>WBMV01002768.1:747321-806583 GCA_013396655.1 Campylorhamphus procurvoides | reverse complement strand
TGCTGCCGTGCCCGAGGTGACCCTGAGCCGCACCGCCTCCTGCCTACGCTGCCAGCCCGGGCTGGATGTGCGCGGGGCGGTGCGGACGGTCCATGGTCCTACCGCATCCCCAGGGCATCCCCAGCCCCGTGCCAGCCCCCGCCCCTCTGCCAGCTCAAACGCAGGATGCTTCCCGTTCGCACAGCCCATCAGCCCATCCAACACCTTTGCTCCCTTTAGCCCGTAGAATTCATCCCCTCTCCTTCCTGTAATCACTGGCGTTAAGTCCATTAAGTTTTTCCGCACAAAGGGCAGGGGGAAAGCGCCACTGTGCTGCAGCGGCTCCATGATGAGCCATTCTAGGAGGATGCTTAAAGTCCCTTCCAACCCAAACCATTCCATGTAAGAGGGAGGAGAGAATGGCTGGTAGGAAACCTTGGTCTCCGATTCTACATGTTCCTAGAGCGAATCCATCAGGATCCTGCTCTCCAGAAAGGTTTTTGAGCAGAAAACATCGCTTTATAAAGTACAATAGAGCAGGACCCATTGTCTCAGACCCCAGCTCTAAAACACATCCCTCTTTCAGTTGTGGGTAGTTCCTGCCTGACAGAGGAACAGCTAAGTAAGCAGATTTGCCTGCCTGTCATCCTTAACTGTTTGCTATCGTGATGCTGCTGCAGCGGAGATGGTTTTCTTACATAACCACCCGGCTTTTCCACAGCCACCCCCCTTCCCACGGCAGCGAGGCACCTTCTGGGTCACTGAATCCAGTCCCTTGCTTTCTGGCAGCCACCACACACTGTCCATGTCAGAGAGGGATGGATCTTCCTCTCCAGCCTCTCTGGGGCTGGTGCCTCTTCTTTTCATCTCTCTCTCCTTGTTGCTTCTCCTGAAAACTCTTCCTAGCTTGTCCCTTGTCTGTCAGGAGCCCAAAACCACCACCAGAACACACCTATTGCCTCCATGGCTCTGCAGTGGCACATGGTGCCCCTCCTTAGCCACCACTGAGGTGCTTTTGCAGAGCTCTGCGTGGCCCAGAGTGGCCCACAGGGTCAGAAAATGAACAAAATCATGAGTGTCATGTGTGGGGTGAGGGGGCTGCAATGTAGGCAGGGTCCAAAAGTTGATGGGTGCTTTCAGGAATGCCTGTTTGGGGTGCAGGGTCAGAGAAGTGACTCCTGGCCCCATGAGCTGGGGAGCAGTGCTCCTTGGAGCTCCATGCTCTGGTCTTGCCACTGAAATGACAGCAGGGACCATGCAGGCTGGTACTGCCTCATGTTATAAGCCTCAGGTTGTTTAGAAGGCTGCAGGGTGGAAGGAGCAAGTGCCACAACCTGCTCTCTGCCCAGCACAGTTCCTTGCACTGCTTGAGGACAGCTCTCTCTGAATCCCCAGGCAGAAACTCCGCTGGTCCTTGGATCACTTATAAACCAACGCTTTTATTTCTACCAGTACAGACTCATAGAACCAGCTGGGTTGGAAAAGACCTCTGAGATCATCAGCTCCAACCCTTGATCCCACACCACCATGGTTACTAGACCATGGCACTAAGTGCCACATCCAGTCTCATCCTAAAAACCTCCAGGGATGGAGAATCCACCACTTCCCTGGGCAACCCATTCCGATGCCTGATTACCCTCCCTGTAAAGAACTTGTTCCTAAAGCCCCAGGTCTAACCTCACCAATTCCACTTCCAGAGCATTTGCATTTGTAGCTCATGTCCAAAGTGTTTTAAAAAAATTTTTTTCTTTGTGTAACCAGAGCTCATCCTTGGAGCAGCCAGTTAACCCTTGCAGTTCTTTGTTCTCTCAGGAGCAGAGTGATTTCAGATTGCTTTGTATGGGTTTCCCCAGGGAATGAGGTGTGTTGAGTGTCTGGTTGCTGTTGGGGTGCCCATGGATGTGCAGGGGCAGCCAAAATCTTGTTCTGGCTGGCTCATGGAGCAGTGCCCTCCCGTCACATCCCTGTCCACCACCCACAGCCCGGCCACCTCTGAGCAGAGCCTGCAGAGCTGCGTGGCTGAAGGGAACTTGCAAGTTCATCACGTTAAAATAAATGAATTTCTACGTAAAAGGCTGCGGGGGTGAGAAGAAGGAACACAGACACCCAGCCCAGGACCCTGTTGCAGAATTAGGGCAGAAGTCTGGCCTTGTTTATTCTCATGTAAATCAAGAGTAAACCCAGGCGATTTTGTCATTCTGTGCTCTGACGCATTACTGTAAATCCTCCTTTCGTAACTCTGTCATTATTTATGAGNGGCGGTGCGGGGCGGTGCGGGAGGCGCTCCCCGCGCTGCGGGTCCGCGCTGCTGCCGTGCCCGAGGTGACCCTGAGCCGCACCGCCTCCTGCCTGCGCTGCCAGCCCGGGCTGGATGTGCGCGGGGCGGTGCGGACGGTCCATGGTCCTACCGCATCCCCAGGGCATCCCCAGCCCCGTGCCAGCCCCCGCCCCTCTGCCAGCTCAAACGCAGGATGCTTCCCGTTCGCACAGCCCATCAGCCCATCCAACACCTTTGCTCCCTTTAGCCCGTAGAATTCATCCCCTCTCCTTCCTGTAATCACTGGCGTTAAGTCCATTAAGTTTTTCCGCACAAAGGGCAGGGGGAAAGCGCCACTGTGCTGCAGCGGCTCCATGATGAGCCATTCTAGGAGGATGCTTAAAGTCCCTTCCAACCCAAACCATTCCATGTAAGAGGGAGGAGAGAATGGCTGGTAGGAAACCTTGGTCTCCGATTCTACATGTTCCTAGAGCGAATCCATCAGGATCCTGCTCTCCAGAAAGGTTTTAGAGCAGAAAACATCGCTTTATAAAGTACAATAGAGCAGGACCCATTGTCTCAGACCCCAGCTCTAAAACACATCCCTCTTTCAGTTGTGGGTAGTTCCTGCCTGACAGAGGAACAGCTAAGTAAGCAGATTTGCCTGCCTGTCATCCTTAACTGTTTGCTATCGTGATGCTGCTGCAGCGGAGATGGTTTTCTTACATAACCACCCGGCTTTTCCACAGCCACCCCCCTTCCCACGGCAGCGAGGCACCTTCTGGGTCACTGAATCCAGTCCCTTGCTTTCTGGCAGCCACCACACACTGTCCATGTCAGAGAGGGATGGATCTTCCTCTCCAGCCTCTCTGGGGCTGGTGCCTCTTCTTTTCATCTCTCTCTCCTTGTTGCTTCTCCTGAAAACTCTTCCTAGCTTGTCCCTTGTCTGTCAGGAGCCCAAAACCACCACCAGAACACACCTATTGCCTCCATGGCTCTGCAGTGGCACATGGTGCCCCTCCTTAGCCACCACTGAGGTGCTTTTGCAGAGCTCTGCGTGGCCCAGAGTGGCCCACAGGGTCAGAAAATGAACAAAATCATGAGTGTCATGTGTGGGGTGAGGGGGCTGCAATGTAGGCAGGGTCCAAAAGTTGATGGGTGCTTTCAGGAATGCCTGTTTGGGGTGCAGGGTCAGAGAAGTGACTCCTGGCCCCATGAGCTGGGGAGCAGTGCTCCTTGGAGCTCCATGCTCTGGTCTTGCCACTGAAATGACAGCAGGGACCATGCAGGCTGGTACTGCCTCATGTTATAAGCCTCAGGTTGTTTAGAAGGCTGCAGGGTGGAAGGAGCAAGTGCCACAACCTGCTCTCTGCCCAGCACAGTTCCTTGCACTGCTTGAGGACAGCTCTCTCTGAATCCCCAGGCAGAAACTCCGCTGGTCCTTGGATCACTTATAAACCAACCCCTTTATTTCTACCAGTACAGAGTCACAGAATCATAGAACCAGCTGGGTTGGAAAAGACCTCTGAGATCATCAGCTCCAACCCTTGATCCCACACCACCATGGTTACTAGACCATGGCACTAAGTGCCACATCCAGTCTCATCCTAAAAACCTCCAGGGATGGAGAATCCACCACTTCCCTGGGCAACCCATTCCGATGCCTGATTACCCTCCCTGTAAAGAACTTGTTCCTAAAGCCCCAGGTCTAACCTCACCAATTCCACTTCCAGAGCATTTGCATTTGTAGCTCATGTCCAAAGTGTTTTAAAAAAATTTTTTTCTTTGTGTAACCAGAGCTCATCCTTGGAGCAGCCAGTTAACCCTTGCAGTTCTTTGTTCTCTCAGGAGCAGAGTGATTTCAGATTGCTTTGTATGGGTTTCCCCAGGGAATGAGGTGTGTTGAGTGTCTGGTTGCTGTTGGGGTGCCCATGGATGTGCAGGGGCAGCCAAAATCTTGTTCTGGCTGGCTCATGGAGCAGTGCCCTCCCGTCACATCCCTGTCCACCACCCACAGCCCGGCCACCTCTGAGCAGAGCCTGCAGAGCTGCGTGGCTGAAGGGAACTTGCAAGTTCATCACGTTAAAATAAATGAATTTCTACGTAAAAGGCTGCGGGGGTGAGAAGAAGGAACACAGACACCCAGCCCGGGACCCTGTTGCAGAATTAGGGCAGAAGTCTGGCCTTGTTTATTCTCATGTAAATCAAGAGTAAACCCAGGCGATTTTGTCATTCTGTGCTCTGACGCATTACTGTAAATCCTCCTTTCGTAACTCTGTCATTATTTATGAGTATTACTGCAGTGCTGTATGAGATCAGGGCAGAGTTATGCCTGGTCACGTGTGTGTTAAGGACTACAGCTTGTACGTTTAAGTAGAGGAGACAAAGGCAGTCGATCATCTTCATTTTACAAATAGGGGCGTAGGATTACACGATCTGCTGGAGAGCTTGCAGGAAGTCGGTGTCTGGTCTGGACAGGAAACGGTTTTCCTGTCCTGAAACCCTTTTCATAGTAGGGGAAAAAAAAATCCCGTTTGATGTTTGGGGTGAAGGGTTTCAAGGGCAGGAAAATGCAATCGGTGACTGCCCCGTGCGAAGTTCAGATTTGAGCCCCTGGTCTGCAGGGATGTGGCCTTGCAAATCCTCACTGCCCAACAGTTTTTCCCTTGTTGGGGGGGTTTATGGATCCATCAGCACAATCAGATTTGTCCAGGATCAATGGTGATTGCTTGAGCACAGTCGGTTCGTCCTCAGGACTTGAGGTTTTGTTTACTACATCATGTCCAGAGCATGATGGAAAAGATAAATAAAAAAGGATTTTGAGCAGATCATCACCTACTAGAACAAAGGCAGTGAAGAGGACACAGAGGTCTTGAGAGGAAGAGTTCTATGTTATATATTTACTGTATATATTCTCTATGTGTATGGTATCAGCTATTTAGTAATTTTCTGCATAAGAAGGTGGCTCAGTTGAACATTCCCATCCCGTGCCCTGGCTCTGGCTGACATTCCCCTTATTCTTTGCTCACCAGGGAGGATTTGCCTTAGGACTGGGGTCAGCTATTCCATCTCCAGGTTGCCACTCTGTACTACTTGCTCCTCGAAGCCTCCTGACTCGGTGTGTTTTATGTGCTGGGCTATGTGTTGCTGATACTCAAGTACTTCCTCCTGCTTTATTTTGCCGTATTATTTTCCTATATTGAGCTGGAGGACTTAAATAACAGGGAACAAATGTAAATCCCATGTAGCCCCCTGCCTTTGTGCCCCGAGGTTCACACAGTCCCTGTGCCTCTTTAATCCCACATCTCTGCACAGCTCCTCTCCCCCACCTGCCCTCCCCATCTCCAGCGACACGATCTGCCAAAACCAGATCAGGTAAATGCAACGCCTCGGTATCGACCTAGGAGGAGAAAATGACTTTCTAATCTGTTGTAGAACTGTGTTTTCTCCTCAAATCAGCCTTGTCCCCTCCTCCTCCCGTCACGCAGTGCAGTACCCAGGAGCGATGGGGTCTCAGTCCATGTATTGCACAGCCTTTGTCAGACACACCGCGTGGATGCTGCAAAATCCTTGGGAGAGCTGAGCAGGTATCTTTTAGAGGGGAAAGAAAGGGAAAAAAGGCAATTAATTAGACTAAATAAACATATATTAGGGTTCAAAATATGCACAGCCAAAATGAAAGCCACATTCTGGTTCATTAATTCTAAAAAGACTTCACACATTTTAAGGCTGTAATCATATTCACAGATGCAATCCCTCCCTCCCTAACCTGCCCCCCCAGCCCCCCGCATATTTCACACCTTGGTAATGGCTATTGTAAAACGGGAGTAGGGGCAGGGTTGCTGCAGGGGACGGGCTGGGGCAGCGGATGCGGCAGGAAAATCCCTGTTTGGGGGGCATCTCTGGCAGGTCCTGGCTGCAGCCTGGCAGTGCGGGAGGATGCGGTTCAGGTGCACGAGGAGGAAGAGGAGGAGGAGCAGGACCCAAACCTCGGCTCGCATTCCCCTTTCCCTCCCTGCTCCCACAGCCCGGGGTCACTCCGGAGCCCCCGCTGCTTCCAGGCTCCCCCCTCCCTGGAGGGTGGGATGTTACCAGGGAGCTGAGCTAAAGAACATATGGAAACGTCATGCATGTATATATAGAAGAGGAGCGAAAATGGATGCTCTTGGGTACAATAAACATTAGTGTATCTGCAGGGGAGGGGGAAAGAATTTCAGCTATTTGCGCTGCTTTGGTGGATGTTTGTCAGTGGTTTCTCGCTGCTGTTTGTAACAATAAATACATACATATAATTTATTTGAATTAAGAAGTCTGTGAAACCCGGGAGTCACTCTTTACATGGAAATTCTGGTTTATTCCAAGCCGGCACAGTCAGAAAGAAGGATGTTGTGACTGCAAGCCAGCAGATATTTGTAAGGAGACATTTTGAAAATCAGAAGGGAACAGTGTGAACGTTTTCAAGATGTTGGGGCTTGTTCTGGAATACCTTGGTGATTCAATGCTTTCTTCTGGCTTTAGGTAAAATGACAGCATTTCTAGCAAGCAAAATCTCACAGGCGGTGTTGTCTGACCATTTATTTCTTTTAATATATCTTTTCTGATTTTTTTAAAAAAGAACAAATATCTAGTGAAGGTTTCACTCTGCCTCAGAGAGTGTGTGTGTGTTATTCAGCAAGGAGCCAGCTCCCTGGGCTGCAGCTCCCTGTATTCTCTCTTTTCAAGAAAGCAATCCCAAGGAATTTGATGCAATTACTTGGGAAGGTAAGAAAGCTCAGCATAAGGTGTCTTACACTGAAACCTGGATATTGTGCTTTCTGTGCCTGGGTATCTTGATCAGTTTAAGCTGATTAGAAAGGCTTCTTGGTTCATTCTTGGGCAAGCTGGAAACTGATCCCTGCTTTATATAATGAAGTATATTATCTACCCTGTCCTATAATAAATCGAGAGCGGGGCTGGAGGGGGATTCTCATCTGGTCTAAATTAGCATTGCTGCACTGATGCTGATGGTGCCCTGACAGTGCTCACCAGGTGAAGACGTGGCCCATTTAGGGAGTTCCCATGGGGTTACAAAAGCAGCATTGAGGACCACAATTTCAGAGAAGGAAAGAAGCCAAGAAAGGAACAGGACAGCTTGCAGGGAATCTTAAATGACATTAATTGAAATCTTATCACTTCCTTCATCTTAAGGTGAACCCGGGGCACAATAAAGAGCAATTATCTGCCATCTTCCTTCATCTGTCCCAAGTGCAGGGAGGGGAAGAGTATATCCATCACTCTTTCTGCTCTACCTTTTTTTCCCTGTAGACAATACGATATATTTACAGACCTGTCACCCCTTCAAATCCCTCCTTTCACAGGGGAGCTGAACAAAAGCAGGTGAAAGCAATGGAGCTTGGAAAAGAGAGGGGATCTGGAAACTGGAACTAAGTAAAAATGGGGGCTTCAGCCTTCTGGGAAGCCACTAAAGGGACTTGAGATGCCACATGTCAGCAGAGCTGCCATGGGAGGGTGGCTAGAGGGGTGTGAGTTGACAGAGGGACAGTAATCCCAAACCTTGCACTTCTAGGCTTGGAGCAACACTTGCTGGAAGCTGAGGGAGGCAGGGACTTGTTGACAGGTCATGGAAATTGCCACAGCATCCAGCATGGGGGCCACTGGCAGTTTTTCCCCCAGGTGCCCTCGTGAGGTGAGATGGAGCCCAGGGTCCTGTTTGGAGCGTTAGCAGGGCTGGTGGTGATCCACCACTTCTCTGGGACAGCCCCAGAAGCTGGATCATCTTGGTAGAGCAGGAGGGAGATAGGATCATGCCCTGTCCTTACATGTTTTATATCTATTCTCCAACTATATCAACTCCACAGAGGACAGCAGTCCTGGGGCTGCTTACTCTGCAGTGCTTTTGTTCAGGCAGGGAGGTGATTTTATCAGGCCATAATAGGAAAATATGACTGAAACGTTTGAGATCACAGAATATGCCGAGTTGGAAGGGGCCCACGAGGATCATCGAGTCCAACCCCTGGCCCTGCACAGGACCATCCCCAGGAGTCTGAGCTAGTGAAAAGGGGAGCAGAAGGACCAGGTGCTGCCCAGGGGTTGTTCCTCTGGGGCTCTGTGTGGGGCCGTGGTTTGTGCTCCCCCCTTTCCCCCGTGGGTTTGAGAGGGGCAGGAAGGAGCTCTGACACCTGAAGCTCCAAGTGCAGCCCATTGCAGAGTCAGGATGTGAGAGGGGCAGGTTCCAGCCCGCTGCATTTCTACTGGGTGTACAGAAACTCCAAGGCCATGTCGCTTTCTGACAGCAAATCGATGCTGCTGTAAACACAAGAACAAAGGAGCTCGCAGAGGAGAGGGGGAAGGAACAGGGAAAAGGGAGAGATGGAGATCTGCTCTGCAGCCAAAGCTAAAACAATGTTGGGAAAAGCTGAACCACTGCAGTACCTATTCATACCCGGGCCAAAGCTGGTTTCTTGCCCATTCCCAGGGCCATCAGGGAAGTCGTGGCCTCGAGTGGATCAGGTGTGAGGGCAAGAGCATGGGGTGACGTGGCTGCTTCCTGGGAGCAGATCCTGCTCCCAAGGTTTAGCAAGTGTTTAATCCCCGAGGCGAGGGGCTGGATGAGGCAGACCCTGTACATGTGCAGCTGGTTAGGGCTGAGCATGCCCCTCCCCTGCACAGAGCTGTGTCTCGTGATGGATATCACTGGCAGGGTGAATTCCCATTCATTTGTCCTGTGGCTTCCACACTGCGAGTGGTTTCCATACAGATCCCGCAGGAGAGAGTACCGTGGAAAAATGGGGGTTTGGGAGCCAAGAGCTGGGATGTTCTTCTTCTTCCAAGCTCTGCAGCAAAAGATCTGGGGCCCAGCAGGTTTAAGTCTGGGATGGGGTCTGGCTCCTGAGCCGATGCTGAGGTCATGTCAGTACATGGGTTTAGGGTTTAACCCACTGCATGAAGGCTCAGCTGGGAGCACTGTGCTGATCCACATGGCAGAAGCACAGTGTTCCACCACTGATGGGTTGGGATCATGGTCAGATGCTTTGCAGGTACAACATGTCATTGGAAGGCTCAGCCCTCGAGGAAGGCAGGCATTCTTGTCTGGTTGGGGTTTTAGGCTCAGATATTTTCTGTGGCTGTCATTGCAGAGGCCACATGGAAGAGCTTTAAGGACCAAACCAGGATGGGGAGAGGGGAGTTTGGAACACAGAACTCAGTCCCTAAGTCTACCCATCTGTAAAGAATCAGCATAACAACACTTAATGTACTTCCCCAACATGGCAGTTGTGGGCCTTAATTAAACTGTGCAGAGTGCTCGGAGATCCTCAGATTAAAGGCTGTGTGTACAGTGAATTACAAAAGCAAACAACATGAAACTTTCCATGTGTTGTGCTAGAGCTGTCTTCATTTACCAGAAACAAATCATTTAATGCACCTCTTGTATGCAACTCGTCTGTATAGGATGTGCCTTTTATTCCAGTAGGAGGGAAATCTGGTAGTTTTGATTATTGTTTCTGAATAAGAAATCCACATACGGCGTCAAATTTGAATATGATAGTAAAATAGTACAAATAGGGGCTATTTTAACTATATGTGTGTAACTAGCCCTGGGGAATGCCACCAGTTTTAATAGGCCTGAAAGATGGTGGGAGGTAAATTTAATATAGTATAAAAATAAAGGTAATCCCAGCAAAAGACAAATGTGGAGCCAGTTGCTGGAGTCACCGCAGGCAGAGACAGTACATGTTTTGTGTCCAACAATAGCAGCGTACGTGACTTGAAATGCTCTTTCCTTATAAAACAAAATACCCACTGGTTTGGCTTATTAGTGCTAATCTTCAAAGGGAGAAGCAGTCCTGAGGTTCCTGGTTCAATTCATAAGTTCAGCTCTGCTCTGGCAGCGCTGGTTGACAAAGTGCCATTGTTGCCCACACGGCCGTGTGTGTGTGTGAGGTTTAACCTTCTGCATTTCCCCTTTTCCTCTGCACGAGGAATGCCCAAAGCCTGTGCAGAAATATGTCTCTGATGTATAGTTTACATGTGAAAATGCTGCATTTGAACTTGCACTGACTCTGCTCAGAGTGGATCGGGTTAAATGGACTATTACAATGGCAGCAGCTCATCTGGAACTAATAATTTTTGAGGCCACCAAAAGTAAAAAGTAAAAAAAAAAGGAAAAAGGAAGGCGGGAGGAGGAGGGATCCTGGTGAGTTTGGTGGCCAGTGACTAAAGCTTCTGCTGCCATCTGCTGGCAATGGGGTCAGTGGGAGTGATGCTTTGGACCAAATCAGCCCCAAAAGCGGGTTAAAGGGTGAATGAGGGGTTCTGGAGAGGGGTCCCAGCCCCACACCGAGTCCCCGGGGCTCGGTCCGTGCAGGGGCAGAGGGAGGGAAGGGAGGATGCTCCGATTGCCGCAGGCTCGGGATGCGCTCCCCGCGTTTATTGCGCTGCCGCTCCTTGCGACGGGAGCTTTTGGCTCGGGTTTGGGGTTCTGGCGATTAACAAAACCCTCCTCAGCCCCATGCGAGCGGCTGCAGCACAAATGAGGCGGCAGAGCCGGCCCTGGGTGCCCGACATCTGTTCTGCCTCAGCGCGGCGATGCCGGTCCTGCCCCGCCCGCTGGAAGCGGCTCAAGCATTACCGAGCTTGGCCAGACAATAAACGGAGCCTATTTATTTATGATGGCTGGACTTCAGCAGGTCATTGGCATGGTCTCCAAGGGCGATGCATTCGAATCCCTTTCTCGGTTTTCCCCTCTTCCATCTCTCTCCAGGCTGCCTTCTATTCTTTGTGCCTATTCTCCCAGGAGATCTGGGCTAGGAACAGAATAGCTCGTCGTTGTTGTGGCTCTTGGTTGTGAGGTTAAATAAGTTTAGGAGGAAAAAGTACATTTGAAAAGGGATTGGGCCAAATGGATGAGCCAAACATGCTATTGTCTTTACCAGCTCCAAGTCTTCCATGGTAATTTCCTGGCTGGCTGTGAATTACATACAGCTACTGCAAAGTGGGACTGGGCTGAGGACTGAGCTGGTCTTGTGACTGAACACACTGCTGGGAATTGGCCCCGGGGCTCCTGGCCCTGGTTTTCTGGGGAACTCAAGAAGCCACGGCACGGGGAAAGGAAAGCTGTGTCATTTCAGAGAGCCAGGCCAGCATCCCTCAGAGGGGGAGTCTGGGCAGTGTTAGGAGAGGACCTGCAGTGCTGGCAGCGCGAGCAGAGCCTCGGGGAAGGCTGGGAAAGGGGTGCTCACAAAGCAGAGGGGTTTGGCACAGTCTCCTGTGCAGCCCCCAGCATGGGCTGTGTGGCTCTGGAGGCACAGGGGGTGCCTCAGGGGCAGGAGGGGGCTGGCTGGCTGCAGGGGACACGTTCTCACCCAAATCAGGGGCTTGGGATTCGTTTCACGTAGGCTGTGGTGCTGTACAGTCACAAGCCTCGCTGTGAGGTGGTTGCCTCGAGTTCCCTTTATAGCAAAGAGTGTCTGACCTATTTTAAGACAAGGGGAAGCACTCTCTGAACTGCTGTGCCTCATCCTTGGCTGCAAACAAGGCCTGGAGTGACCCTCTCAGCTTGGGCAAGGATGTATCCTGCCTAATGTTACAGGCCAGGAGGAACCTCCAACCTCTTCTCCATCTTCTTGCCATAACCCTTTGGGCTTTCAGGCTTGGGGAAATACAGAATGCACAGGCAACTCTTCTCACAGTGGGAGGGGAATGAAAAAGTGTACAAAAACGTTTGAGAATGGCTCATTCAGGTCCCAAATTCCCATCAGGTTCTGAATTCCTCCTTAGAGGTTATCTGCTTCCCTTCATTGGCTACAGAAATATCCAGGGAAAGCAGGTCTTTTTCCCTGAGCCACCCTGGAGATGTGAGGCTTGGGGATGTGAATGTCACTGGTCCACCTCTGCCTCAGATCTACCACCTCTAAAACATTCCTCTCCTGTATAGGCAGTGTCAGGTTCTCACCACCTTCAGGATGTATTTAATTAATTCCTGCTCAGCTCAGACCCCTATTCCCATTCACTGGCTGTCTTCCCAAATCACTGTCTAGTCCCTTTTTAATGACCCTTCATCATCCTTAAAAGCAGTGGGATTTTTTTCCAGCACAACCCCACGCAGGTGTCCTGACAAATAAGAGGTCAGGTCCACTCCCTGGTTTGCTCTGTGGGCCCTGGGGAGACCAAATCTGCTGGGCCTGCTGTCAGCCCAGCTATGAGAGTGTGAGGATGTGGGCTTTTGGATGCCTATAATTCACGGGGAAGAAATAAACCACACATCCTGGAAGATGCCATTTTTCTTGCATCCCACATTTGGAAGATTGAGAGGTTTGTGGCAGGAGCCAAGATGTTGATGGTTAGCATGAAACTTTCCTTCCCACAGACCTTCTCTTCCTTCCTTCGAGCAGGGGCTGGGCTATCTGGGAGCTCTTGGCTCCTCCATCCTAAAATCCAGCTTGAGTTCTGCTGTGAAATATCCTCAGTTATTTCATCTTTCCTGCCGAGAAAGGCTAAACACAATCGTTCAGGAGTCTGGCACAAGACCCTGGGATTGCTTTTTCAAAAGAGGAGCAAGCAAGCCAGAACTTCAGCTGTTCTCTCTCCAGATCTATTTTGTGGAATGCTTAACCCATGCTGGGAAGGGCTTTTCCAGTCTTGGCCTTGGTGTCTTTCCACCTGGCTTCCTCACTTCTGCAGGGAGGATCCACATCTTCCCCTCCCTGTGTCTGCTGGAAGCAGCCCCTGATGTTATTTTGGGGGAAAAAAGTGGTTTTGGGAGCAGCAGAGTGGAGGGAGCCTGGATCCAGGGCTCCTGCATGGGTTTGTGCCACGTGCTCCAACCAAAGCTCCTCCAGCAACCGGAATCTTCCTCCCTGATGGATTCTCATGTGCATCATAGTGGGGGGAAATGTTAGAACTTGCTATGGTTAAGTCTGTAAAGGATTAGGGGGGAAATCCTTCCTGTCTGTAAAGACACACAGATTTTCTTGACGGAGTGAAAGTTTCCTCAGTGACAGCACTGAAGCTTCAGTCACGTTGACTTCTCTAACAGAAAGAAGGTGCCTGGGAATGAGGTGTAACTTCTTGTGCCTCCCGGGGGGATCAATCTATTGCAGCAACAGTAGGAAAAATCAGCTTCATTCATGACAGAGGGGGCAATGGGGAGGAAGGAATGGCTGTTTGCTAATGTTGCCTTAAGCTAAACGTTAATGAAGTGCAACACTTAGGATACCTGCACGCCTCAATTATGTCCACCAAGATCACATGTTGCCTTTCTAATTATCTGGGCTGAAAAATGAGGTACGTGTGAAGAGACTGCTGCCTGCTCATTACCTCTCCCTGCAGGAGCAATCCTGCCTGCTCAGGTGTCAGGGGTACCTGCTTCAAACACCGACAGTGGAACACGCCAGGCAGGGAGGGGCTTGGGGGAAAGGGATTTTGAGCAGGGAAAGTACATGTGATGTGAGCAGCAAGCCAGGCTGGACTCTGGAGATGTTCTGCAGGCGTGGAGGGGAGGCTTGGACAGGCTGGAGATGGTTTCTGCTGTCTGAGGGGTTCCTTCCTGACCTTGGAGGAAGGGACTGAGCACCAGCTGCAGACAGGGCTGTGTTATGAACTCCAGGGGCACCTTTGCAGTAGGATCTGCTGCTGCTTCAGCAGGAAGCTCAGTTTTCCTGTTTCTGATCATCCTTGTCCTGTACCTACAGTTTCATCAGGAACTGTAGTGACAGGACAAGGGGGAATGGCTTCAAACTGACAGGGAGTAGGTTTAGATGAAATGTTAGGAAGAAATTCTTCACTGGGTGAGAAGTAAGGCCCTGGCACAGGGTGCCCAGAGAAGCTGTGGCTGCCCCATCCCTGGAAGTGTCCCCTCCAAGGACAGGGCTTGGAGTAACTTGAGGTAGTGGAAGGGTTCTCTGCTCATGCCAGGGGGTGGAACAGGGTGATCTTTAAGGTCCCTCCCAACCCATTCCATTCATCATATATGATCCTGTTAGGTTATACCATGCATCCTTCTAATGTAAACCAAAAATACATTCAGAGAAAAAGTCTCTTTTGTATGGCTCTAGAGGGTAGATAATAATTTCAGAAATCAGAAATGGCTTTGTTTACCCAATCCATTTTTATTATTATCATTAAGTGGAAAAAAAAATTGAGAGACAAAAAATCCTTCAAAATTGTGCAATAATACATAGCAGAAATCAGTGAATGGAAAAAAAACCCCAAAACCAAGACACCGAGTAGCGATTCTGATGGTATAATATGAAACTTCACTTAAGGAACCAGATTAAAAGTTGACTCTAAAAATCTCATTAGAGCCTGGCTGCTTGTAGGCTGCTGCACATTTTGAAGGATAAATTATAATGTTACAGTTAGTTCCAGGAATGAAGATGCTCTCTGGGTCCAAGAGTCACTAAATCATTGCACCATTTCCCTTCTCAAGTCCATTTGAAAGAGACTTGAAAGTTGTTTCAGAAAAGGTTATTTTGGTCTTTCCTGAACACATTTTACATTTCAACCAGCAAATAAGTGAAGTTTGTCGTCAAATACACTCTGTACCTACAGAGAAATCCCAAGCATGGAGATGCTCAGGCTGAGCATCTGGTTCTGCTCAGGTGGGGTTGCCCTGGTGGCTGATGTGAGGCTGGGGCTGCTCTTGCTGACTCTGGAAACAGGATGAGTGAACTAAAGTAGTGACCACCAAGGTGACACAAAGGTCCTTTGACCTCAAGGCCAAAAGACTATTGTGTGGCTGTTGGGAGCCAGCTTTGCCTCTCTGCTCTCTCCTCCCCTCTCTGGCTGGCTCTGAGCTCCTATACATCTACATGTAACTTGATCTCTGTCCAAGGCAAATAGTCTTTTCCCAGTCCTGGGTGTGCAGCTGCCTCCTGCTAATGCTGTGTCAAGGTAGGAGCACATGGAACAAGTTATGGCATGGTTAGACGGGGCGTGAACTCCCAGCACGCCAGCTCTTCTGCACCTTAAATATCTGCAGGCAGGGTTTTCCCCCGGGGACAGCACGACACGTTCACCCCTCTGAAATTCCTCTGAGTGCTTCCCTGGGGTACAGGCTGTCAGCCAAAGCCCAGAGGAGCTGGAAGCTCCTGCTCCAGCTGGCTCCCCTCTGCACCTGGAGCGGGCACTGGGCTCCAAGGAGGTGGGTGCAGGGAGCTTTTAGGGGATCCAGCCAACAGATGTGATTTATTCAGGCTGAAAACATCCATGTTTTGACCTTCAGTAGGTGGTCAGATCTCCAGCCTGGAAAACGGCACCTCTTTTTCCTTTGTTGTAAAATAACCCCACCCCAAAAAACACACAAACCCCTGAGTCAAAGCAACTCAAGCCTCATGGTCCAAAACCCCACCAGATTTTAGTGTTCAACCTTTGTTCAAATGGACTTGAGTACCCATGGGCATCTGTGGGAAAACTGAAATGGATGCAAACACGAATTAACTGGAAGAAGTTTCTCCAACCAGGGTACTTTCCATACCCTTTTTTCTTTTTGTTTTCCCATATATTTCCCATACATGTTTTTCCAAACATTTCCCTGGCTTCCTATGAGGTAAACCCAAATCACCTCCCAAAAGTTAGGGCAACAAGTCATGTCACATTGCATAAGGCTACTGAAAGGAAACCAGAACAAAATATACATCCACATCCAGGTACCCTATTTACAGCAGAACCCTCCCACCCCCTCTATGTCTCCGTGAACAAGATTCCGTGCTTCAAAAGTTCATAAAAATATACAATTTACCCAGAACTGCATCGAAGCTGCTCACTCCCTGCCTGGAGCTCAGACTTCTCTAGCTATATATAAAATGCACTAGCCCTGTGAAGTTGCCTTGCTGAGAGCACAGTGGTGATTTTTGCAGTGAAGGGAAAGTCTGGGAGGGCTGAGGAGTGTTACAGGACTGTCCAACAAGGAAAGCTGGGCTTTGCAGTGCCCCAAAGCCAGGGGTGACCCCATGGACCAGGCTCAGAGGGCTCTGCTCTGCCCACCTTGGGTTAGGGAGGCACAGGTAACCAAGGGTGTTGGGTTTTTGGGTACAGTGTTATCCAGACTGCTTTGTGCTGACTGGCACTGAGCCCCAAGTACAAAGGAGTCTTTCAGAGTGGCCAGCAGTGACCTGTCCCTCAGCTGATGCTTGGAAGTTTCCAGCCAAGGGATTTCTGCACAATTTCAAGTGGTTACCCTTGGCATCTTGCTTCTAGACAGAGATGGGCTAAATTCTGCTCACCTTACTGGAGCAGGATTTACCCCTGGGGGAGTAAAGTGTTGGTATTTAACCACTACTAATTCTCACCAGAGAGTTGCCAGCTCCTGGGACACTGTACTGTAATTTTCAGTTACCTGTGCCAAAATAGTTGCTTTATAAGGAAGGAGTTCAATATTCTTTATCTCTGCTTTTAGGCTTCCTTTCCTGTATCAAATTCTTGATTTATGTTTTTTAGACTAGTTTAGCCTCTGGGTCAGATTCTGGTCTCTGTGTAGCTGTAACTCTAGACAAACTGAGCTATGTGTGCTGGGTTGATTTACTCCAAATTTTTACTCCTGAACAGCACCTGGCCCACTAACAAGATAAAAATATTGCAACTCTGCAAGCTTGCTGCTACCTATAAAAATCTGATTCTAGTTTGGTCCCAACTTTGGGGGGAAAAAATCTGTCACCAGGAATGCTAACACCAGTAATTGAAAATAGAGTCAGTATTTCTATAGAGTATCAAACCATCCAGACTTCAACTTTTTACACATTTCTATTGTGAAATTAAATGGATCAGTCGTGTATCAAAACATAGTTGGCCTCTCTCATTTCATCTGTAGGAAGACTTCAATTACAGCTTAATTATCACAGCAAAAATACTCTTGTTTTAAGAAAAAACCCCAGTGTGACAAGACAGTGTGTGCTGTATTTATGGATGAGAAGTTTTGCATATATAGAGCATGGACAGGTGAGAGCCCTGAACATCCACTCCTGTCGTTGCCCTTGGGTTGGCAAGTAGTGGTGAGATTCACATTTGGGTGAGATTCACATTTTGCTATCACAAAAAAACCCCAAAACCAACAGTGGAATGCAGACATTTCTACTGCTTGCCTCTGTAGCCAGTATTGTGCCTACTAGAAACATGAGATGGCTAGTGATGGGAAAAGAATATATTTGTATATATATATATTTGTTTGTTTTCTAAAGCTGGAGGTACAACTACAGCTGCTTTTAGGAATTGCTAATGAGGGAGGATCGAATCCCTGTTGAAAACCAGACGAATTTAAATGTTTAGTAATGACTATTCTGTGTGACTGTGGAAAACCTGGAGCAGAGCCTTTCCCAGTTGTGCACACTGGAGGCTCCCCCTTCCGTCCCACCATCGTGTCAGCATCTCAGGGAAGCTCCAGGAGGAAAAGTGTCCTGACTACCTGGGCAGGGTGTTTGAAGGTGTGAGTGGCAAATTTTTTCAGTGATGTTACAGACATAAACTCCAGATTAATTGAGCCACACGTGATGAGCAGCAGCTCAGTGACTGCGGGTGCCCTCCTGGGCAGTGGTGGGAGGGGGGGATGTGTTGTTGCTGCAAACCTGGAAGGGAGGGGCAGAACCACAAAGTGGGGGTGCTGGAACAGCACTGCCAAAGCTGCCCCATCCCTGGAAGTGGCCAAGGCCAGGCTGGACGGGGCTTGGAGCAGCCTGGGCTAGTGGAAGGTGTCCCTGTCTGTGGCAGGGGTGGAAGGAGAAGGGCTTTAAGGTCCCTTCCAGCCCAAAGCATTCTGTGCAGGAATAACCAGAGGCCCCAAACCCCTCCTGCCAGTGGCCCACGGCCTGGCACACCATGCATAAGGGTCTGCATGACCCTTGCTAGGGATGCTTTTGGCTTACAGGTATGGCAGCAGGAAGAGAAACTGAACCATAAAGTTTGTGCTGCAGTACCTTGACTTGGGCTCTGAGATTGCTCAAAGGTTGGGTCTTCTGATAAGGGAGAAAAAAATGTGTAAAAATAAGGATTTTTATTATCATGGCAAGAACAGTGATGGAGATGCCAAGATACGACTGCCTTGCAAGATAAAGTGGCACATGTTCTACACAATAATGTGTGCAATGTCTGACTGCTTTGGAAATCTGTTCTCGAGCAGATTTCCCAATAAATTAATACAACAAAAATACTTTCATATAAAACAAAGTCCAAAGAATTCTTTTTTCTAAAGTAAAAGCAAAACCTTCAGGGACTATATTACTTATCTCTCTCTACATATATAATCTCCTGAATTTTTTTTTAAATAAATTTATTCTTGTCTTAGAAAAATAAAACGAGTAGCCAATTTAGTCAGCGGAAAATATCTCACAGACTTAAAAGCATGCCCAGCAAGCATAGCCTTGTAAGACTAAATTAATGTTAAATCAAAGCAATTTGTTACTCAACCAACCTAGTCTGCAATTCACAGTTGATTACTACAAAGTGTATTCTTAAAATTATTATTTTTTTGGCCCATATAAAAATAACATATTGCAACTCAAAGTGCATTTTTAAAATAAACAATCAACTATTTTTATCAAATAAAATATTTACACCATTTGGTTTTTTACAGTCAGAAATTCGCTTCACGCGATGACCATGGGGACGTCATCTGAAAATCCAGTTATCATGGGGGCTTCATCGTCCTCATCTCCTGGAAAACAAACCCAGAGAGATGTTATGGTGTCCTCAAACCCTTATGTTGTGGCTTTGCTCCTGCTCTTACCTGGTTGTTACCTGTTATATTCAGGTTTTAACTGATTTGCATTAGAGGGAGTGGTTTAAGGAGCATTTTAGGGTTGGGAAAAACATTCGACAGATTGATGATCTTAAGGGTCTTCTCCAACCTCAGTGATTCTGTGATTTATTCTACGCCAGACTTTACTCTTAGGATGAGATTTTAGTGCTAAAGGTGGCCCAAAGCACAATAAAGTAATCCTTGCACTGATTTTACACCCTCTAACCTGTCCCTAAATGTCATTCCACGACACCCAGGGATTCCACGTCCCCAAAACCATGTCATGACACCAAGGGATTTCATGTCCCCAAGGCTGTCCCCAAGGCCATCCATGCCACCACGTACCTAGATCATCCCCCGAGGAGAAGATGGCCGAGCCGAGGCGGGAGCTGTAGTGGCTGTTGGCGAAGGCGCTGAAGCTGCTCTGCAGCCTCCTGTGCCTCATGTAGAGCACCACGAAGCCGATGCCCAGCGTCACCAGCAGCAGGAACAGCACGGGCACCACGATGGCAGCCACGTCCGTGGGGCTGCTGGATTCCCTGGCAGAGGAGTCTTCACCTGCGGCGTGGGGGGCAGAGAGGAGCTGTCTGTGCCCACAGCACACCTCTGGTGTGTGGGGCTCACAGCTCGGAGTTCCTGAGGCTTTCAGGAGCCTTTGTTAAGGAGGATGTGGACAAAGCCAGGGACTCACCCGTTCCCAGCTCATCGTAGAGAAGCGTGGCTGGCTCCCCACACATCTGCCCACTGTACAGGCACCTGGCCTGCACACTGAACGAATAGTTGTGACCTATCTTCAGGTTGGACACTTTGAAGAAGTTCTCTGTGGTGTTCCCCAGGTAAGCCGTGATGTTCATCAAGCTGTCGAACATGTGGATCTCGTAGCCCTGAGAGAGACACAACCCCCAAATCACTCGGCTGCAGAGGGCAGGTTGAGCCTTCCAAAAGGGCTTTGAAACTTGTTCTTGCTCCTGGATCTAGGTTGGATTTAATCTGTTGGGCTGTCAGCTGTGAGGAGGCAAAGTGGAGTCCCTGTTGGTGTGCCTTGACCTTGGCCAGTTCAGGGAGGAGAGGTTTCTCAGAGGTAACAAGTGACAGGATGAGAGGACATAGCTGGGCCAGGGATGGTTCAGGTTGAACATTAGGAAGAATTTCTTCATGGAAAGGGTTGTTAAACATGGGAAAAGGCTGCCCAGGTGGAGTCACCACCCCTGGAGGTCTTAACGGTGCCACTGATGTGGCACTCAGTGCTCTGGTCTAATTGGCCAAGGTCATAGGCTGCACTTGATGATATTAGAGGTTTTTCCAACCTAAATGATCCAGTGATTCTGTTTTGGTCTGTCTGGTTTACTCCCTTCTTAGCATCTATCCCAGACCACCCAAAACAGAGTCCAGAAGGGTGATGGCTTTTTTGGCATAGTTTGCTACCTGCCCACACCCTGACAGACAACATGTCACACATTTTCTACTCAAGTCTAAATAATGACAGCTCTCAGACACCACCAATGTGCCTCCCAGCACAGCAGGGCAGTATCCTATTCCCAGTCCTTCCACACAATTGTTCTTTGCTAAGAGGATAATTATTTTCCTAAAAGGTGACCAATGGATCCATCAGCTTTAGTGCCTGAGTCGTGATAGGAATTTAAGTGAGCTCTGCACGGAGGGCTCATGAAGGACACTGAGATGGATTTTAAAGTCTGTGAAAGGAATCTTGCAGTGACTCTGCTCTAGGTTTTTCTGAAGTACCCTGTAGTGCAGGAGAGACAGCACAACTTACCCGGCTTTCGTTGAAATTACTTTCCTTTAATGCCAAACTCTTCCAAAAAAGCAGAATATGGTCATTTTCTGTTATGATTTTTAAGGCGTCTGGTGCAGACAGTGGAACTGCAAATGAGGAAAAAGTGGCAGCGGGTGAGCTTGTAACACTGGTGACACCCCTCTTTTGCAGCAGTGTGGTCACTTCTGAAACTTTGTGGGTTTTAGGGATCTGCTTGGAAAAAGGATGTACTGGGGCAAGCACCCTGTGACATGTGATCTGGTAGGAGTGTTCCAGCGGGTCTTTGTGGTAGGACCATAATGGTACTTGGTGCTGTGTACACATCCAGCTAAAGAGGTGTCTTTCTCACCCCCATTTGGCAGGAGAAAAACTCCCTGGATATCATTTGAGAGGCTCCCTCCCCACTGCTGTTGTTTGGGGATTTAATCTCTTCCTCTGGAAGCTCCAGGGAAGCCTCTCAGACCCGGCTTTGGCTGTGGGAGAGGACTCAGGATGCAGAAAACACTGCATTGAGCCAGCCCGGGGGTGGGAGGGGTGGTGTGTCCTTTACCTGTGTTGATCTTCATGCTGGACTCTTTGCTCATGTTTCCCAGTTGAACAATCACGTGGTATTTCCCTCCTGGTTCCAGTTTCTTAATGGTGTATTCCACCGTGCTGTTCCGGGTTTTCACTTTGTAGATTTTATCTGTTTTTCTTACCAAATCTTTAACTGCCACAGCATACAACTAGTGGGGGAGGAAAGGCACATACAGGGAAGATCTCACTTTCCTGAAGGCTTGCCAGCAATCTCATACAGTGGTAGGACATTAGACAAGGGGGCAAAATTTGCTTTAAGCTGTGCCTGAGCTTTACAGAAAGCCTGGGAAGTGTGATTCCAAACCTCTTGCTGGATCCCTGCCCAAGATCAGTATTTGCTGATACAGAAAATGCAGTTACTGGAACAGATGAGGGCAGGAGGAAAACCTCAGGTTGTATTTCTCAGTGAATCACAAGGATGCAACAAGAAATCCTGCCCTGTCAAGGTTTCCACTTCTGCTGGGATAATTTATACCTTCCAACCTCTGCTGTTAAAGTCTCTGGACCAGAAGAGGAGGGGAAAGCTTGCTGAGAAAATGACTCGACCTCAGTGGAGCGAGACCTGACCATAAACCAGCGTGCCAGAAAACAGAACTGGGCTTTGTTGGGGCTGCCCCAAAGCCCAGAAAGGTGTTCTAGCACATGCCCAGGGGTGTTTTCAGCTCTGTCAGCAACAGATAGCCCAGAGCCGACTCTTTTCAAACACAGTGTGAATGTTGAAGTCCTGAGCTAATGGCCAGTACAGAGGAAATGAGGGTCTCGGAGGTGTCAGCACCTCGATGATGAGTATTTATATGGATCTCAGATTTCTCCATCAGCAGCAGGGCAGGGATCTGTCTCTAAGCCAGGGCTTTGTGTGCAAAGGGGCAGGAGAAGGCTCTGTGAGATGTTACCATGTCCTGGTCGGGGGAATCGTAGGGAGACTCCCACTTGATGACTGCGAACGTCTTCCCGGTGTGCACGGAGTGGAGGTGCCGAGGGGGCAGCCGGTTGTCTGGGATCATCTTCACCACGACGTAGTCAGAAGGTGGCCCTTGGTAGGGAGACATCACCCGGACCTGGAGGGGAGACACGGGGCTCACACTGTGCCTTCGTGCAGCGACAGCCCAGGGGAGGTGAGAAACAGAACCTACCAGGAACAGGTACTGCTCGTCCCGCTGCACCAGCACCGTGATGTTGTGGGAGCTCGTGGTGCTGTTGTGAGGGCTCCTGTACAGCTCCAGGAAGGATGTGGCATAGAAGATGCCATAGACCTGTGGAGGAAAACCACAGCCAGGAGAGCACAGAGTTTGGCGTGGCCCAGAGCATCCACTGCCTGGGACACAAGGCAAAGACCCTTTACCCTCTGGGACCCTTTTTCCTCTCTCCTGCCCAAGTTCATGTTCACTCTCCCCCCTTGCCCCTGCCCTCCCCACCTGAAAATCCTGGGCTCAGCCTGGGGAACACAGCAGTCAACTCAAAGACTGCTGGAGCATCGTGCTCTTTGTATTTCAGCCACTTCTCCACTGCACCAGTGGCTGAACAGAGAGACAAGAAGCCTTTCTTCGCTTCTGTTTAAAGGGGAGCAGCTGCTTTCCTTCATTCTTGAGCATAACATTTTTCAAGGCCTTGGAATTCAATGCCAACAAAATAATCCTGATTTCAGATTTTGTGCATATTTTGAGGCTCTGAGCTAAACCCCACCGGGGCTGGTGAGAAAAGAGTTGGTGCCTTACGACATTCCTGGGTCCAGTCCAGCTGCACTCCACTGCTGTCTGGTTGATGGCCTTGGCTTTGAGGCTGGGGGAGGCAGGTCTTGTCCCACTGGTCACCACATGCACAAAAGACAGAGGGCTGTCACCCAGCTCCGTCTTAGCCCAAGCAGAAATTTCATAGGGGGTGTGTGCTGTCAAATTTGCCACTGAGCAAGAAGAGAAACATGCACTATTAGGTGAGGCAAAGCACTGCAAGGGCAGGGTGAGAGCACGAGGAAAGGGGCAGCAGCATCAGACAGTCTCAGACAGGATCCTGCCTCTCTTGGTTTGTGCTTTCATTACTTTTGAGTCATTTCCCTTATACAGAAGCACCTGGGACTCTGGTATCTAACCCAGTCTGTGCTTTTCCATATCCAGACTGTGCACACCAGGGATATTTCCAAACCAGAAATCTGATTAACAGGGGCTGTATACAAGCTCAACAAATCCTTGTTCTGTTTCTACTCCCTTTTGCAGGTTAGAAACAGAACTACAAACAAAATCCTGTGTGATGAGAATGGGAGTAAATCCCAAATCTGCTTGAAATCTCCAAGTCCCAAAAACACAGGCCAAGGATTTGCTGGTTTGTCCTCTTCATATTTACTCGTTCCTAAACAGAAACTACTTGTAAAAAAAAGAAAAAAATAATCCTGTTTCCTTCCATAAACCTTCCTGTTTGGTGTTGACTAAAGCAGAATTTTACACTTTGTGCAGGATTTACCTTTTTGGATGGACTTTTCTCCTTCTATGATCAGAGTCCTTTTTTCCTGCCTGTGGGTATCAAATGTCCAGTAGATGTTCACAACGTAACCACTGACCTGTCATGCACAAAGACACACAACATGAGCTCACTGGGATTCACACAGTGATAGAGCCACCCTGACATTGTATTTTCCATCCTAATTAGGAGCCCCGGGACAGTTTATGAGTAGTAAGAAATGATTTGGCAAGAAATAAGTAGTAATTGCAATGCTTTCATAGGTGACAGCTTATCCCATGCACTATTCAGCATTTACCCAATGCAGACCTTTTATTTTAAATGCAGAAGGAAATGTAAAAAAATGTTACCTTGATGTTAGTGGTCATTTTTAGGCTGAAGCTTATGGAGTCCTCACTGTAGCTCTCAATGTGTATGACAGGGGGAGGGATGACTGGAAGGAGAGATAAAGATGTACTGTAGAGGGGGGACACTGAGAAGGGACTTATTGAAAGCAGACACATAAAATACAGGCTTTAATTATAACACCCAGCTCTCAGAGCTGAAACCCCCACCCTCCCAGCCCCAACACTGCCTGTCTCTAAGACATGAACCCCAAGAAGACACTGACATGCTGAACCTCCACCATTTTTTAAGTCAGCCACCTAAAAGCTGCCTTATCTGTGCCTTGCCCAGTGCAGGCTGGACCTAGAGAGGTCTGGGCAAAGGGGTTTCCCTTCTGACCCCAGCAGGATGAGCTCTGTCCCAGTTAACAGCTTCTGGCCTTCTGGGGAACTGTGAGGGAGGTCAGGAGCTGTCAGCAGGGACAGCTGCCAAGCACTCCTGCAACACCTGCAGTGAAAGTTATTGCTGTTCTTTTTACCTCTCTTTTTCTAACCACCAGGTAATTCACATTATCTCACTCCTGCAATTTGAGCAACCTGGTGTGTTCTTTCTCTTCTTTGCCAACATAGCAAGGACACACTTTTATCTAACAAATGAGCAGAAAGTTTTGACGTAGGAATATAAGTTTGGGTGAAAAATCTGGCATAAATACAGAGGATTTCAAAAGGGTTTTCGAAAATAAAATTGGGAAGGAAGTGATTTACTGTGCTGTTTGACTTTATCTACTGTCAGACTGTAATGTTGTGATAGTTTTGGGAGCACATAGTGGTCTTTCAGTGGAGATCCAGAAACCATCACAATCATAACCTAAAGAGGGAGAAGGCTGAGCCAGTGGAGCGAAGGAGTTGGTGGTTGTGCATGTTGGTGCTGGACACTTCAGACTGATGTTCTGCCTTTTTATGATGTTGTCTGAGTTGACTGAAACAACAACATTTACCTTTGCCTTTCACGGTGGTTATGGATTTGGAATCACTCCAGTTTCCCACTCCTCGACTAGTTACTGCAGCAACCTTTCCAAACAAGAGGGCGAGTTAATATGAACAACATTGTATAATGCAAACAGAGGGCGAGGTTAGAGCAAGGTTACAGACCTGGTGGAGCTCACGGGAAAAGGACTTTGAAGCAAACAATAGCTTAATTACTTAGCAAGAAAATGCTAAATACAGAGATAAAGCAGACTGCTTAAAGTCAATTAAAGGCATCAAGAGGAGGGAGGTGCAGCCTCTTTGCAGATAACTGCTCTCTTAAGAGACCTTTAAGGAATCCATCAAGATAAGGCATTTTGGACTCCACGGGCCATAGTAAAGGTAAGAACTATGCCAGTGAAGTCCATGCAAGCACTGAATCCAGTTCCAAAGATTTCTTTGGAAATAGATTATATTGGGAAGGAATACTGTGGGAAGAAAGACTGGCTCCAACCCCCTGTGAGAATAACATGGGTCTGGGGGCACATTTATCCCACCTCCCAGTGAACTTCCCAAGAGCTCCTTCAGCACAGGAAGGATGGACAGTGGCAAAGTACACATTTCCCAGGGCTAACTGGGCAGACTTTCATTTCCTATTCTTATTACTTCTGTCTATAATTACCCAACTTCTCCCCTGTGCAGACATTCCCCACAGGCGGATCTGCTTCTTTTCCACTAAGGACCAAATTTATCTCTGGCCCAGATCCAGTGCAATTGCAGTGACATTGGAATGGGCAATTAGTAGTAAGGATTTTATAATCCAGCCTGGCCTTCTGGGAGAGGAGCAAATCAAGGGCCTTAATTCAGGCCTTGAAACTATATACATTGGCAGTGCAAATGCCAAGCCCCCGATGTGGGTTGGCATTAAAGGGCAGGATTTTAACAATATATTTTTTTAGCAAGTACTGAATTGTACAGGACTTAGAATATTTAGTGAAAAGAGGCAAGACCATTCATAGACAGAGCTCTGAAACACTCACTCTAACTGTGTAGAGCGTGTTGATCTCCAAGTTCTTGATCTCCGTGTAGTTCTTGGTGGTTCTGAGGGACGACCACTCCTTGGATCCACTGCTGCTGTACTCCACCTAGGAGCACCAAAACAAGGGGTGAGGGCTCCACACTCAACAATAGCACAGGGTGGGTTTTTCTGTCTCAAATGTCAGCACAAAGAAGTACAAGAGCTGGGAAAGGGTGCCAGGAATGCACTAAAGAACCTGAGGGCTGTGTCGCTGCCTACAGCAGCAGCATTCCTTCTCCCAACCTGCCCAATGCTCTCAGCAGATTTCCTACACCAAATGTCCTATTTGTCCTCTCTGTGCTCAGACAGGCCAGCCCGTGCTGCTGTCCCACCCCAGCAGGCAGCAGGACTCACGATGAATTCCCGAATGAGGCCGTGGGCATTCACGGGGGGACTCCAGCAGCCCACCACCACCCCCTCAGCTTCTTTCTTCAGGGACAGCTGGAGGTTGAAGGGAGCATCTGGTACTAGGGAGAGAAACAGAGGTGTTAGTGACACAGTGGAGTATCCACATCGCACAGGGAGAAGCAGAGTCTCCCTGAAAGGCTGGAAAAAAGGGGTGGGTGGTCCATTTCCTCAGTCCAGCACAATTCCCAGGCTTATGGAAAAGCCTTTTTTCCTACATAACAGGAATACCTCCATGGTATCTACATTCTAAGCCAAAGCAGCCTGAATGAGGGCACTGCCAGGAGCTGGGCAGCTCTGCTTACATCCTTCGGGTGCCCGCAGCGTGATGAAGTCATTGGTGTTGTAGACTCTGCTCAGACACTGCACTTGGACTTTCACCTGGTAGGTACAGTCAGGCTTGAGGACTTTCAAAACACTGTTGGTTTTGTTGCTGTGGGTTTCCAAAATCTTCCAAATGCTTTCACCAACCATTCTGCAGGAGAGAGTCACACAGCTCTGGTCAGGAGGGTGCTTAGTGGCACAGCTTGTCCCAAAGGGTGGAACCATTTATCTGTATTTAAAAGCTTGCTGCTTAGTTTTCTTTTTGGTAAAGCCATGCCACCAGCTTGAAAAGATGCTGTTGGAAAGGCTAAACTAACCATAGGTTGGTGACTTATAAACTCTGAGGTTTTCTACAACTGCTGTGCTCTAATTTATTGTCTTTGTTCTTGCTGTTTATGGTCCCACAAAGACAAGACCCAAGGGTGGGAAAAAATGAATATAGCTACTTTACTGTCTGAGTAAACAGTCATGGAGGAAACAAACATAGTTTGTCACAAATGCCCTCTAGTTACACATATTTTGGGTCTCCTTTGCTATCAAGTCTTAGAAGGCTTTCCATGCACTTGACTGAGCCCATTCTCTGCAGCAAGCACAGGCACTCTGGTCCCTATGCTCATCCTTCTCCAGCCTTCTCCTTAAAACATCCACAGGCCATGCAGTGTAGGGGCTGATGTACCTGTAGTAGATGTTGTAGACACAGGAGGTCGAGGACATTCTTTTTGGCCGAGCCCATGTCAGAGTGACATCCCCAGAGAAATCAGCTGTCCACTGGAGGTTCTGGACTTTGTACACGATTGTGTCATCTAAGCAGGCAATGGGAAAAATTAGTCTGCCAGAGAGAAACAAGCCTTTTGCCCAGCAGAGAAACAGGAGTTGTGTTTGTAGCACAAGCAACATGTGGAGGTAGAACAGCACTGACTGAAGGGACTGTCTGCACTGTTCAAATGAGATGGGAAATGTAGGTGGGAGTTATCAGTGGAGAAGAGCAGGCTTGCAGAAGGCAGTTCAGAACAGCAATTTATCCCTGGTACTCTTAGTTCTGCCTAAAATGTCCTGGTTGTCTTTATGCTGCATCATGCAGGCATCCCCTCTCCCCTGAGGATGATAAAGTGTGGCTGTTGAGGAAATACTGAGTCTTTTGGAAGTGTGAGTGCAAATTGAGCAGTGCAAGCCAAATCACTCCTCTACAGGTGCAATGAGTCTGTGCTGACCCTGTGCAGCCACCCAGGGCCTTCTCTGCACGTGCCACATCTCCCAGGGTCACCTTGCAAAGAAGCCAGAACAACAGACTATTTCTTCACCTGTGGGCCACGTAAAATAGGCAGGTTTGCTCTTACACATCCTAAAATGATTTTTTGTTTGTTTCTGTGGCTGCTGGAAGACAAATTGTCAGTGTAGAAGCTGGATGGGCAGTTTGTCCCAGGGATAAATGGATGAGGAGGTATCTTGGACAACTGAACAGACAGAGGTAGATAAGTCAAGGATGCTGTGAGTGAAAGTTCACATATCCAGGAGAGCAGGGCATGAGAAATGGGAAGGGGCTGCTGCTCACCAGTGCAGTTCCTCTCATCACTGCTGTCTGAGCAGTCCAGATATCCATCACAGCGCTCTGACAGCATGATGCAGGCCTCTCCATCCTCACATCTGTAGCCATTTGGGCACGACAAGGTGCTCTGAGTAGCTGCAAAAGGCAGAACAGTTCAGGGCTCAGGGTAGGGAAGTTCCCTCCCTGGGCTGTTTGCAGTGCCAGTGCTGCTTCCAAAGCAGGCACTGGGCTGGCTGCATGTCAGGGATGGAGCTCGGGCTGATGTGTCAGTCACAGGGGTGTCTTGTCCTGGCTGCATCTTCTGGCATGGTGGCATCAGGAGAACCTGGAGCTTATCCCATGGAAAACAACAACTGGATTTCTAAAGGGAATGGTGCTGCTTGGGCGTGTAATTCCTTTTTTCTGTAACACCTCATTGACTGCAAGGATTTCCCCAGCAACAAAACTCCTCGGTGGCTTCCTGTCCTCCCAAGGAGCTTTCCAGAGGAAGGAGCCAGGTGAGACCCTCCTGTCCCCCGGCACTTACGGCAGTTCCTCTCGTCCGTGCCATCCTGGCAGTCCCGCACGCCGTCACACCTCTTCCAGTTGGGAATGCACTTGTGCAGCTGCTGGCACTCGAACTCGAACCTGCTGCACCGTCCCTGCAGGGCTGGGGACGTGGCTGTCACGTTGGGTCCTGTGCACAGAGCAAGGGAGGAAACCCCCAAACCATTGAAACCACGGCCACTGCCACCAGGAGGGACCAAAACCCGTCCCCAGTCCCGACTCCACTAGATGGCAATCTCTTCCCATCTAGCAGGTGGATGATGTCTGCTGGGAGGATGCCTCAGCCATCCTCTCTCCTGACTGCAGAGGGCTGGAAAAGCCACTGCTTTGCAGGGAATGTCCTGCTCATGCTGTATATGGAGCTGGAGCAGCATCACAGCTGGCTGACCCCAGGGAGAGAGGAATCACAGAACATGGGGAGTTGGAAGGGACCCACAAGGATGATGGAGCCCTGCACAGGACCATCCACCATGTGCCTGAGCTCTGGCAGCCTTGGTGCTGTGCCCACTGCCCTGGGGAGCCTGGTCAGTTCCTGACCATCCTCTGGGGGAAGAACCTTTTTCAAATATCCAACCTAAACTTCCCCTGACACAACTTCAGGCCATTCCCTCGGGTCCTGTCACCGGTCCTGTCACCACAGAGAGCAGTGCCTGCCCCTCCTCTGCCCCTGCTGAGGAAGCTGCACCTGCAATGAGGTCTCCCC
Source organism: Campylorhamphus procurvoides (assembly GCA_013396655.1). Taxonomy (NCBI): domain Eukaryota; kingdom Metazoa; phylum Chordata; class Aves; order Passeriformes; family Dendrocolaptidae; genus Campylorhamphus; species Campylorhamphus procurvoides. The sequence goes on along the minus strand of WBMV01002768.1, from coordinate 776,929 downwards.
TCAGCCTCCAAACTTTTATACCACGGTTTAATTTAATCCAGAGCACACAGGAAGGCTCTGAGACCTTAAGGCCAGCATTCCTTGCAGAAGTGATGCCATGGGAGAGGGGTGAAGGAGAGGGAAGCTCACGTGTGGTGGGACAGGCGTCCTCGTCGGAGCCGTCGGCGCAGTCCCTGTAGCCATCGCAGACCCAGCTGTTGATGATGCAGGAGCCGCTGTTGCAGCGGAAATGGTTGGGTGGACATGTCGGTGGGACCAGCGTGGTCATGGGGTGAGCTGGAGAACCTAAAAATACCCCAGGCAGAGCTGACCAGAGGTCTGTTCCTGTGGATGGGCTGGAAGCTGTGCCTGCTCCCAGCAGAGCAGCAGGCAGAGCATCACAAGCCCAATGTTTCCATCTGCACAGCTGGTGAAAACACCTCCTGATTCTGGGGATCATGATTTCCAAAAACACGGAGTGAAAGGATGCATGAGATTGCACACTCAACCCATTCATGGGGGATTTTTGGTGCCATGGGGGCTGGTGTGGGTTACCCCAAGCAGCCTTGTGGGAAGGCAGCTGATACTGAGAGTGGTCCTTCCACATGTCACAGTCCAGCCTTGGCCAGAGCAGAGCAGAGTGTCCTTACCCTCACAGTCCTTCTCATCAGACCAGTCCCCGCAGTCATTTTCCTTGTCACACTTCCACCTGTTGGGGATGCAGTGCCCATTCCCACACTGGAACTGGTAGTACCGGGAGCAGTTCGGGGCCTCTGTTGGGTTTTCTGACAAGGAAAGGAGAGTCCTGTGAGCCCCAGCATGACCTCACCCGTTTTCAGTACAGCTGAGATGTGGGAGCACCTCAAGCTGGGCTGTGTTTGGCCTAGAGAACATCACCCTGAACAATAGAGACATGGTCCTTTACCTTCATCTCCAGCATTCCCCAGCCCTTACCAGCCTGTTGCCACCACTGTTATGTCTGTGTGCTGGCTCCTCATGGCCAGCCCCACCCATGATCTCAGAACCAGAGCTGACAGCAAAATGCACCAGAGCATGGCAGAAATGGAGAAGCAAACCCTGCAATCTGAAATGAAGATGCAGCTGCCTCGCCTGGCTGGGTACAGCTCCTACAGCTACCCAGGGAACTGTGGTAAATATTGAGTTTGGCTGGAAACTGCCTGTCTGCTTTGGGCTGGGAATCTGTGCAGTAAATATGGTCACATATGACTTCGTGAAGCACAAGATGTGCCAGCTGTATTGGATTTTCAGTGTGCTTCACTTGCACTATGAGGGGAGTGATGCTGATCTCCACATAAGGCACACTGTGATGTGCACATGGAATACATATGTACACACAGCAGTTCCCATGTAAAACACGAAGAGGCCACTACTCCATGCTCCTGGAATTCAGGAAGGCTGGAGTTACAGTGACAGGAGAGCCTGAGGTACTGCTCACCACAGTTTGCTTCATCAGAGTAATCTCCACAGTCATCCATCCCGTCACACTTCCACACCAGGCTGATGCACACACCATTCTGGCACTGGAAGCTGAACTGGTCACAGGTCCGGTGGAACTCGGGGTCCTGGGCTGCAGGGTGGCAGGGAGAGGTTAATGTAAAGACCACAGGCTTGAGAGAAGATCATAGTTGAGGAGGAAGGAGCACACTCAGAGGCAATCATGGATTTATAAGCAGAGCATTACAGTCTACAGTCACCTCCCAGACCTGGCAGCTTTCTGGTACCCTAGTTCTCTGCATGCCTCTGGTTTCATTCTCTATCCAGCCCTCCTTCAGGGTGATGCCCAGCAGCACACTTACAGCAGCCAGCATAGTTGGCATCTTCGTCTGAGCCGTCCCGGCACTGGATGATGCCATCACACACCATGGAGTGGAACAGGCACTGCTGCCGGTTCTTGCACACAAAGTCCATGTAGCGGGTGCACAGGGGTTCTGGAGAAACAGGAGCACAGGAGAAGGGGGGTGGCACCTCTGCTGGCCCTGGCAGTGGGAATTCCACCCACTGGGACTTGCACAGACCTGAGTGCAGCAGCCAGACTTTAGGAACTTACAGAAAGCTCCCAATTCAAATGGCTTGAATTTGAATTTGAATTTGAAGCACAGGCTGCTTTCACCTGATAATGCATCAGGGTGCAAGCCCAAGATGAGGGGCTGGTCAGGTCCCTGCACACAGCCCTGAAGTGCCCTCGCTGTCTGTCCCAGCCTCACCACTGCGCCTTTTGCTGACCCGCTGATTTCCAGAGGGCTCATGAATGCTAACTAAGGCTTTCCCATTATCTCCCCAGGGCTTTATTCCCAGTGAGACAGGCTCTGGCAGACCATAAAGGCTGCCAGCCCTCACTGCTGGGCCCCGAGGCCCTGGTACTCACCACAGTGCTGCTCATCCGATGCATCGGAGCAGTCGTTGATGCCATCGCAGTGTTTGCTGGTTGGGATGCAGGTGCCATTGGGGCACTGGAAGCCATTGCACTTTTTTTCTGAAATTCAGAATTGTGTGGATGTTGTGTGAGTTTTATGGGTTTTTTTTAGCTGGTTTAGTTAGCTACAAAAAGCCCCAGTTCCCTTCACCTTGTGTCTGCTTTTGGAGGGATGGGAATCATCCCCCTGAGTTTGCTGCTGGTTTACTCAGTGGGTGTATAGAAATGCTCCCATGCCAAGGCAAAGCCACACACACACACACAGAGCACATTACCACAGTTGGAAGGGTCCTCATCAGAGCCATCCTGGCAGTCGGCATCGCCGTCACAAGCCCAGCGCTGGGGGATGCAGTGGCCGTTCTGGCACTGGAAGCTGGAGGCCTCACAGGTGTGATATACTGCTGAAACCAGAGCCAGGGGGACACCTGAGTGGGGGCTGTCACCACATCCCCACTGAGCCATGGCCCATGATGAGCTGGCCCACAGCACCACACACCCCATCCCTCCATCGCCACCAGGACCTCACACCATGGCAGGTCCCAGCACTGAGCACAAGCAACCACCCCTTGGACCCCAGGCAGGAGGGTTCCATGAGGCCAGGGTCTCCCTGGGTCACACCATGGTCTTTTCCTCTCCATGCAGTGTTTGCTCACAAGCCTGCTGTGCCTCAGGGATGGCTTTTGGAAGCTGGAGTCCTCCCAAAGCTCTCCCAAAGTCAGGAGCTTCTTTTCCTTTAATATCAGTCCTTGATGCGTGTGGGCAAAGGTGACAGTGGTTGCATCTTGCCAGAGATGGCAAGAAATGTCACAGAAATCAAGCAAGCCCTGTTAGGGGAGCCCAATCCCCTGTGCAGGGCAAGACAAACTCAGAGACAGCCTTTAATCAGGGCAAACAAGGCTTTTCCGTGTTGCCAAAGCAAGCTAGAAATACAATTCTCCTTTGGGGTTTTCCTTAGGCTCCTGTCACAGAAATATCTGCCTGGGGGGTATCTGGGTTGAAGCTGAGCCTGTGTTGTCACTTTAGAGCCAAATGCTGCTCTTCAAGTAGGAGAGCGCTTGGAGTTATTTAGAAAAGCAACGTTCAGCTTAATTAAATTGCATGATACTGAATTTCAGGTTAGAGAGTGACATGCACTTGCAGATATTTCAAAATAGTACAATCTTGTGGCAGTAATATTCTATTAGGTATTCAGCGTGAAATGTAATTATTTTAGATAAGCGCAATAATTGCAGCCAGTGAAGTCAGACGGAATGTGCCTCAAATAATTGTGATCCTCTTAGATAATTTCAACTTTAGGCTTTACAAACCCAACATGCTTTTTGAAGTAGGTTCCTTTCCTGTACTAATTCTCTCTGGAGAAACTCATATAAGAGATAAGTGATACCAATATAAATTAAACCTTCTTATAAAGCTGTGCTCCCAGAATACTAATGACCAGAATCCCCAGAGCTGTAACCCTGTGTGCTCGAGGCACAGCAAATGCCTCAGGGGAGAGCACACAGGAGCTTGGGGCCTGAGAGGGATCTCCTAAATCCTCATGCCAGAGCCCCCACAACAGCAGCTGGTGCTGCTCTCTGTCCCCATCACTCCAGGCTGCAGCCACAGCAACATCCCCAGGGCTCTTGTGGACCCCAAAGGGCACCCCAGCCCCATCAGCCCATTGGATCTCTACCATGTGACATGGAAACCACTGCTTTTATCTTGAAATACCCCATATATTGCTTTAGAAATGCAATCTTGTGTCTTTCACTGAGTGAAAGACACAAGATTGCACTGCCCACTCTCTGAAGTCTCTTTCTCAAGCAAATATTTGGATTTAGTGCCTTGGTTACTTTTGTTTGTTTGTTTTTAAGTGGAAAAGACCAATATGTTATTATCTGTTGGCTTTTCTACTGAGAGAAAGGCTCTGTGGGGGTGTTCACCTCAGGAGACTGCTGAGGAACATCAGTGTTACACTGCAGTGATGAGGGTGGTTCAGTGTTGGGACTTTAAACTGCAAAGACAGAGTGAGGCTCACAGGACTTGCTGCACAGGAGACACAAACCAGGAACAATATTATTTCTGGCAGCCAGGTTGCATCGATATGAGCTGTAAATAACACAAGAGCAGGTCTTCCATGTGTGGCTCCATGATAGGACACCCTCTTTAGATTTTCAAGCCCATGCAGCAGTGAGGCTGCCAGAAGAGGAGACAATTCCTGGACTAAATTTGCCTGTTCCTCAGATCCATTAATTGTGGACAAGCTGAAAAGAACGTGCCTGTTTTCTGTGACAATATTTAATGGCAGAAAACAGAACTGAAGCTGTGAAGTGCAGCCAGTGCACACTGGCCTGATTGCTGCCTTCCTGCAACACAGGAGCCCTTTTTGCCAGAAGAATCCTCTGGCTGCTTGGCAGCCACAGACCTGCTCCCCATTCCATGGGGCTTTGCCTGTTGGTGCAATCTTGCAAGTAAAAAGCAAAGCTGGATCACTGTGTGAGCATCTCAAAGCTGTCAGCAAACTCCCAGTGAGCTCTAAGGCACTGGAGGAGAGAAACCCTTGGGCTCTGGAGCATCACATCACCCCAAGGTGTGCTCTGACAAGCAGGGAAACTGAGGCATGAGGTGTTGGCCAATGTCTCCCAGGCTGTAAGCAATGAGTGTTTGCAGCAGAGGGTTCCTGGTCACAAGAAACACTCACCAGTGCAGTTGGCTTCATCAGACCAGTCCCTGCAATCGTTGTCACCATCACACATCCAGGAGAGACGGATGCACATCCCTGAGCTGCAGCTGAATTCATCATTCCTGCACTGGTGGGCCTCTGCAAACAGAACACTTGGCTTCAGGTGATGGGGAGTACCCAAGGAGCAGAGGGGGACAGCTGGATGATAACGACACAGAAATCTCCCAGTGAGGAGAAGAACCAGCACACGGCCTCACTCTCTTCTCCTGTCCCTCATTTCCCAGCACATGATGGTCCTCTCCCCCATTTCCCAGCACCCAGGAGATGATGAAGGCACAGCTGTTAGCCTGGATAAACAGGGGCATCTGGCAAAGCACTGCCTTGCCCTACAGCATCTCTGAGCAGCACCTACACACACCCAGGTGGGTGGCAGCTGTGAGCAGCACAGACACTGGGGAGCAGCTTTCCACCCTTGCACAGGGCAGGAGGTTGGAGTGAGGGCACTCACCACAGTGACTTTCATCGCTGTTGTCCCCACAGTCATCCTCCAGGTCACACTTGTAGGACAGTGGGATGCAGGTCCCTGAGCCCTGGCAGCGGAACTGAGTCTCGGTGTCGCACACGGTGGTGGCTGATGGAGAGGGGAAGGGAAGGAGGAGGAGAAGGATGTTGAGGTGGTGCTCAGGAAATGGTTTCTACTGCCTGAGTGTGTCTACTCAGTGCAGGGAGGGAAGGGAGAGGGACAGCACCCTGATCTTTAATATGTGAACTTGATTTATGAGCTCAACAAGAGACCCATGTCTCCACGAGGCAGACAGAAAGTCACTTTCTATCTACGCTCTTTTCCTCAGCATTGACTGTGCCCTCAATTCATCCAGCTGGCTTTGGATGACTGTCAGAAGGTGAGTTACACCCCTCAAAGCACCTCTTGTTCTCCCTAACTGTGAAGACAATGTAGACATCAGCTTAGACGTGATGCCAACACATCAGACATCTAAACTGGGACAGGCCAATGCCACTGCAGGACACTTACGGCAGTTCTTCTCATCGCTCATGTCCCCACAGTCATTGTCATTGTCACACTGCCAGATGCTGTTTATGCAGTTCCCATTGGAGCATCTGTACTGGTTTGGCAGACACGTGTTTTCTGGGGCAAGAGGGAAAACAAAAACAAGTTGGCATGAGGCTGGGCTTCCAGAAATGGGCCCTACTTCTCCTCGACAGAGGAAAGGTCACGCTGACCCCTCCCAAAGGCAGAGGATGCCCTCTCAGCATAAAGCAGCAGCAAGAACCAAGTGGTTTTACCTTCCTTCATGCAGGTGTTGTTCTTCATGATGTAGCCCCGAGGACAGTCACACCTCACCTCCCCCGTGGGCAGCACGGTGCTGGACACCCCCTCGGGGCACTTGCAGCTCCTGCCCTTGTTGGACTTGGGCAGGCAGAGAAGGTTGCAGGGCTTGGAGATGCAGGCGTTCTCCCCTGAGCACGGCAGGGAGGAAGTGGACACTGTCATCACAGAGGGCTGGGAACACCCCGTGTCACCTGCCAGCCCAGGCTCTGGAACCAGCTGAGTGCTGAGGGGCTTTAGGAATGCACAGAGACATGTGCTCCAGGGAGTTCAAGGGCCTGAAACACCCTCCCAGTCTCCTGCAGGCTGCTGACATGCAGAGCCCTTTGATGGTCCTGTACCCATCTGAAAATGGGTATAAATCAGCATATTCATCACACAGGGGCTGCTGCTGCCTTACTGCAGCAGACAGATGGCTAAGTAGAGGACAAAGGTGGTGAAGCTCTGAGACACTACTATTTTTTGGCTCATGCAACACTTTGCATGGAAAGGCCGTGGTCTGTGACCTAAACTATAAGGTGCCACCACAGCTGCCCTATGAGTTCTCTCCCTGATCTGGAATATCCCTCTTGGCAGCCAAAAATCAGCATATACCATTCATGAAAATTGTTCCTTATGACTGTGCTTGAGAGCTGCAAACCCTGCAGGAATGAGGACATATTCAGGCTCATGAAATGCAAGCCAGGATGGCCTGGGAGCCTTTGGAAATGGGGTTTATAAACAATTTCTAAATCTCAGGAAAGACCATCTGCCCCCTCACATGATTACCTGTTGTCTTTCCTCTGTAAAAGATTTTCATATCCATGATCCCATTTAATCGGCCCACTAAGATCTCCATTCTCGAGCCGCTGGTTTTGGATGCTCTGAAGATACTCAGCTGTGACCAGTCATTCCAGTAGATTTCATTCTGAAACACAGAATCTTTGCTCTTAGTGTGGGGAGCAGCAGCACCAGGGCCAGGCTCAGCAGCACTACCTGCACTAAGCACTGAGAGTTCAGTGTCCCCAGCCAAAGTGGCAGGAGAAGAGGAACACCTGAAGTGGGATTTGGGCAGGAATGGAGAGGCAAATAATGTGGAGGACATAATGCAGTGCACCGACTTGGAAATGCTGCACACTATTGGATGTTGGTCCTGGGTTTAACTGCACCTGCCTGCTCATTTCAGGGATTTGTGGGAATGTGCCAGGAGCAGAAAGAGAGAAAGCATCATGCCTTCTCCAAATGACATCCCTAGCCTCCAAATTCAGTGTGCTCAGTGCTCCTCCACCACCACCCTCAGAGCCCACATGCTATGGAAATGCATGAAGGGGAAACAAACCTTAAACACAGCAATAGCATAAGGGTGAGGGAGGCTGTCCAGGATCACAGATCTCTGCATCCCATTGAAATCGACCCTCTCGATCCTGTCCATGTAGGCTTCGGTCCAGTAGATCCAGTGGTCATCCACAGAAATGCCATTTGGCCACCTCACCCCCTCCGAAACGATGCATCCAGCCAGTGACCCATCCATGTCACTCCGGTAAATCCCAGCTCTGGAGTCCCCCCAGTCTGTCCAGAACATCAACCTGACAACAGGCAGAGAGGTTACTTGAAATCATCACAGAACAGCTCATCAAAAGGAACCAGGCTGTGAAGCAGAGGTTTGAATGCTTTACATTCCATGTCTCTTGCACGACATGCCTTTGAAAAGGGAGCTCTGCAATTCTAATGAACTCCACCAGCAGAGCTCCGAGGAGCAGAGGTTTATTTAGCTGCAAGCTCCGTGGTGTGAGTGCAGCTGCAGGTTACCTTGCTGTGAACTGCTTCACTCTAGCACAGATGCCTGAAGACAGCCCGGGTTCGTCAGAGCTACCTTTGCAGCCACAGCAAAACCCTGCTCAGAAAGATGCAACTTGCCTTTGGCTCTTGAATTTGAGCACGGCTGTTTCTCACATGCATCACTGCAGCTTTGCCCACTGACCAGACCAGTTTTACTGGCAGGAGAAGTTATTTACTAGTAGATATGTAGGGGTAGGAAAGAACAAACAGTTTGAGATCTCTGCTCGGAGGCGGCTGGTGGTTTAGTTGGGCATGTGAGGACTAGAGCAGGGCAGGACTGGGAGCTGGACCCACTGGGTTGTGTCTGTCCCCCCTTTTTTGCTTTCCAAGCTATCCATGCAACCCTCTCCCTCCTATTTGCCTCTTAGGAGTCAGTGGTGGAGGATCAGTGTGGTTTCCCTGGGGAACACCACAGCACCTACTTGTGACCCTCTTTCTTACCCATCTTGGGGAACCAGGGCGAGGGCTCTGGGTCGTTCAAGGATGGAGGAGTTGAGGACAGTGAATCGCAGGTCTCCATCTGGATTGGCAACCTAGACCAAAAACCAAAACCAGAGGGGTGTGTTTGCTGCACTGCTTAAAGTGACAGGAAACCTGTGGCAGGTAATTATCACTCTCTAATAAAACATGCACTGCCCCAGTCATGTCTTTGTAGCACAGGTGGGCTTAGTTGTACCTCAATTTTGGGAATCCCAGCGTTGACCCAGTACAGCAACTGACTGAGAGGTTCAAAGGCCAAAGCCTCCACTGTCTCCAGCCCCGTGCTTATGATTATTTCTTGTCCAGAGCTGCCATTGAGGCAAAGGCGCTGAAAAGAACATCAATAATAATCAGAATAAAAGAACTTCCTCAGGCTGAAGGTGAGCGTGGTCAGGTGGGTGAGGCAAGCAGAGACAGCCAGCCAGGGGAGGAGGAGCACCAAGACAAACATTTGTATTGCAGGGTGTGGATGCACCACCTGGTGCAAGGAGGTGACACCAGGGGCAGCCAGTCCCACGGGAACCTCTCCATTCCCCAGCTCACCTGGATAATGTCCAGAGTGACGTCGGCCCAGTACAAGCAGTTGTGGTCATAGTCAAAGTCGAGGGCAACTGCCCCTCTGAGCCCAGCCAGGGGCAGCTCCTCGCTGGTGCCAGAGGCCAGGTCGTAGCGGTGGATGGAGTAGCGGGTGGCGTAGAGAATGAACTCGTTCTCCTCTGCAACAACAGCCACGACTTACCCAGTGGCCATTTTAGGCCGCTCGAGGGGCAAAAAGAAATGAGCAGGTGTTTTCTGTCCCCTGGCTGCACATTTTAGCACCTCAGGGAGGCAAAGGCTCCTTGTCTGGGTGCAATTAGTTTAATGAGAACATGGGGCCAGGAACACACTGTGGCCATTGTCTGCTCCAGGAGGAAGAGGTGAGGCCAGCAAAAGTTCCTTCCCACGTTATCATGCTGCCAATGACAAACAAAATACTGATCTTCTCTTCCCCAGAAATCCCATAAAAAAGGTGGAAGTGATGTAAACCTGCAAGCCCTAAGGGACACCAGCACCACAGGAGATATCCCAGAGCAGGTTTTGTTTCTAAATTGTTCCAAATCCAGCGTAATGGGATCCTGGGCCGGGACAAAGTCTCCTGGGCATTAGCACACTACCAGTCAGGTCCAATAATGCTATTAATGAGTAAAGCTAATGGCAGTAAGTAACTGGCTGTGCATCCCTAATGAGATTATAGGGAGATATGAAACAGATACTGTACATGCAAGTGTTACCATGGTGCGAGCCAACACGTATCTGAAGACGATCAGCAAAAGCTCTGGGAACCAGGCACTTCAAAGGGCAGCACGGTGGGGACACAGGTTTAGTTTGCAATCAGCAGGGGCCTTCTCAGCAGGACCAGCACAGCTCTCCAAATAGCTCAGGAGGGCTCAGGGGGTGAGAAATGTGTCATGCTCTGAACGAGGAGGAAAACTAAGCGTGGCACTGGCAAGAATCCCAGCAGAGGGAAGGTTTCCCCAGGCTGTTCTGCACCTGGAATATCGCTGGAACCCTGAAAAGTCTTCGGACAGTGCAGGGAAACCTCATGGTGCTCTGCTGAGCTGCCCCAGCCCTGAGAAGAGCCCCTGCCCTGCCTCAGGCTCTGGAGCTGCAGCACAGCAGCATGCTGATCACGCAGCTCCTGACGGCAGATTAAATTAAAGCTGTAATGAGCAGAATGCAAATAACTTTGGCAGCACAGGGGCATGAGACTGTTTCAGTGCCTTGTATCTTTGAGAGGAGAAAATAAGGCTGGGGGTTAAGCCTGGCAGGCACGGGCATGAGGACCGAGGGTCAGCCCCTGTCCTGGTCTGGCCCTGGATAGTCCCAGTTCAGCTGCATAAGGTACCTTCCCAAGGGTTTGTCCCAGGATGAGGATATCTTTGACCTAGCTCCTGTCTTTCTGGTGGGGTTCACACCAGCTACAGCAAGGCCATGGCCAGGCTGGAAGGGTTCCTGCCTGCAGCCTGCCCTGAGGGACTCAGGGGCAGAGAGGACTCTGCATCATAGACTGATGCTGGTCCTGAACAGGGTCCTCAGGAGCATTCTGGCTGCTGGAAAGAACAGATTTGTAACCCACCAAGGCTCCTGTGTCACAGGTTTTGTCTGTGAGCCCTCTGGGAGTTTGTGCATGGTCCCTGAGGCACCAGCCAGGGGTTCTATGAATGCAGCCCTTGTGCCCAGAGCAGCCCTGCCCATACTCACCCGCCAGCGGGCACGGCACCAGCTCCCCTTCGAGCCGAGACTCGATGTCTCCACCCTCACAAGTGTCCCCAGAGATCTTTCTGTAGCTGCAACACACACAGTTTATTTCATGGAAACTCTTAACCAACCATCTTGTGCAGCCTGGATAAGCAGCAGTGTTTAATTGCAATGTATGTCCAAACACGCCACTTGTTTACTGCCACTCACAGGGTGTTTTCCTGTGAGTTTTGTGGTTGTTTTGGGGTTTTCAATCACCAACAGGATAAATCCCAGCATCTGGAAGATTGGGTTACCCTCCCAAGTACAGCACATACCCTCGAGTCTTCTTGTAGGTCGAGCCAACAGGGCAAGGGACTGGTGGGTCATATGGTTTCCCAGCAAATTCAGGGTCAGGCACACAAACTTCTAATGATAAGTCATCGCTCAGTTTAAAGCCAAAATCACTGCAAAAAGAAGAAAGATGTAAAGAGGGACAGGGAGAGGTAAAAAATGCAGCCATGCTATACAATTACACTGCTCTATTTTGGCATAGAATTTTTAAGAACCCAAAGTGTCTCAGAAGACCATTCATTTATTATCAGCATTTAGCTGCATCCAGCATCTCAGAGCCAGCCAGGACATTTCAAGAACATTCTGCAAATAAGTTTGCCCATGACTGAGCAGACTGGGGAAGGTGAAGCAGCAAGGCAGAGCTGGACCAGTGTGCTCTGAAAAGCTGGCTGCAGGCTCCAGTTCTCCTGGCTGGCTGAGATCCCTGCTCTGTCTCTTGGCTTGTGCTGCTGGCACAATGGGAGTTACGGTGTGGCTGCTGTTTGGAAAACACTGGGGAAGGGGTTATGTCAATCTGATTTTGCAGGGAGCTAAGATTCTGAGCAGGAATTGGATTCTCAGTCTGCTCGTGATGAGCCAAACTTAGTCTCTGTCTTGGCATCAAAACAGGCAGATCTGGACTCGAGCAGTCTGGTGTGAGCTCCACTGAAAGGCCAAGGATGTTTCCTGATCCTGATTGCTGAGCAGTGTCAGTAATGTGCAAAGTGCAGACAAACTGATACAGCAGGGCCAGTTACATCTCTGTGGCTGAAGGGTCATAAAAGTTTTGAGTGGAGGATCCCCATGTAATGGGAAATTGTCCACCATCATTTAAAAGGTGATGCAGCAACAATACCTTCCTCTTCCAAGGAACCTTTCAGAGGCTCCCAAAAGGCTCTAAAGACATGAATTAAGTCTCATGCCCCGTTATTAATGAAAGGCTGTTTTCAGACTGTTCAGTTTCCTCTTTGCTATAAAATGAAGCTGCAACACTCAGAGCTACATAAATTGAATGTTTGTTTACTCTGAGCAATTGGTCACAGATACTGATCTCAGACTTACAAGCCAGACCCAAGGAAATTGACTGGTATTTACCATTCAAAGTCCTCCCTCGTACAAGAGCAGTTGGAGACCATGACAGGCCTGTCAAAGTCCTCTCCATTGAAACAGGTGGCATGAGGAGTCCTCCTCTTGAAAACAGTTTTATGCCCCAGTAAACACTCATTGCCTCTCTCATCAGAGGGTGACCACAGCTTGTAGTCATTCTCTGTGCAAGGAACCCCTAAGAGAAGAAACAAGGTTGGGGTATAGAAAGGTGCAGTCCTTGCAGCCCCCAGATGGATTTAAAGGCAAGGGAGATGCAGTCCCTCAGTGCCCAGGATGTTCAGAGTGAGGGCAGTGCTGGCATCCAGCCCCGTTGCACAGCAATGCCCTTCCCTTCTCCCCACCCTCCCCTGTCACAGAACAGGAGACTTCCCCCAGTCTGCAAGGCTCTCTCCCTGTCCCAGAGGAAAAGGCAAAGCCAGGAGCATTCCAGCTCAGAGCGTGCAGCAGCACGTGGTGACAGGAGGCAACAAGCAGCTCTGTGGCAGTGACAGTGAATCTGTGATGCCTCATTTAAATGAAGTCGTTCTGGTTACCAAACAGATTCATTGCTAACAAAACGTCAAGGGAATCAGTTATAAATTTTAGTCAAGTAAATTCCTCTGCTGGGTTTAACTGTGCTTTGATTAAAATGCTGCCTTGCAATCAAAGCTGAAATGGGTTATAAAACATTCATAGGCACAAGCCTTCGGAAGGAATTTTTTTTTCCCTTTTCCTTTTCAACAAATTCTTCAGTGAGGTGGGAAGGGATATGGGGAGAGTGCAGGGAACAGAAGTGCCTTCAGCAGCAGTGTCCACATGGCCATGAGACACGAGGGACAGAGCACCCCAACACGGATGGTGGTGCCACAGCCATCCTCAGCAATGGCTCTGTCACACGTCCCCTTACCCAGCACATCTGTGGTGTTGATCTGAAGGATCAGCCAGCTGTGGCCATTCTCCTTGTAGGAGCCAAAGATGGTGAAGATGGTGCTCTTCTCGCCGGGCTCGGTCAGCAGGCCATACACAAACACCGGCTTCTCTGAGAACGTGAACACTTTCCAGGTCTCCCCTTCATTTGTGCTGTACCTGCAGCGAGATTGGGAGAGGTGCCAGGGGCAGGTCCTGCCCGCTGCAGGACACTCTCCCATCCCCAGCCTGAGCAGCAGGAGCAATCCCTGTGCCCTCACACTTACTTGAGCTGGTCAGTCTCAGTGCCTTGTGCAATGGCCACGAGGATGCCACCATGGTCTCCCCAGGTGTAGTAGTGGGGTCCAGACAGTGCCTGGAAGAGAAACCGTGCTCAGGGGTGATCTGAGCTGTGCTGAGTTAAGGGAAAATGGCTGGAAAGTGTGCTTTGTCAGAAACACTGCCTGAGCCCAGCTAATGTTTCAGCCTGGGCCAAACTAAGGATCTGGAGGCACCAGAGATTGAAGTGTTTATGGGATAACACCTGCAGAGGAGAGCAGTCAGCCCAGTTCCCCTAAGAGCTGTGTGCAAGAGCTGCACTGAGCCCTGGGCTCTGCTCCTGCAGTGCTGGGTGCAGGGGAAGAATCAAGAGAAGAAGTGCCATGACATGAAACTGGAGTCCATCGCTCCCCCTCTCATCTGCCGTGGCTGCAAGGCTCTCCCAGCACTTGGCAGTGACTGGCCACATTCCCAGCCTGCAGAGAAGTGTTGGTGCTCAGGCTGTGGAAAGTCTTACGAATGTTCAGATAGAAGTGGGGCCATGGCATGCAGAAACAAGCCCTAGAGACAGTTCATGCATCCATCCCATGGAAAGAAACTTGTTTTTCACGCTCACCTCCACCACAAAATAACCCTTGGTTTCCTATTCAGGGAGTCCAGTGCAACTCTGGATGAAAACAGGAAGCATGTACCTGCCTGACTCTGCTCACAGGACCTGCTGTCACACTTGGGATGTTCTTACACAGGGCACTGAGTGTATGTTCTTTCTTTCCTGTGCTGTGAGATCACACCAGTGATGTGGAGAGCAACGAGCCCTCCAGCCCAGTGCTTGCCAAAGCCAGGGGGAAGGAGTTGTGTTGCTGTTTCTCAGCTGAGCAACTCCAGTGCTGGGTCGTTCTGCACCTCTGCTCCCCATACAAAGGGCCAGGGCAGTCAGTGCTTGGTGCTCTTGGCTGTGGGTCAGCGCTTCCTTGGCACCTTTTCATTGCTCTTCAAGGCAGACCTGCCTGCGAGCCAGGGGAGGCTGGCACCTGAAGGTCTTGGGGTTGGGATACAAGGCTGAAAAGGTCCCCACAGCTGCTCCCCAGCTGGAGTTTGGTGCCTCTGAACCCCTTTGGCAGCAGCCAGAGCTGTGGTGTGTCCCCACCACCGCTGCAGCTGCCCAGACCTCACCCAGACCACACAGCACTTACAGGAGGAGAAGGAAGCTGCTTAATTCCCAGGATTAAATAGCTTGCAGATGTTGAAATACCACATTACACTGGCTGCAGAGTGCACAGGCAGACCACAAATAGTGCCACAAACCAGAATATCCACTCAGTAAACAGAATCCAACTCCCCATAAACCCAGGGCAACATCCCGCTTTTCTGGCAGACACCAGAGCCTCTCCAGACACTCTCACATCCAATGTCAGTCCCAACCAAAACAGGCCACATGACCCTGCTGAGGGTCCTGGCAGGTGAAAAGGAGAAATAGAGGAGGGAGCTCCCCAGCTTTCGAATCCAACTACACAAGAGGTTCACCTTCAACCAACCCATGCCTGTCCCTTCACCTAAAGGCCATTCCACCTTGGTTTTAAGGAACACTCATCACCTCCCAGCTCCTAGACTCACATGGAGGTCAACTTTAATGTCATTTATGTACATTGATGGAAACATTCTACCTGCTCCACCAGCACCTTGGCTGATGTGGTGAGTGTAAGAGCAGCCTTACCTCTCTCCACCTTGCTCCAGCACTGCTTGAGACATAGACATTGGTTTTCCTTGCCATGTTCTTGCCAACAGAGCCTAGAAAAAATGGGAGAAGTAATTCTTGAGGAATGGAAAGTGATTGCTAAAAATGAAGCCAGACATCTCCAAACTATTTTTATCTCTGATTAAGGAGCTGATTTTTCACACTACAAATTAATCCCTTCAAAGGCAAATATTTTAAAGACTATTCCACATTTTAAAAGCAGATGGGGAAAACCCATGGCTATAAACATGATTAAACAAAATGTGTGTGCTCTCCAGCAAAAGAGCGAGACAAACAGGAATTTCTGAATCTTCAAGGAACCCTTCACATGGATCAGGGAAGGGGATGAGAACAGAGCAGGTTTCCCACGTCACTGTGCTGCAGTAAGATGTTCATGTTATAATTACTGTATGGGGACTGCAGCAGAGGAAGGACAGCAGAATGCACAAGTTAATTGCATTTTATCACCTGCTTATACAAACTAGACACTGCCAAGTTCCTCGTGTCCTGACAACAATGAAGCCCAAGCCAAGGGGAGGGAAGCGGTACCGGTGGCGATGATCAGTCCTGGCGCTGACTCCTTGGAGAGGATGGGCATCCTGCGCAGCTGGAAGTTCAGCAGCTGGCTCAGGCGCTGGGCCAGGTGCAGAGAGCAGCCCTGGGAAAGCTGGCAAAGCCAAAGACAGTGGCATCAACCTCCTTCCCACACATGCCCATGCCCACATTCCACACAGTCACAGAAGCATGGAATATGCTCCCCTCCCTTGCCCGGCTGGCCATGCTGGGCCTAATGCCCCCCAGGACAGGGATGTCCCTCCAGGCTGCCAGGACACTGCTGACTTGTGGCCAACTGGCCACTGACTGGGATCCCCAGGTCCCTTTCCCAGCACTGCTTTCCAGCACCTCATTGCCCAGCCTGTCCATATACCCAGGACTGCCCCACCCCAGGTGCAGAGCTGGCACTCTCCTCTTGAAAAGCACCCTTGAGATCACCAAGCCCAACCATAGCACCATCACCAGCACCAAACCACCTCCTCCAGTGCCAAGGGCACTTTTGGTCACTGTGTGTGGGCAGCCCCTGCC
The DNA here is from genome assembly GCA_013396655.1 of Campylorhamphus procurvoides. NCBI lineage: Eukaryota > Metazoa > Chordata > Aves > Passeriformes > Dendrocolaptidae > Campylorhamphus > Campylorhamphus procurvoides. The sequence goes on along the minus strand of WBMV01002768.1, from coordinate 760,569 downwards.
CTGCCCTCCTGCAGCACCTGGCAGTCGATGTGCTCCCCGTAGTGTGTCTGTGCCGGGGGCTGCAGCAGCTCCCACGTGCCGCCCTTGTCGAAGGTGATGACGGAGCGCATGTTGTCCTCGCTGAAGGAGCCGTTCAGCAGCGTGGCGATGTACACGCCCCGCACGCCCTCCACGCGGTGCAGGTCAGCGAAGGGCTCGTTGGCAAAGTACCTGGCAGGGAACATTGGGATCAGTGAATCACAAATCACAGCCTCCATGGGTCTGGGCAGCTCTCAGCTCTCTGACCAAACACAGACAAAAGTCACACGGCCTTTGGCCAATGTTGTCATTTAGCACAGGTGTGTCCCACGTTACCTGACCAAGGTGTCACTCCCAGCTCCTCCTGGGCTATAATAGAGCACGTTTTCTAGAGACAGGGAGAACTTCAGGCCTTCTGCCTCTGAGATGTAGAGGTCGGTACGGTTGTTGTCGTGGCTGACACACACAAACACCTGGTCCTCCGAGGCGTCGGCAACATAATATTCCTTTGGGATGCAAGTGACAGGTGAGCAGGCTCCATCGATGTGTGTGTGCAGGGAGGGTTTACACATAGGCTGGTTTAGTTTCCTCTAGCCTAGCTGAAAGCATTCTTTCCCCCACTCTTATATTTTTTTCCACTTGGCAAGTAGAAAATCCTCACTTTGCTTTTTCTTTTGTGTTCCTCCCACAGGGATTTCTGTCCTCTGCTCTGCACAACCTACTGGCCAAGCACTCCCCAGAAGCAGTGCTGGGTGCCAAGCCCATCAGTGCTGGATCTCTCTGCCTGGAGCCCACTGAGGCTGGGAGCACGTCCCACTGCCCTGCCAAACGCTGAGGGTGTGCTTCTCCCACTCTGCTGTGTCCCCATGGGATCACAGACTCTGGCTGTGCCCTGGGCTCCCTCACCCTGCACAGAATTGGATGCTGCAGGTCACACCACTGGAGTCGTGTGTGCTCAGCGACCTTGCACCCCATGCCATGAGAAAAGGTAAGGTCCCCAAAAGCAGAGTCAGAGCAGTGGGATCAGCCCCTCTCTGGGTATCTGAGCCTCCATCCCCAGTACTGAAGGAAGCTGGGTGACTGTCCAAGTGCCATCATGTAAACCACAGTCTTCGTCTGAGCTTTCCCTCAGCCAACCCCCCCAGCAGGGCTATATGAGGTCCCTTCCCACTCCTGCAGCAGAAAGACAACAAACTGCTGCTGATATTGGAGGGTGTCCTTGGCACAGGAGGGAGAGAGGAGGCTGCTCAGAAAGCACCACTTACCTTAATTGGATGCTTGGTGACAAACTGTGCCACTCGCATTGGCTTGCGGTTGAAGGAGACCCAGAGCTGGACCGAGGGCTGGGAGCTGCCAGGCAAACGCTGTGCAGAGCACAGGGACACATTAGGGGCAGCTCCCACCCCCCAAATCTCCCTCATCCCTAGCAGGGGCCAAAAGGCAGGCTGGGATAACCCTGGGACTTCTCCCTCCCTGCATGTGGGCAAAGAGCGGTGGCTGCTGGCACTGCTGATGGGCACAGTGCTCCTCGCTCAGGGTTTAAAGTGCCATGGCCAGTGCTCAGCAAGGAGGCAAACTGCCCTTTCTGGGCAGTCAGGTGCAGGCAAGGGGGCTGCCTTTCATTCCTGCTATTTCTGCAGAGCAGCCTCTCCCTCCTTCCCTCCCTCCCTATTTTTAACAATTTGCACAAAATGAAAGGTGCCAGCACGAAGCCAAAAAAGTCCAAAGCTGGGGGGCAATCCTACGGGATGCCAATGGTGAGAACCTAAACCCAGATTTAGGCTCCAAAAATAAGCAGCCTGGTTTCTCCCAGGCTCTGCATCACTAAGCAACCGTGCCTCCCACGGGAAGGAGCAGAAGTCAGAGCCCTGGGAGCCTCTGCCACCCAGCCTGTCCCTTCCCTGGGGCTGCTCCTGCTGCAGCCCAGCTCTGATGCAAGTGCCTGTTTGCAGACCTGAGAATGTCATTTCCAAATGAGGGGTTTGCAGGAGCCTCCCTCTGTCTCAGTGTTCCCCATCAGTCTTGCCTGGCCCAGGGATGATTTACTGAAGCTTTGTGTAACACCAGTCATTAGAGCTGCAGGAGGAAGCAGCTTTCTCCTGTGACCCCTGAGTGCTCCAGAAGCAGAAAAAGCTCCAAAGAACCCCCAAAGAGAGTTCAAACACACCTTGTGCTTTCAGGCTGCTGCCTCCGAGCCCACAGGCTTCTCTGCAGAGGCACAAACCATCCCTGCTGTTTCACCCAACACCACCAACAAGCCCAGATAAAATCTCCTGCAAACCACAGACCAGGCACAGAGCCAAGGGGCCAGGCCCTGTGACTTACAGGCTGTGCTACCTGCAAGAGAGACTTCTGAGGGACTGAAACTGCTCAGCAAACATGTCCCCTGCCAGTGCTGGACACCACTGTGCCTGCTCCAGTGGCTGGAGGTGACACTGCCTGGGAAACCCTGCATGGTTCTGCAAGTCACCCCTGAATGGCAAAGGTTCCTTCTTAGAACACTCAGTGGCAGCTGCAGGGCAGGAAAGCAATGCTAGAAAATTGCTCCCTAAATTCTGGAAGGATCAGGACTTTATCCCTCTGGTGTTGCATTTCTGATCATCTACAAAGGACCTGAGATAAAGCACAAACATTTCTTGCCTTCTTTCAGGTTTGTCTGAAACTGGCCAGGAACTGTAAACCCTTTTGTGGGGGCCTGGCTGCAGGGGGACCAAAAGACCACTTTCACTCACCCACGTCCTCTTTTCTTAGGAAAGCAAACTGAAAATCCAGCTTTCTTTCCAGGCTGGAGCACATTAGGCTACTTGGACCCAGTCCATGTTTGATGGTAATCCTCTCTGACAAGCGGCCTCCAAACCACCGAGCTGCTGAACCACATCCCCCCTTCCCCTGCCACCCCCACCCCCAATGGCCTTCCCAGGCATCCTGTGGTTTTTCCTGGGTCCCAGCACTTTGCAGGCTGACCTACTTCTGCCCAGAGTGCCAAAGGCAGGAGCATGGAAACACCCTCACTGGAGGAGCAGCACGGGCAGGCATTGCTCTGTCCATGGCAGTGTGAGCCCAGGGGGGATGGCAGCTGCAGGCAGCCTGGGTGACACCTCTGTGACCAGCTAAACAGGAGGTGTGAAGGCTGTGAGGTGCAGCAGTGAGCACCTGAGCATCACCCCTGGCAGATGCTCTTACATGGTGGGTCTGTACCACAAATCACCGACCCCCACCCTCGGTGGCAAACCCCTCGCGGGGCACTCACCACAGACTTGGTTGCAAACATGTATTTGTCCCTGAGCTGGAAGTCCTGCACATCCTCCAGGATGATCTCTTTGTTTTCTCGGCTCTGGAAGAAGTCAGTGCTGCGGATGACAGTGGAAGCCCCAGAAGGCTCGTGCCGCTCAATGTACACCGTGCTGGGCTTGTCGTAGGGCTCAACCCCCCTAGGAAGGACAGACAAAGTGGTGGTGGCACCTCTGTGCTCACAGAGTGATGCAGAAGGCAGGGAATGTGCAGCCCCCCGGGTGCCTGTGAGGGTGGCTGTCTCTTGTCACCCTGCAGTGCCACATCCCCAGCGTGCAGGGTCCTGGCTGGGTGAGGGGAGCAGGGGCAGGGTTGGAGCTTGCCTTGCTACCTGTTCCCTTGGTTTGCACAGGGCAGCAAATGAGGCAAGAGGTGAGGAGTGTGAGGAGACAGGAGCAGGGTGTACACAAGTGGGATACTTACCATGAAAAGGACTTTACGTGTTCCTGAATCATTATCCAGGTCTGGCCGAAATCATCTGATTTCCAGAGCTGCAATGACAAAGGTGAGATCTGAAATGTCATCTGCAATGATAAGGATGCCAGTGGGACTGGGACATAAACAGACCAAATCCTTTAAGAGACCCAGTCTCAGGCAGGACAGACCTGCATCCATCCATGACTACTCATGACTTCTCTTTCCATGGCAGCTGCCTGGAGTGGCAGCAACCTTTCTAGCAGCAGGAGAATAACCCAAACACAAAAAACCTGTCATTTGGCCTGTCCAGAAGGATTTCCCACTGTCTGTTGACCCACTTGGTTTTACACTAACTCAGAAATAAAAATAACTTGCTATAATGTCCTTGTGGAGTGCAATGGCAAGGGGAAATATCTGGGCAGAGCTGCCTCCCCCTTGGAGGTGTGAAAACCTCAAGCAGAGTGACATGCTGCTGCTGCTGCTGCTGCTGCTGCTGCTGCAGATCTGCTGGCATCATTAATGACAAGGTCAAGAGGAGAGAGAGGATCTTTTCCTTTTCCTCCTGCCCAGCTCCAACATCCCTGGATGGTGCCTGGAAGGCACCAGTGGCTCCCAGTATGCACCCTGCCACAACCAGACTGTGTGTGTGCCCTGGTTATTTCCCCTCCAGGTTTTCCTTATGCTGCCTGTGTCTACCTGGAGGTGCTGTAACTATTTACAGTCTTTACCCAATAGCTCCAGGGGAAACAGAAGTGTTTGTATTCAGGAAGCAATCTGTTATGCAACATCCAAAGCCAAACCACATGCCTGCATGAAACACTGCAGAGGTCATCCTGCCTCAGCTGCCAGAGCTCTGTGCAGAGTTATGACCACAAGAGTTGGGCTGATCAATAAAGACAGGAGCAACATGGATTAGGGACCAGCACAAATGAAGGAGAAGGGATGGGAAAAAAGGCAGCCATCCTGCGGGCACTATATCCTCCCCACTGCAGAGGTCAGAAACCAGACAGACTGTAGGGAAGGGGGTGTCCTGGCCAGTGTGGGACAGCTCTGCATGCAGGAATCCTAGGGCATAAACATGAACCCACACAGCCCTGGCCCAAAGTGGGGTGACCCAGCTGTGGGAAGTATACCAGGCCTCGGGGATGTCCCAGCAGGGCATCCTTCTGCTGCTTCCCCATCTCAGCAGAAGTGCTCACCTGTTTTTTAGGATGAGACCTGTCGAAGCCCAGGAGGAGGTTGGCATTCCTGCTGTGCAGGAGGAGATCTGCTGCTCGGAAGGGGATGGAGAAGCCTTGGATAGTGTTGCAGAAGTCGGTGGTGATCCAGAGGTATGGCACAAAGGCATCCACAAAGATATACTGGGAATGGAGAGACAGACAGGGAAGAGGGAAAGCGGGAGGTGAGAGCAGCAATCACGCTGGCAGTGACAGAGGGACACATCCCAGGGGATGCTTCAGGAGGGCAAAGTCCGGAAAAGAAGATTTTGGCTGTCCCAGCTGCTCCCCCTCCTGCCATGCTCTGGTGCTCCTGAGCATTGCAGAGCTGTCCAGCAGCGTGCCTGGCACACCCCACCTCTGCCCAGGGACCCCGGGACAGCCCAAGGGGTCAGCAGGGACAAAGAGCCAGGTGCCACCACATCCCCCTCACCCTCTTGTTGTCGGCTGGGCTGTGGTAGAACTGGGCGATGGCCACCTCGCTGCTGTTCCCCCCGTTGAAGCTGAACCTCTCTGAAATCTTCTTAAAACTCTTCCCGTAGTCATAAGAAACGTAAACCTGCAAAGGAGAAGCCCCAGAGTGAGGAACACAAAGTTCTGGGTTCCCTGTTGGCAGATTTGGTAAAAACTCAGAAAACTACCAGGCAGGGCAGCCTTAGAGATTGTGTGACCTTGCCTTGAATCCACAGGCACCACAGGTGATATTAAATGGGGGGGATTTGTGCCTCTGAACTCAAATTTATGGGCCCTTCTTTAATTTCCAAGCACACAAGAACAGGACCACCACCTTGCCTGGCCCAGGAGCTGAGAAGGGGCCAGGCTGTGTTACTTACATCGCTGTTTTTGGGGCCCAGCAAAGACAGGCTGTCTCTGGCCAAGGCCACGATCACGTTGCTCTTCTCTCCTGCCCAGTGAACGACCATCTGATTGTGGGAATCGTTGAGGCTGACCTGCAATGCCAAGGAAAGGGCACCCTGAGCCACAGCATCCCCCACAGGCACAGCTGGAGAGTGAACACCTGCTTGGAAAATAGATGGACTTTGGGAAAACTAATTCCAAGCAGCATCTCTCCTGAACATGTTGGCAGAATGTGCCTAGCAAGGTTAGTTTTCCCTTTATTCTTACTCAGAGAAAGAGGTTTCAGGGGACAATGAGAATGAGAACTAAAACCAAGGGCTGAGAAGTGTTTTCAAATCCAGGCTGATGAGGCAAAAGAGTCACAGGGAAACACAGTCAGGGAAAGGAAGGGGCAGGCACTGGTCCTTTATCTGATGCCCAGTGCCAGCACCCAGGGAAGGGCTGGAGCTGTGTCAGGGCAGGGTTAGGGTTAGGGTTAGGGTTAGGGTTAGGCAGCAGCTCAGCAGTGAGTGTGGCTCACACAGGCGGGTGCCCTGTCCCTGAGCAGAGGATGTGCGTGCCTGAGCCCTCGCACACAGCAGGGCTCAGCTGGTGGCCCGTAACCCCGAGCTCAGGGCCTCGGGAAGCTGTAAAAATACAGGGATAAGCCCTTCTTAGGCTTGATACCCTGCGGCTCCCGCTGACCCCGCCGCCAGCAAGGAGCAGCGCACGGGGGAAGGGGCTGGTGCAACCCCCGGCAGCAACCACAGGAAACACTTGGGAAAACAAGGACTTTATTCTGGAAGAGTTGGAGGGAGGAGGGGCGCAAAGCAGAAGCCCTCAAATCCCTCTTATGCAATAGGCTCACATAAGGGGGAAAAATCAAATCCAACCCTGTCAGTGAGCAGCCCTTGGGGTTGGTACCCCTGGGTTTGGTGCCTTTGGGGTTGATGCCTTTGGGGTTGGTGCCCCTGGGTTTGGTGCCCCTAGGATTGATGCCCTTGGGGTTGGTACCCCTGGGGTTGATGCCCCCAGCTGCATCCCCGCCTGCCCGAGCAGAGACCCCCCCACCGGGCGAACAGAGCCGAGATTTAGGTCATGCAGCAGCATCAGCTCCAAAGCGAGGCAGCAGCAGCCCTGCGTGCCCGCCGGTGAAGAAGGCAGCGCTGTGTTTGAGGATGCAGGGAAAGAGGGCGGAGAAGAAGGAATTGCTGCTGCCCACTGAGACAGCCGGCAGACCGCCTCGGGTCTGGAATCCAGAGCTGCTCTGTGCTCCCAGCCCCAATCCCTCTCCTCTCCTTTGAAAGCAGGATAACCCCGTTTAAACTTCCTACATCTCTATTAGTTATTTTGGGTGCAGCTTTTTTGTGTTCCCAGCCGTGGCTGGGCTGAAATCTTGCAGAGCTGGGAACCCCAAAACTTAGCCCTGTTGTTCTCCTCAGCCAAGAGTGGCTTGTTTCAAGCTCTGTGTCAATTTTAATGGTACTTTTCTTCTTTTTTTATTTTTCTGCAAGAAATCCGACACTAGGAGTTTCAAAAGCAGGAAAACCAAAGGAGACTCCTATCTGCACCTTGTTTTAACCTCAACAGCTACTTTTCCTGTGAGCTAAAGGAGGCAGAGACCCCTTTTTGGAGTAGGAGACTTGGAAAGTATAGTGAAACCAAAAAACAGGGTGAGGTGTTTGGATTCAGGGGACACAGCTGAGTTTTGTTAGAAGCCATGTGAACTTAGGCAGCCTGATTAGGGTACAGCCCCTATATAAAGGCAAACTGGACACATGCAGGGTTTGGTTCTCTAGTGGGAAAAAGGAAGGGCAGCACTTAGTGCTCAGCAGGAAGGTTTGGAGTAGCTGAAGACTGTTGGAGCATGTCTTACTAAAGGATGTAAGGAAGAAGCCAGCATAAGGATGCTGTAAGTCTCCCAGGAAGGGCTGGTGCAGCAGTGACTCAAGTTTAAGAGCCTCACGTAATTGTGTTTGCTGCTTTGCATCCCTGCTCTGGCCCTTCAGAGCTTTGTGGGGACCCAAATGGCTCAGGGGAGCCACAAATAGGACCCTGAGCAGCAGCACTGCCCTGTGCCCTGGCTGAAAAGCACCTGATGTCCTGTGGATCAGGATGGGTTTTGTGGAACAGCTTTGCAATAAGGCTGCTGTTAGCCCTGACACGAGGAACCCTGCCCTGCTTGCTCATTTGGCAGGAGCCCCCTGTCACAGCCTCCCCTAACAGGGGACACCTTCCCTGGGAACTGGTTTAACCTATGAACAGGCAATGACTGGTGTCTAATGGAAACAGCATTTAGCATAAATTCCACTTAATGGGGAAGTGTTTTGGTCTTTGCCAAGTGATTAAGTGTATATGAAATATGCATGAAATTCTAATTTGTCCTCCTAATATGTAAGGTGCCAAATGAGGTCCAGGAGGGGAAAACTGGAGCCAAGACACAGGAGAGGCTGCTGGCAGCTCTGGTTAATGTAGTTAATGCTGCTAGGTTTGCTCACGCTATGTATTTATTTTTTCTTAACAGCATCTTCCAACAAACCAGTGCCCTGCAGGAGTGGGAGGAGAAGAAGACAGTCCTTGGAGCTGCTGCTCCAGAGCAGGTATGAACTTCAGGGATGCAGCTGGAGCCTCAGTGCTCTGGCCTGGGCTGGCAGAGGGAATGTTGTCTGGATGCTGAGATGGAAGTGCTGCCTTGTTGAGCCTGAAGAGGTGATGACTATTGGTAGGTGAGCAGATCTGGGTGTGCAGTGGGCACTGCTGAGCTCCTCCAGCATCCCGGGCTGGGGGAAGTGCCCTGATCCACATTCTTTGGCACCTGAATGCCAGTTTCCCTTCCTGTCACATCCCCCTCTGTTGCTTATGTCCAGATTGCGAGGCTGGGGCAGGATTTTAGCTGTGGAGGTGGCTCAGCTCCCGCACACGACAAACTGCGGTGTTAGCAAAACCTGAGGGTTCCAGCACGGTGCAGGCTGGCCAGGGATGAGTGACTCTGGCAGGGGCACCTCTCAAGCCCTTCCATCCCCAGAGGACTCTAAATCCCAGCCCTGGAGCCCCCAGCGAGCTGCTCTGCGTGGGAAGCTTGACTCCCCCCTGCAGAAATCGCACTGTTAGCTGTGATGAACCACAAGCAGGAACACTGCACACTTGCTAACAGTGGTGACAAGTGACAGGACAGCATCAGTGCTGGGCCCTTCTGTCCCTGTTTCCTCTGCCTGCCCCTGGCGAGGCTTACGCAAGAGCCCGGCCCCAGGGATGGCTGAGTGTCATGGGTGGCTCCTGCATTCCCAGCACGCCGCGTTCCCCACTAAAGCTTCATTACTGTACCTTCTGCTCTGCTCCCGAGCATCTGTTTCTAGCCCTGCCATGATATTTTAAAATACAGCCTGTGCCTGCCATAGCGCTGCTTGTGGCTTGGACTGAAAATGCCAGGGTCTGAAATCATTGATATGAAACACGGGTGACTCATTTTGGAGAGTGCCAGGCCTGTGTTAATTTTGTTAATACTGAAATCATCTGCTCGCAGGGCTGTTTTCTCTCTGCTTACACCAACAGAGCTTTCCCTTAGCTGTTGTTTCTAGGAGAAAGGAAAAGGTAAGGGAGGGGGAAGATCAGGGGCTGGGCAGGAACCCAGAAATAACCCTGTCCCTTAGTAAGGTGGTCTCAGAGATGTGCCCTCCTAAACTGATGGAGGGGAGGGCATGTGAGGGGAATGGAGGCTGCCCCAGCAGATTTGGGTGAGTGCTGATGAAATTCACTCCCCCATAACCAAGGGATGGAGGAAGGCTGCAGGAGAGGTCTAAAGTGTGACATGAGCTAGTGATTGCAGCTCTGGAAAGATTAAGCAATGTCCCCTGGGACATCACGATCTGTGAGGAACCTGCTGAAGGGGAAACAATGGATAAAAGCATGAATAGCTCTCCCAGCCACAAAGGTGCCAGGAGCAGGAACTGTGTGGCTTCCAGAGTTCCGTGTCTCCGACCAAGCAGGGGGAGAAAGCAAGTGCTGGGAGCACAGAACCTTCCCTGAATGGCTGGGAAAGACACACAGGGAGGGGTATCTGCTAAATGAAAAGGGAAGTAAAGGATGTGGCTGAGCTCACCGCCCAGGGCACCTCCAGAAGGTTAAACTCCAATGTGGGATGGGCTCTGCCAGGCTGGCAAACTAGGTCAAAATTAAGTACGGTTCAATTCCAATGCAGCGTGACTGATGTTTGCGTTCCCAGGGCTGGATGGCATTTATCCTGCAAAGCACTTTCTGTCTTCTCTGCAAGAAAGGCTCTCTTGCCAGCTTGCATGTTGTGGGCAGGTTATCTGAGGTCTTCATCAGCACAGAGGCATGGGCAGCACCAAGGTCAAGTGGTGGGCTGGGAAAAGGTCATTTCATAGTAAATGACCTGGAAATGATGAAAACTTGGTGCTTTCCCTCAAAGGCAGGATGGGTTATCAGCAGGAAACAGGAAGCTTGAGAGCAATGAAGTAGGTTCCCCCCAGAAGGGGAAGAGTTGAGCTGATGTTAGGGCAGGCACTGCCACTGGTTCAGGGGACAGGGAGGCACAGAGGCAATGGCCCTGCACAGGTTATGAGCACGGGGAGAGGCTCCAGGCCTTGCAGTGGCAGCACAGAGGGTGAGCTAACCACCAGCAGTTGGAGGAGATGTCTTTTATCCCAGCATGATTTAAGGCAAGGATTTCTTGTGAACTCTGTGCTTTGGGGGTGGCTTTGGATGAAGCCTTTCCAAAGAAGTAAAAGGGGTGTCTGCAGGTAAAAGTTAGGTCAGTATTAGCAGCACAGCAGTGTAAATGCTCTTGGTCACTGTGCTCCCTCCTCTCACCCCTCAGCACCAGCAGAGCCAGGCTGGCATAGTACCCCAACACTTCTCACAGTCTGCTGTGGCTGAGACGTGACACTCCTACAGAGCCTTCCCCAGGGTCACAGAACACCCTTCCACTCACAGCACACACAGAGGCAGCCAAAGCAGCCACCTTCCTCTTCCCTGTTTGCTGCACTGAGCAAAGTCCTGGCAGGTAGGGCTGGTGTTCACCCAGGAGACAGGATTTATGAGGGATGGGGGGGATGATCCGTGGAAATGTGAAATCCTGGAGCCAAGCCCTGTATCTAAGTCTGAGTAGGGATGTGCAGGCAAGAGAACAGAGGTTCTGAGGGGACAGGAGGGTGGGCCACAGGTGAGCAGCCAGAGGCTTGTTCCAGGAAGAGGAGGGCAGGGTGCAGTGCCATGGTTGATGGAAGGTGTTTAGAGAGCACCTAAGGGGGTGCAGGCAGCAGTTGTCTTGCCCTGGGGATGTTTCTCTGCTGTCAGTGGCATCCTAGAACAGTCCTGTCTCATGTCAGTGCCTGCTTTGTAACAGTCTGTCCATTGTAACCCTCACCAAGAGTCCTGTGGAGGTGAGGGCCATGCAAGGGAACAAAACCCACTCTGTCTCCAAGCTGACAGTCTCTGGAGTTCTGTGTTTGGTCTCTGGTCCCCTGGTGACATCACCCACAGCAGCAACAAGGTGAGGGGGCTCTCCCTCTCCTCTGAGCTGAGCCTGGGTTCTAAGCTGTCCCACGAGCCTATTTCAGGACTGCAGTCAAGAGCCAGGGAAGGACAGGGAGTCTCAGGCACGAGCCCGTGCCCAGCATATGGCCAAGTGACCTGCCAAACCTACGGGAGCAGGATGTGTCCCAGATAAGGGACTGCAGTGACACGGCACAGGAATGCTCGGTCCAAGCACTGCCCCTTAAGATGATGTCCCTGAGAGAGGACTGCTTTGACTGCATGATTTTCTGCTGGTGTTAGAGTGCCAGAGGTCTGGGGGAGGGGGGACACAGGGATTGTTAGATGCTTGTGACAAGGCACGAGACCCCCGAGCACTGAGCTGCACAGCATTCCGGCTTACTGAGCATTAGTGATTTGTGTGGTCAGATCTGTAACACAGGCTGGGACACATGGGCTCCTTCTTGTCCCTTTTACTAAAGCAGACCCCAACTTAAAGCACTATAGCACTTGGGAGAACTGTTGTTTAGTGACAAACAACTCTTCCTAGTGACATATCTGGGGTTTTTTTGTGTGACCTGCCCCAAAGCAGCAGAAGGAAGAGGTTCAGTTTGCTATGCCTCCAGCAAAAGCTCCTCCATTCTCCAGGCAAATCCTCTCTCAAAGGTTAAGGCAATGAGAAAAGCCCAAACAGTGGCAAACTGTTGAACTCCCACTGCTTCCTATTAGTCCTGTCCCAGATGGCGACAGGGTTACTGCACCCTCTGGGATCTGCAGCTACGTGTCCAGGTGACAGAGGCTGCTCCTGCCAAAGCAGCTCTACCTGGCAGGTGGGTTGGATGGAAGCCATGGGGAGACAGAAGGGAAAGTGCTACAAATGTCTTTCTGTAGATGAGAGACAAGTGCCATGTATTTTTTTCTAAAATGGGGTAGCTGTGTTGTGCTAAAAACAGCCAAACGCTGAGGAGGTAGAGGAGGCGAAGCAGATTTTCAAGGGGAGGAGGAACAGCTTTTCCCTAAAGAAGGGAACAGAAGGGCTTTAGGAGCAGCACCAGCCCTGAGTGTGCCTCTCCAGGAGCTCCAGGGCAGCGCTGCCTCGTGACCAGCTCCTCTTTATCCTACAAGTACCAAAAAGGGGAAATTATAGGGCGCCCAGAGGGAAAGCACTAACCAAGGAGGCAAACACGGATGTCACTGAAGGCTCAAAGCCTCTCCCTGAGCATGCCTTGTCCCTCCATGGGCTGGTCTCTCCCCCCACCCCAGCAGCATTTGGAGCACATAATGGGACACAGTGTCAGCAAGGAGAGTCAAGTAGGGCAGTGTAATGTAGTCCAGCATGTGGATACCCAAAACATAAAGTAGACTCTTTAAGGCTGAAGCTTCCAATGGCAGGCACCCAAAAGTCCAAGCGTAATTCCCCATCTCCCCTAAAGTGATGCTTGCCTGGAAAAGAGGGGGTGAGGGGGAGCCTTTATGGTTCTGGCAGCAAAACTTGCCAGTGAAAGGAGACCGAGCAGGGATACTTTCAGAAATAGCAGTTTCTGTGTCTTCCTGCAACGAGCAGCTCCGCTCCCCCTCTTTCCCAAGGCTCGGTGGAGGATGGTTTGGACACGCAGCGAAGCCCTTATGGCGGGGAAGGACGCGGTGCCTCCCGAATAGCCATGTCCTCTCCCGGAGTCACCTCCCTCTGCCCGGCTTCCCGAGCGCAGGGATGTTCACGGCAAGCATCCCCGGAGGAGCTGCTGCCCCCCTCCCTCCCGCTCCTACCGCAGGGATCCATGGCTGTCCCCGCGGGCGATCCAGCGCCGGGAATGCCCGGCCCGCATCCCTCCGCGCCTGCCCTTGGCCGCTCCGCCGGGAGCGCATCCTTGGGGAGCGCATCCGAGCGCGGCGGTGACAGTGACAGTGCCGGGGTGCGCGGTGGCGCGGGGGGACAGCGGGGCTGCGGGAGCCGCTGCTGCGGGACCCCCGACCC
>WBMV01002768.1:688983-739524 GCA_013396655.1 Campylorhamphus procurvoides | reverse complement strand
CGCGCCACCGCGGGCGATGACGTCAGCGGGAAGGGGGCGGGGCCGGGGCTGGAAATTGGGCGAGACGGAGATTGGAGAGGGATGGGAGGGACTGGGAAAGGGATGGAGAGGGATGGGAGGGGATTGGGAAAGGGATGGAGAGGGATGGGAGGGGATTGGAGAGGGATGGGAGGGGATTGGGAAAGGGATGGAGAAGGATGGGAGGGGATTGGAGAGGGTTGGAAGGGGATGGAGAGGGATGGGAGGGATTGGGAAAGGGATGGAGAGGGATGGGAGGGGATGGAGAGGGGATCGGAGTGGGATGGGAGGAATGGGAGTGGATGGAGAGGGATGGGGAGGATCGGGGCGCTCCGCCGTCGCCCCCAGGTGCGCTCGGGGTGTCGGAGAGGGGTTTTGGGATGCTGCGCCCTCCCTGCACATCCCTGGCAGCGGTGACACTGAGCTCGTGGTGTCCTCGTGGTGACACCTACACACAAACTTTCACATAAGGAAAATCCGTGGCTGTTCTGAGGCTTCCTGTGTAATTATAATGTATTAGCGTGAGCTTTTCGTTGTCTGCTGCTTGTTTTGGTGCTTTTGGTGGGATGTTTGATGGCAGAAATCCTGCCCTGGGAGGGTGCCCCGAGGAGCTGTGGCTGCCCCAGTCCTGGGAGTGCCCAGGGCAGGTTGGAGGGGCTTGGAGCAGCCTGGGACAGTGGAAGGTGGCCCTGCCATGGCAGGGGGTTGGAATAGGATAAGCTTTAAGGTCCTTCCAACCCAAACCATTCAGGGATTCTATTTCAGTTTCTTCTGCAACCAGAACACCTGAATTGTTCCTCAGGTGACACATCTCTTTTCCTCCCAGCAGCTCCAGCCCTCCAGGTGACATCTCTCCACCTGCAGGGCATGGGACAGACTCCAGAAGGGAAGCACAGCGAGGCTTGGCTCGAGTCCTTGGTGCTGCTGGTCTGTGTGTCCAGGGTCCTGCATCCTTGGGCACCTCCAGCCCAGCACTCCCAGTGCTCTCACCTGCCAAGCTCCAAGCTCTGTAAGTCTCTTACCAAGTTGGCTTCTGAATTTGTACCTCAGCAAGCCTGGGAGAGAGGGAGGGAGGGACAGAGCGATCCACCAAAATGTACTTCTGACATCACCTCAGCCACCCAAATCAAAGGAATTAGAGCTTTTGTTGGAATGTTTTAAATCAAGAGGAAAATATGTTCTCCCATGCTCAGTTTTGTTGAGATTCAGTTAATGCCTTTAACTGTTTTCCTCATGGGTTCAATGTAAGGGAACCTTCAGCATAGAAAAAGTCAGCCCAGAAAATTATTTGTTGTTGAAGTTATAGGCATTAAAAATAGAAACACTGATTTATGAGGAAATTTGAGCCCTATTTATTATTAACAACTCCTTCAATGTTGCAGCTGCTGTGTGTGGATGGACTGTCATAAATACACCCAGAGAAGTGTGGTGCAAATGCAAGGGAGAAAACAATTACCAGTGGGGTTTTAGCAAGGCAGCTGAATGAAAGTTTTATCTTGACCTACAATTCATTTACACCAGTGTAACTCTGGAGTTATTTCTGTTTGAATGTACCACCAATGCTCACAAATGGCATTTGTAACAGTAAAATCACTACCAAGTGCCTGTAGCCACTTTCTTTCAGGTGCAGCACAACCATTTCACTTGGCTTTAAACCTTGTGCTGTTTTGAACTCTCTGTGGTGCTTTAAAATCCCTGTGAATTAACAAATAAACCAAAGACCAGGGTGGGTTGGGGGTCCAGGGACATTGTGTGATATTTTAGGATGTTATTCTGTGGTCCTCTCTCCAACAGGCCCAGGCCCTTCCCAAGTTGAGGGTTCCAGAGGTGGATATTCCATGTTTGATGCACATTTTGGAGCTATCTGGGACAGATGCAAGATCTTGATATGGAAAGATGGTGGAGGAGAAATCCATAATTGTCCTCTGAGAAGATCCTGGCTGTCTCCAGTTGAAGTCTTGGGAAGAACCAGGGAGAACCAGTCAGTTAAAAAATCAGGTTCAGCAGCAGAAAAGTTTCACATCATTGTCATTTCTCAATAAAAATTATTTTGAACGAGTCCTGTTTGCTCTTTTACTGAATCATAGAGAAATTTTTACTGTTCTTGATACAGGTATGGTTTCCACCAAAATGAGTGTTGGGTTTTCTTCATGGGAGGATGTTGCTGATGGTACAAAGTAGGGTGAAAGCCTGAGTCAATATGACAGAAATCCTAATTATAGTGGCAAACTGACACTTGGGAGTGGCAAGATGGAATCAGCAGGCAGAGAGGAAACCACAATTGCTTCAATCAGAAGTATTTGCACTAGTGAATCAGAAAAGGAATACATGCAAATGATACCAGCAGCCCTGGAGAGAAGGGGTCAGGGAACAAAGAGGGGGAAACATGGGATTGTCCTGGTGAGAACTTCAAAAGCTTCATGTTGGGGTTAGACTTGTTGGCTGGCAAAAGGTGAGCAGACTGTGGTCCCCAGAGAGAGAGCTGGGACAGGGAACCCAAAGACCCACAGCAACCCCAGAGTGATCTCTGGAGGGTGGGCTGGACCTGCTGCACTCCCAAAAGTACTGCAGGTCAAACTCAGTCTCTGCACAAAACTTGGGGCTTAATTTAGGTCAAAAATTTACCCTGCAAGGGTTACTCTAGGTCATTATGGGGTTATTATAGGTCATTGGGGTTACTATAGGTCATTGGGGTTACTTCAGGTCAAATTTACTCTCTGCACAAAATTCAGGGGTTACTTTAGGTCAAAAATTTACCCTCTTGGGGTTACTATAGGTCATTCTGGGGTTACTATAGGTCATTGGGGTTACTATAGGTCATGTTGAGGTTATTCCAGGTCATTCTGGGGTTACTATAGGTCATTGGGGTTACTGCAGGTCAAATTTACTCTCTGCACAAAATTCAGGGGTTACTTTAGGTCAAAAATTTACCCTGTTGGGGTTACTTTAGGTCATTCTGGGGTTACTATAGGTCATCGGGGTTACTATAGGTCATTGGGGTTACTGCAGGTCAAACTCACTCTCTGCAGAGAATTCAGGGGTTACTTTAGGTCAAAAATTTACCCTGTTGGGGTTACTATAGGTCATTCTGGGGTTACTATAGGTCAGTGGGGTTACTTCAGGTCAAATTTACTCTCTGCACAAAATTCAGGGGTTACTTTAGGTCAAAAATTTACCCTGTTGGGGTTACTTTAGGTCATTCTGGGGTTACTATGGGTAATTTTGAGGTTATTCAATGTTATTTTGTGGTTACTGTAGATCACTGGGGTTACTGCAGGTCACTGGGATTACTGCAGGGCAAACTCACTCACTGCAGAAGGCTGTAGGACTTCGATGATCTAAATGACAAGATTAACAACAAAAGGGTAAATTTTTGACCTAATGCAACCCTTAAATTCTTTGCAGAGATTAAGTTTGACGTGTAGTGACCCCAATGACCTATAGTAACCCCAATGACCTATAGTAACCCCAGAATGACCTGGAATAACCCTAAAATGTCCTAGAGTAACCTCAGAATTGTTTCTGGTCAAGTTCCCTCTCAGCAGAGCTGTTTGGGGTCCCTGTGAGTGAAGCAGCATTTGTGGTGCCCCCAGTGCCACTGGCAGAGCTGACTGTGCCCTTGTGTCCCTGTCCTGGCTCTCTGTGATGTTTCATGCCCACACTGCCCTGTGTTCCTTTATTCCATCCCATTTCCTTGGGGTTTATTCCATGGGGCCATTGTGGCCATGGGGCCAGTGCCACCCTCCCCCTGGCCTGGTGGCTTTGGGGCCTGGGCCACCAGGAGTTGGTTTGGATGAGCTCCCTGGCCCTGCCCTCCCCACCTCATGCCCAGCCTTAATTGGGGTGATGAAATTGCTGTTCCTTTGAAGCAGAACAATCAAAGCTCTGCAGCTCTGTCTCCTCTGGCTGGTTCAGCTGCATCTCTGGCTCGCTCCCTCCATACAGACCTTTATTTTTACCACAGCAGGGACAGATTTGGGGATGTATTTAAAAGACACTGACACAGTTTGAAACTTTAAACCAGACTTTATTGGACTGACAGTCATTAACAGCACATATCACCAAGGGTTAGGCTTTATTCATCAGAAATACACAGGTAAATAATTAGGTTTTAATAAATCTGGCCTAAATTAGCCACAAATCTCAAAGAGAGGAGTGCTGGTACCCAGAGAAGGGCAGCTGTGGTTTGGAGGTGAGGAGGAAGAGCACTTCTTGCAGACTGAAGCCAAAGCTGGAGTAGGATATCTTCTTTTTTCCCCATCTTTTTTCTCATTATTTATTGGTGTTTTCTTATTTTCCTTCTTCCTTTGAAAGGACAGCAGAGAGCTCACCTCCTCTTCACTGAGTTGTTTAATTTTTGCAACCAGGACTCGCTCAGTGTTTTCTTTCCCAGGATAATTTCTGAATCTTTGAGATAAATATATATATTATATTAAAATATATTTTATATATATATACTTCAAAATACACACTTTAAACTGTACATATGCTTTGACATATACAGTTAAATATACATAAACACATTATGTGTGTATATACATATATTTGTTCTAATACATCCTACAAAGAATCTGCCACCCATTAATGTTCCATAGAAAAACCAGTCTGAAACGTGATCTTGGTCCTCTCCATTTCAGTTCCTTTCACTGTTTAAATCACTTTCAATATTGGTGTTGATTAAACCATATTATGTCTCTTGAGGATTAGGGTTCACAATAAAGGAACAAAAAAGGCTGCAAAAGAAAACATACCTTTAGTTTAGCAGAGTTTGGGTTTGCTTTTGTTGTTTTTAGCTTTTTAAACACAGCTGCAGCATCTGAAAGTCAAGGGGTCAGGTTACAACATCCCAACTGAGCCACCACGGTTAGATTTACTCCAGGTCATCTGACAGTTGCTAATTATGTTTCTGTGTATGATTAGGTTGATTTTGAAATACTAAATTACAACCTGAAGAGCTTGAGAGCAAAAAGAGATTGACATCCTAAGACTAGTTCTACAGTCTGGATTTCAAGTAACAAAACCAGCTTTGCCCAGGATGAAGTCCAAATGCCACGTGCAGTGCAGTGTCTGAAGGGCTGACAGAGGGCAGGGCTGGATGGGATATGGGGAAGGAATTCCTCCCTGGGAGGGTGGGCAGGGCCTGGCACAGGGTGCCCAGAGAAGCTGTGGCTGCCCTGGAAGTGTCCAGGGCCAGGTTGGGCAGGGATAGTGGAAGGTGTCCCTGCCCATGGCAGAGGGGGTGGGACTGGATGGTCTGTACGACCCTTCCAGTCCAAGCCATCCTGGGATTCTATTAAAGCATGCAAAGGCTCGAGTCACACCTTGGCCAGTGGTCAGTGCAACCCCCCCAGACAGATTTACAAACACTGTAAAGACCAACAAAGAATAATTAACGTTACCATAACCCACTCCCCAAAACACCACTTTGCTCCTAAATAAGTGACTTGGTCACCTTCCTACTTACCAACCATGCCCACCAAGAGCCAGCTCAGCTGCCTCCAGTGCATGGGGGATTCTCTCCATCAGCAGCTCCATGGGTTCTTCCTCTACAGACAGACCACCTACAGTGGGAAACCTCTGCAAACCCACAGACCCTTGGGCAACAGTCAGCTGCTTCAGGTACAGGCACAGAGAGGGACAGAGAGCAGGCAGAGACAGCAGAGAGGGGTGGCAGAGAGTGGGGAATGAGGCAGTAGAGAACAGAGAGAAAAAGGCAGGAAGGAGAGAACTGAGGGCTAACCCGTGGCCGGGCATGGAGGTGCAGAGGGCAAAGAGAGCCCACAACCCCCCCACTACCCACCTCTTCTCTCGAGGCAAGGGGGACCAGCTGCCCCACAGCACCAATCTGCTCTGCACCTTCAGCCCCTCCGCCCAGCCCACCTCCAGACAAACCTGCCAGACCTGTGCTCCAGCCCCAGCCCAGGCCCACACACTGTCCCTGCCGGGCATTCTGAACCCCCTCCCCACCCTCCCAGGGACTCTGCCCAGCCCCAGGGTCCTCCCAGCCCCAGCTGCCCCTGCCCATCCTCGCCACCGTCACACAGGACCACAGCGCTTACCAAGGATTACAACACTTTTTATTCCCACGCAGCCGTTTCACAGAGTACAAACACAGGACAAGACACCAACACAGACAGCCCCCCACACCCACCAGCACCCCAAGGCTGCTCTTGGCTCTTCCACCAGGCACCCCAATGCTGCCCTGGGCCCACAGAGCCCAACCCTGCCACGGCACACCATGCAAACACAGCAGGGAATTCCATCCCTCATTTCCCTGCCCACCAGAAAGCACCTCTTGCCAAATATTGGGACTGACTTGTCACCACTACAGCACAACAAGACTTCCAGACCCCTGGGGGTGAGTTTGGCTCTCCAGCACACATCTCACCAGCACCTCTGCCCCAGGGAGCCAGAGGGTGACATAGTCCCAAGGTGTCACAGCATCTAGTGATGGCAATGCACTGCTCTGGCCCACAACCTGGGCCCCAACACCCACCTCTGGCTGAGTGCATGAGCTCATAAGAGCCCGATGGCAGCTCCCAAAGACTGTGGAAACACACAGGTACCCGTGCAAGGGGACACACACCCCAGCCTGTCCCATGCTACTGACAGCAGTGTGGGCCACCTACAGTGCAGCTACAAGGGAAAGCCTGGGGGAAAGCTGCAAAACCCCTTCTTCAAGACCACACCAAAGACAGAAACCTGCAAAAAAAACCCCAGACCACAGTCCCACATCAATGCTGGCAAACATGCAGCTCTGTCTTGCTGTTCCTGCCTCTGCACCTGCTGTGTGCCACCACCACATCCAGGTCCGCATGCAGGCTCTCTCCAGGTCACATCCCTCTTCCCTCCTCACAGCAGGCTGGGTTGGAGGCAGCTTGGCCACGGGGGAGGGGCTGTCTCCTACCCTACAAAGACTCAGGCTGACGCGAGAACAGTTTTTGGCTGGGCGGCAGCGCCGCACCTACGAGGTCAGGTCCCGCAGAGCTGTGCGAGGCCACAGCCACAGCTGGGCCACCACCAGAAGGGTCACTTGGGCACGGTGCTCGCCTGAAGAGCTGGAGGCTGCCAACACAACAAGACCCATGTGAGCCGGGGCCCTGGCACAGACACAACATGTGCCTTCCTCCCCCTGACACCCCAAAAGCCCTGTCAGTCCTGCACCCTCCCCGGTGCCCCATCTTGTTGCCAGACCCTGCTCCCATAGCCCCTTAATTGGTCTCCAGACTGCCCATGGTCTCTACCTTGTGGCTGTCCTGCACCATGCTCTAGACCATCACCATCCTTTCCAACTGCCTGCCAGCCCTTCCAAGCCTTCAGGCAGTGGGAACAGCTCCCTGGCCTCCACCTCCCTCCTGGCTGCACCACCCCACCTGTCCCAGCCACCCTGTCCAGCCTGCCCGCCCCTACAGCCCCTTGGCTGGGGTGTGGGAGCCCCGGGCTGTGCCTGCCCCAGCCCCAGTACTTGCCCCTGCAGCTCTTGCCATCCCCCTGCAGTGTCCCTGTCACACAGCTGCACAGGGGTCCGTCCGCCCGGCTCGTGCAGATCTGCTCACAGCCACCGTTGTCCTCGCACCAGTCTGACCCTGGGCACAAACAGCAAAGGGGACACCTCAGCAAATCGCAGACCCCAGGCCCCCAGTCCTTGGCTGCCTAACACTGGGATGGCAGACAGGGCCCCCCAGCCCCCCTGAGGTCACACACACTTACGCTTCCTCCTGATAGGGCCCACAGAGAGGATCTGCTCCTTGGACTCCTCGGCAAATGCACTGGCCATCCTCGTGTGCTGAGGGCAGTTCTGTTCGGGGATAAACATCACCTGTATCACCCTCAGCCCCTGTCTGGGCCCTCTCCGTGCCCCTCGGTTCAACCCAGCTCCTAAAGGGACCCCACAACCAGGTTCAGGTCTCGAGGTGACCTGCCCATGGCAGAGCCTCTCCTCCCAGTGCCTCGAGGGACACACAACTCTCCCACTCTCACCCCCAGGGATGCATCTCTGGTCAGCTCTGTGATGCCACATCAGCTGGGCTTGTTGCACTGACAGAACCCTTCAAATCAAGCAGCCCATCCCTCTGCCCTTGCCCCACTCACTATTTTGCAGGAGTATTTCTCTGAATCACAGAGTGAGACGGCGCAGTGCAGGTGAACCTCGTCATAGTCCCCGATGAACTTGAACACAGTGACATGGAAGCGACACGTCAATGATACCCCGTTCTCCTCTATGCCAATGGTGTTGTCCTTCATGTTTTGGCACCTGTGCAAAGCACTGATGCTCACCACAACCCTCCCATGACAAGGAGCCTCCCTCAAGGGACACCACTCTCCCCTGTCCCTGTGAGGCTCCCTCACCTCGAGTCCCAAAGTGGCCTGCTTAGATCCAGGGTTTGACTGGACAGGGGCATCATGCTTTGACTAAGTAACCTCTCTCTGGGACTTCCAACTGTGCTGTGCTTCCACTTCCCAAAATGCCTGTGCTTTGATTCATATCCCCCCATCTCCTCCAGACATCCCATTGCTCACAACATCAGTAACATGAGGAAGGGCACTTTTCTCCACCTCTGGGATTATGTGACACGCAACCTCTATGCTAAGGAAATTAGGCCTGCCCTAACAGCACTGGCTGCCCTGCTCCCCACCCTTTCCAGATTTTGGAACCACTTCACTGGCCAAAAGGTCCCTGCTCCAAATGATCCCTTTGAGCACCCTCTCCAACAGACACCACAGAAATCAAGAGGTCATGCTGGCCGTGGTCACTCACCCTCCCTCGATGATGAAGTAGCGCAGCTTGTCGTTGCTGTCCCGTGAAGGGGTGGCGTAGCACTTGTTCAGCATCAGGATCAAGTGGTTGGAGTCGGCCCCGACAACAAAGACCCCCACGTAGAGCACGTCCCGGGTGGTGAGCACCACCTCGCCCTGCCGGTAAGGGTGCTTGTAGGACGAGTTCTTGTACAGGGCCATCTTGGTGGTGAAGCTCCCTTCCTGCGTCGGCACCGTCAGGTTAATCACACTGATGATGACAAAAAATCCAGGCTCAGATAGAGGAGAGGCCATGAGACCCCGAAGTGGGGCCTGGCTTTGGAACCCTTGCTGCCTGGCCCTCTGCCTGTGCATCCCACACCTGTGTAAGGGGCCCTGGCTCCCACCTGAGCATCGGCCGCACAACTGAATCCAGGGAGATCTTGATGTCCAGCTCGTAGGCACAGGAAAATTCCACGTTGATGGTCCTGTCCCGGGTGATGATGTTGCCCGTGTTGTTTGCACTCTCGATCCACACCGTGTTCTTGTACACTATGTGTGTGCTGTTGGACTGCAGAAGGAACACAGGGCATCACTCAAGGCTGGCCATCTCCTCCCCTGCTCCTCAAGACACTTTGACCTCTAAACAAGCTGTGTGACACTAAGGGTCTTACTGCCACTCCACTGTCTCTGGCCAAAAGGGCATGGAATGTGGGGCTAGGAACCACGAGGCATAATCCTTACTCTACAGGACCTGTCTCTGCTCTCCCTCTGTCCCTGGGTCAACCCTACCCCAAAAAAGGAGTCCCTAAGCCTTGCATGCATCAGTGTGCAGCCCTGCCCCAACCCTGGCATCAAGCTGGGCTGCTGTGGAGGACTGGCCCCTTCTCCCAGTGCTCCATGTCCTGGCTCACCTGCACCAGGTTGCCACAGTTGCCTTTGGTGTTGTTGATCTGGAAGGAGATGAAGTCCTCCCCTTCGATGCCGGGGCAGTGGCGGTCATTGACCCGCACGCCCTCACGCTCAAAGCCCAGCTGGAACAGCTTGCACTTGGAAATGGACACCTCCATTTGGGCAGCTTTGCAGGTCACCTCTGCATCAATGATGTCATGGGTGGCTGGAGGAGAAGAGGAGACAAGATCACCACAAATGGCCCACACCAGCACTCCTCCCCACCACCAGAACTGGGCTGGGATCATCTCCTGTGGTGTGCCCTGCCCATCTACATCCCTGCTGCCCAAAGTGCTCCCAAGCCAGAGATGCCCATAAAGAGCACACCAGAAAACCTGTTCCCTGCTCATATCCTGACCTGTGTCAAGTCAGGAAAACCCATCTTGGCAGAGGTGCCAGCCCTCAGCACCTCCCTCCCCAGAGCCCTGGGGGCACAATGGCCCAGCATAGCCCCGGCACTGACCCCTCAGCTGGGCCCAGGGCACTCACTGTTGCCGTAGGGCGGGGGCTCGATGCAGCCACACAGCTCCCCACCGTTGTCCAGCTCGCAGGTGCGGTTGGGGCAGTCGGCGCCCACGCAGGGATCTTCCACCACTCCTGCTAAACAGCACAAGACAGGGCACAGACACACCCTTCACCCTCAGAGCACAGGGCAGGCACCTCCAGCCCCGACCCCCGGGTTGCGGTCCAGGCAGGACACAGCTCCCCTTGGCCCTCTTACAGCAATTCTCCTTCTCGATCCACTCGGTGCCCAGGATGCCGAAGGTGCGGCACGCCTCTCCGTAGGCGGCCAGCGAGCCGCACAGCTGCACCTTCTTGTGGTTGTAGCAGCCGTCCAGAAAGCAGGACTCGTAGAAGGGCAGTGGGTCCAGGAGGCCGTAGCAGGGCTGGAAGAAGCCTTTCATGTCTGTCAGCTTGAGGCAGTAGCTGTCGCTCTGCAGCTCCTGGATCTGGACGTTGTCGCAGGACGCGGCGTACTGCGAGTACTGCAGCTCGTTGCAGCTGTGGGCACGGGGCACGTAGGGGGGGCTCGTGTGGCCAGCCCCCCTCCCACACCCCCTGGTGGGGAAGGGCTGCCAAACACTCACCTCTTCTGCATGCCGTTGGTTTTCCAGCTCTGGGCCAGCACCACGCTGCTGACGGCCGGCTTGCCCCGCAGCGTCGCATAGTCGTCCGTGCGGTCGCCGTTGAAGTTTCCGCAGAGGCCGCACACCTTGTTCTGCAGCCGCTCCCCGATCGTCAGCTTGATGATGTTGAAGCCGTTGTAGCGGATCTGGATGTCGGGGC
Source organism: Campylorhamphus procurvoides (assembly GCA_013396655.1). Taxonomy (NCBI): domain Eukaryota; kingdom Metazoa; phylum Chordata; class Aves; order Passeriformes; family Dendrocolaptidae; genus Campylorhamphus; species Campylorhamphus procurvoides. The sequence goes on along the minus strand of WBMV01002768.1, from coordinate 728,532 downwards.
TGGAGTCAATGACCAGGAAGCCCTCCTGGCTGAAGATCTTCGTGGAAAGCCCCGTGACGAAGGGGATGCTCACAAGGCTGCCATTCACCTGCAGCAAGGGGGGACACAAAGCTGATGTTCCTCCTGTATCCTCTGCTTATGGATGAGAGTGCAAGCCACTCAAAAAGGATTCCACGAATACTTCCCACTAGCCCAGCTGTGAAAACACCAGCAGCTGTCTAGGGCCCTTGTGGCAGCCCCTAGTGCCATCCCACTCCATTTGGGAACCAGCACCCTGCTCTGGAGGAAGCAGACACCCCTGATGAGACCTTACCTTGACAGTGTTCCTGTCACTGATGAGGATCTGCTCCTCATTGATGTAGAAATACACAGGGGAGATGATGGTGAGGTTGGGTGAGGACCACTTGTCGAAGTTGATGATGAGCTGGAAGGAGAAGTCGGGCAGCTTCTGGCAGATGGTGGAGAGCACGAAGGCGCAGTTGGCGGGGAAGCGCAGGAAGGCGCCGTCGAAGGTGCGGAAGACGCCGCCGCCCGCGGCCAGGCAGAAGGAGCTGCGGGTGCTGAAGCAGCCCCGGACGCCGTTGCGCAGGGCACACTCCTCGTCCGACTTGCAGTGCCGCGGGTCGCACTGGATCAGGTTGCGGCGGAAGCAGCGGCAGCGCCGGGTGCAGTCCCCGTTCCAGAACAGCTGCTTGGGCTGAAAGAGGGGCCCATCAGTGGCTGGGAACGCTGCCCCACCCCTGCTGGACAAGGCTCACACCCCTCTGCCGTGCTACAAGCGAGAGCAGTCAACAGGGACAGAGAAAACAGTGCAAAGAACAGCTTGCGTGTACCTTGCAGTATCTGCCACCCACACACACGGGGAAACTGAATGTTTTCACTGCCACCACAACCTCCCTTCCCTCTGGTACACACACAAACCACAGTGCTAAAGTGACCTCTCTCTTGCACTCTCCTGGCTGCCAACCCATCTGTTTGGAACCCCATATGACAGCACCCCAATACTGGCTCCTTATGGGTGTGGGACTTGGCAAAGACACCTTACACAGAACGGTTTCACTGCCACCAAATGCAGCCCACTATAATATGAGCAATGCTACCAGCACAGCACTCTGCTGCATCAAACTTCTGAGTGATATCCAGTAGCTACAAATAAGTGAATTTAATGTGAAACAGAATAAGTAAATTTAATGTGAAACAGCATCTGTCATGTGTGGAATACCCAGAACAACTGGTCATACAGTACAGGACTTTGGCACTCACCAAAGACAGTCTTTTCAGTCACCACCCTTTCATCCATCCTGCCTCCAGCAGCTCCCTCCTATGCTTGACACCTGGCTGACCCTCACCCAACAACTGCACGATGATTTTTGCAGGTAGAAAGACTCACTGTGCAGCACACCCTGGAAGGACATCTCTCTCCTCTCTCCTCGCAGTGACAGCCTGACTGCCATCCCCACTCAGTCACGAACTATCAGAACCTTTTGCGCCCAGAAATACCAGCCAGAGGGTGGGAGCAGGTCCCAGAGGAGGATGTGAGTGACATACCTCGTAGTACTTGCCATCAGAGTAGCAGCCACAGTTGTGGGGCAGGATGCAGCTCTTGCCATTGAGGACGTAGCCGGGGTCACACTGACAGCCCTCCACACAGTAGTGGCTGCAGTCGCTCTTGAGCCGGATGGCAGCACAGCGGGGCTGGCACAGGGACACACAGCTCTCGTAGTGGCTGTTGGGGGGACAGCTGACAGCTGTGGTGTTACCAGGGAACAAAGGAGACACAGATCAGCTCCAGGGACAAAACCAACCTGGCTCCCCAAGGGCACCAATTCGGACCTGTCACGCAGGGTGCTGCTGGTCAGTGGCCTCAGCACCCTGTGAGAGCAGTGCCTCTGGGCCATGAGCTTGCTTGTCAGAGGGAAAAACAACACAAATTTAATTTTCAGTCTTGTTAGCAAAGACAATTACTTCCCATCTGATTTGCCAGATAGATTGGCTGCCAGAGAGGCATGCAGCCCCATCCTCAGGAGCCTCATTGAACAGTGCATCAGAATCTTATTGACAAGGGGCTGCAGCTTCATTAGAGCAAACATGCACTCTGGGCTTCGAAGCTGACTAATATAATTCCTGTTTAACAGGGCAGGGATGGCTGATACATCCTGAGCCTGAGGCTTCCCCTTTTTCACCCCTGCTCCTGCTGCACCACATGCAGTTTGCCAATAGAGTGTCCCAGACTTGGTCCCACACTTCCACCTCACCTGGCAAGCACGGGAGGGACTGGCTGCCTGGCAGTGGGCCCTCCCCTCCCTGGCACCCCAGAAAAAGAAGGACAGGGTGGTACTTACAGCACGAGGTGAAGTTCCTCCAGCCAGTAATGGCAATGCCCTGCGTTTGGCACGTGCTGGCATAATTCTGCAGCCAGCTGCAGGCTGTTTGCATGGCTCCCCCATCCACACAGGTGTCAAAGAGACAGTTCTTGTAGAAGAAGCCGGGGTTGATCTTGCTGTGGCACTTGGCAAAGACACCGCTCTGGCTCGGGATGAGGCTGCAGAGCTGCTGGGGCTTCCAGAAGCCTTCCACCTTCCCGCAGGCCGGGCAGCGGTCGCCGCAGCCCACCCGGCAGAAGGTGTCCCTCTTTGCCCAGCTCTGGACGAAGTCGGTGATGCTGGTGGCCAGTGTGCCACTCGAGGCCACCAGGTCATCCTCGGGGTTGCCATTGTAGCGGCCACAGAGGCCGTAGGTGAGGTTCTGGAAGCCACGTGGGATGGTGACAGAGAGGAAGGTCTTCCAGTCGTACACCACCTTCAGCCCAAAGTCGGTCTCGACCACGATGTGAAAGCCGAAGGCAAAGATGTTCACTTTGCCCTGGCCCAGCTTCAGGGGCAGGTAGAGACGCTCATCATTGATCTGCAGGGAAGGAAATAAGATGTCCTGTGAGTGGGAGTGATGATGGGAGCTGCCACAGGAGGACAGGAATGAGGGCAGCTTGGCACTCCCAGAGGAAGGTCCCTGCTGGCCTTGCCTCTACATCCAAAACAAGGCAGCCAAAACAGAAACCCCCTCCCAAAGCTGTGCCTGGCAGCACCCTAGGGATGAGCCCAGGAATCCACACTTCCCGACCCCTGGAACACCCTGAAGTCTCTAAAGCCTAAGAAATCACACTGTGATTTGTGAGCCACACAGACAGGTGTAACCACAGCCCTCACGTCCCTGCACTCACCAGCACAGTGTATTTGTAGGCACGGTGGATGACAATGTTGTAGTTAAAGACCTCCACTTGAACTTGTTTCACCCACAGGGCCAGAGAGGTGTCCCGGTCCTCGTTCTTGGCCGTGACAGTGAACGCTGGGAACGTGTCTGAGCGCTCCACCCTGGGCCGGGAGATGGTGGTGCACAGCACAAGCTCACAGCTGCTCTGGAAGTCAAAGGAGTAGCCATCAAAAGTCAGGTAGTGCCCGTAGCCCGAGATGATGCAGGAGGCGTCGGTGCGGACGTGGCAGTAGTAGAGGCCGTTCTCCTCCAGGCAGTACTCGTCGTCCTTGCAGGAGACATTCTCGCAGTACACGCTGTTGTCGGAGCCGTTGCAGTAGCAGAGGAAGTGGCAGGAGATGTCCATCCAGAAGGTCTGGTTGGTGGCCAGCTGCCTCCCCTCGAAGCTGCAGCCACAGTCCCTGCGGGGGATGCAGCGGGAGCCGCGCAGGGCGAAGCCCTCGTCGCACTGGCAGCCCTCTGTGCAGGTGTCCGAGCACACGGGGCCCGAGACCAGGCTCTCACAGGTCTCAACGCAGCTCATGCACTCCTCGAAGTGGCTGTTCTCTGGGCAGGCAAGAGCTGCAGGGCAGGCAAACAGAGGGTGTGAGTCCCTGGGGCAGCACGGGGTGAGCAACAGGAAAAAAGTGGGAATGGGGGGAGTGGTGACTGATTCAGTGGCAAAAAAGCAAGAGGGGAAACAATCCCAGCACTTTGCTCCCATTTGCTCTTCCCATTCCCTCTGCAACCCTTCTCCTCTCAGCCATCACCACCCTCGTATCCCAGCCCTGCCACATGCCAAATGACACCCCCTCCTGTTATCTCAGAGAGTACAAGTCCAACTCTGAAGTGAATGGCCCATACAGGGATCAGACCCACAAACTTGCCATTATTAGCACCATGCTCTAACCAGCTGAGCCAACCCACTCCCAAAGCCTCTGAGGCAGAGACAGGCACTGCCTCCCTACCACGTACTTCCATACAAGGGTTTTTTTCACATTATGAAAGTTCTCCCATCAATGGCAAGTTTATAGCTCCAGCTAAGAACCAGTGTTATGCAAATTATCCTCTGGTGGTGGCACACAGCAGTGTCAGACACCATCTGCGGCTCTGGAATGCTCCTACACTGCATCATAAACCTTCTGCTGCCTCCTGAAATGCCACCCTGGAATTGCTTTGCTGGGAAATGTGTCTCTGCTGGTACCAGCATGCTTGGAAACTACTGCTTGCAATTTCAGCGCCCCGTAAGAAAAGCTGCCCTACCTCTGTACCCCCACAAATTGCCAACCAAAAAGACTCTGCCTGAGTTTGGTGGGCTCCAAATCTCCTTCTCCCCACTCTGGGCACTCAAGAGCTTTAGTGGACTCACGGCAAAAGCTGTAGCTCCTCCACTGGCCGATGTCCACGTCGGCATTCTTGCAGGCGCTGGCGTAGCGTGCCACCGAGTCACACAGCTCTGACACGTTGCCCCCGCTCTGGCACAGGCGGAAGAGGCACGTCCTGTAGTAGGCTGAGACGTTGACCACGCTGTGGCACTCCAGGAAGGAGCTGTTGGTGGGGTCGTTGATGATGCCGCAGCTGGAGCGGCTCCTGTAGGACTTGAGCAGCTCCGAGTCGTTGTTGCAAGCCATGAGGAGGTCCCCGCACTCCCCGTTGCAGATCTCATCGAACGTGGTCCAGCTCTCCAGGAAGAGCTCCAGGTTGTCCGTGAACTTGCCCTTGGGCAGGTTGAACTCGTCGCTGGCGTTGCCATTGAAGAGGCCACAGAGGCCGCCGGTGCAGTTGAAGTAGGTGGTGGAGAGGCGGATCTCCAGGAGCCCCGAGTCGTAGTAGGTGATGGCCAGGAGCCCCTCGGACTCCAGCACGGTGCCATTGTCACCACGGTACATTTCCAGGCGTCCAGAGGCGTGGAAATAGGGCAGCTCCACCTCGTAGCCATTCACCTACAAGGAACAAGCAGATTGAGATGCTTCAGGGAGGGTAATTCTTACTCGGGCACACTGTGCTGAGAACACTAAAGACCTCCCGACCCTGACTCACCCTGCAAGGCCCAGAGCCTCCTCTGAGGGAGGGCACACAGCTGCTCCCTTGCTTTTTGCCCCACAGAGCATGTTTCCCCAGGCAAAAAATACAAGTTGCAGGAGACAACTGACTCAAGAAACAGGAATATTGGTGCTGTGACAACTTCAGAGCCCTCATATGGTGATGGTTCACATGGGCTTCCTCCAAGCGCCACCACGGTGTCTGGTCCACAGCCACAAACCCACAAGCCCTTCTCCAAAGAATCACACAAGAGCCACCAGCTCCCAGCCTGGCCCAGGGCAGCACCTTTACCTTAATGTCCGACAGGCGGGTGCCTCCGATCTTCACCTCCTGGCCAATCACCTGGACCCGCACCACGCGTGGCCCGCTGGGAGCAGATCCAGCCTTCTTCTGGCTGATGTCCACCTCGATGAAGTCTGGCCTCTCCAGGCAGGTTTTGAGCAGCGTGTAGGACTGTTCCAGTGGGTAGGGGAAGGTGATGCCGTCGAAGGTCTGCAGCACCTGGTTCTGCCCCACCAGGCACACCGTCTGACGCTGGGGGTAGCACCCACGGCGCCCATCCTCGATGGTGCACACCTCTCCCTCGGGGCAGCTGGTGTTGAAGCACTTGGCCTCCCCTCCATCCTCGCACTGGCACTGCACCGTGCAGTCTGTGGATGCCCAGAAGGACTCTCCAACAGGGTAGTACCGCCCGTCCAGGTCGCAGCCACACTGCAGGATGGGGATGCAGCGGTCCCTGCTGAGCACGTGGCCCTCGTTGCACTCGCAGCCCTCGGTGCAGGGGGTGGCACAGGCCAGCGGGGCTGTGAGGTCTGAGCACGTGGCAGGGCAGCTGCTGGCACACACCGAGTAGTGGCTGAGCTCTGGGCACTGCACGGCCGTCGCTGTGGGCAAGGGGGACACAAACAGGGGGAGCAAGTTATGGCATGGTCTGTGGCCAATTATCCCTTTCCTATTGACCCAGAGCAGAGACAACACAGAGTCACCCATGAGCTCTGCTTAAGGGTAGGGTTGGCGCCCCCATTTCCTTTCTGTGCTTCCCTGGCCATTCCTCTCACGCAGGAGTGGCTTCCCCAAACAGCTCCAGAGCCACCAAGCTGCCTGCAGCTATTTAAGGCCACGAGGAGAGCAGGCTGGGAAGTGTGCCATGGCCAGTCCCCATCCCAGTCCAGCCTCCATCTCTCACCATGGCACCTGACCCTCTGCAGAGCAGTGTGGAGCTCCCACCTCATGCCTGACTCCTGCCACCCTTTTGCTGGAGCAAGAGTCTGATGCCATGGAGAAGAGGGACCAGTTAGTTCTCTCCCAAATCCCTCCTGCAGCTCCCTCCCTTGGATGTCTCTCCCCCTATACCATGCACTGCTGGGCACACAGGCAAGCCCCTGACACCACTCCCCCCTCCAGAGGGGCAGACTCCCAGCCCCAGCACACAAACACTTACCACACCCTGTCTGTGTCCTCCACTCTCCCACGGAGATGCCCAGGGACTGGCACACCGTGGCGTACGCCTGGATGGCTTGGCACAGGCTGGTGCCATTCTCCCTGGGCACGGCCGTGCTGCAGAGGTCGTAGACACAGCTGTGCACGAAGGCTGTGGGGTCCACGATGGAGCTGCACTCCCAGAGCGGCCCCCCAGTCTTGTTGATGAAGCCGCAGTACTCGGGGGTGAAATAGAGGGCCTCGGTGGCAGCATCACAGAGGCTGCAGTTCTCCAGGCAGCCGGTGGAGCATCTCCTCTCGGGGTGTGGCACCTGCCAGCTCTCGCCCAGCTCGGGCACAGACGTGGCCAGCCTGCCATCGGAGCGCAGGGCATCGTCCTCAGCGTCCTTGTTGTAGTTCCCGCACAGCCCGCACGTGGCATTGAGGAACGAGCCCGGCACGGACACCGAGGCGAAGTGTTCTCCATCATAGGTCACCAGCAGGCCAAAGTCAGTCTGCAGGGCTGTGGACAGGCCGCTCTGGTAGACTTTGACTGCGCCCAGTTCCAGGGAGATGGGCAGGGACACCACCAGGTCATCCACCTGCGGGAACAAGAGCAGGTGACTGAGCCAGCTGGAGGGGGAGGTATCCCTTGGGAAGAACTTGTAATGAGGGGCTGTTTTCACTTAGGAAGTCTTTCCTGCCTAGGAGTACTTTTCTCTAAAATAGTTGGAGGTTTTCCTTTCCCTTCTCCTGCATTACAGAGAAAGATGAAGTTTCTCTCTCTCTCTGGAATGTGGAAAACATAAACAGATATTACAGGCAGAGTGGACCTGAAAGGGGGCAGAACAGAGAGGACAAGAAGCCTGGAAGAGATCAGGAGATATGTCTTTCTCAGGCCCAGTGCTGTTGCAGCACTGATAGAAGGTTTTTCCTTTTTAACGTTTTTCTAGAATTCTCATCTTTGAAATAAATATTCTTGGATTCTTTCCACTGCCTTGGCATTTTCTGAGGTGCCTGCATCTATGTTACTTTACACCAGTGCATGAAATAGCAGAGCCCTCAAACTGGGATCTTCGGGTCAGGGACATGCACAGAAGGACAGCCACTGCTAAACCACAGGGATTTTCTGCCATGCCTGTAACTTGTCCCCATTCCCCAAGACACACGAGGCCCAGAAATGCCACTCCATGCCCTCCAAGCTGCTGTCACAGTCTTGCTGCCACCTCAGAGGAGCCAACCTTGCAAGTTCTCCCCTTCCAGCAGGGCTCTTACCTTTGCCTTCCCAAAGCCACCCTTGGGGAGAACAATCTTGTGCGAGTAGACCTCCACAAAAATATCCCTCAGCCAGGAGACGGAGGAGCCGCCTCGGTTCTCATTCTTGGCCTCCACGTTGAAGTAGGGCAGCTGGGAGCCTGGCCAGCACTGCCTGGCGAGGAGGTAGGAGCAGGAACCCTGGAAGTGAAAGAGGAAGCCGTCGAAAGTGTGGTAATGTGGATCTCCGAACACCACGCAGGTGCTGCTCTCCACCGGCACGCACTGGAAGAATTTGGCCTTGGTCTCACACGCCTCAAAGGGGCCACAGGCCACCTCCTGGCAGAAGATCTCATTGTTGAAGTCCAGGCAGCGGCACTTGGTGGTGCAGTTGGCGTTGTCCCAAAAGATCTCCCCTTGGCGGAGAAACTGCCCTAGAAAGACAGAAAGGGGAAAAACCCACACTACATCACTTCTCTAAGCAGAGGACCAAGGGCACCGTGTCACTCCTCAGAGGGGCTGCTGGCCCTGCGACCAAGGCCACCACCAGAGTGTTTGCCACTGGCCTTCTCAGCTGCTTTCTTTGTGCAAACTCCCAGCAAGAGTAACTCAGCAAAGTGCTGCAATCCCAAGGTTTGTTTTCAGTGTATGGTCCATCCTCTTCGAGCCCTACCCATGCCACAAATCCATGGAATGCTGTGAGTGCTGACACGATTCCAGGGGCAGGGCTGTGACACACAGGCTGGAAAACGTGAAGGCTATTCCATACATTTTGGACACCCACCAATGTTGTTCTGCCCCAAGAGTGCAGGGCAGAGGAGCCATTTGTGCTGCTTTCCCAAAGGGAAAGTCCACTGGGAAAGCTGATGCCCTTTGGAGGCTGATCCCAGCACTGTCCTTGAACTTGTGCTGTCCTTCAGCATTTTGCCACCTCCATAGTTCCCCTCTTCAAATAACTTTGCTGGTCAAAAAGTGGCTCTGCCATCAGCAGCCCAGGAGCAATTTGCTCCCATTCAGAAAGAGCTCGTAGTAGTTATGAAACCAAAGAGCTGTTGACAAGTAACTTCCACACCACAGCCAGCCACAACAGGGATGCTGAGTGATCCCACAGCCTGGGCAGACGTGGCACTATGAAGGGAGGCAGCTTTGTCTGGTGAGAGACATGAGAGGCTGGGAGAAGACGGGAGAACAGGGGTGGTAAATACCCAGGAGAGTTTCTCTCTGCTCCATCTGGCCATCTTTCACACTTCTCAGCCACGTGGCTCCCACCATGCACTGCCTGAATTTACCTCTCCTAAACTTTTGTCCTCTTCCCTGCCTCCTACCAAAAAAATATGCCATTTCCCACTTCCCTGCAACAAACAATGTCTTTTCTTAGTGAGACTCACACACCAACCATCCTGGTGTGGGACGTTTGGGAAAGGAGTGTCACAAGGCTCTGACAACTCATGCTGCATCTCCTCTCAGAGAGGACGACCAGCCTTTCACTGTGACATTTAAATCCAGTGCTGAGATCCATCTGCACTCCCCTTGTCACCTGCAAAGCCCAGACTGGCTTCCAATCCAGACTTTTCTTCCTGGGGTCAGCAGTTGGAAGGGGCTGAAGGAGTTTGACTTAAAACTCTGCTGGGGTTGCAAGAGCCTTGGAGTCTTGTGGACCTTGTTTGGTACAGTCCTAAACGAGGACATCAAGAAGCTGCATGTCTCCAGTGTCCATCAGCAGTGACAATCCCCTCCTGCTAGAAAGGCTCCTGGAGCACAGTGGATGCTCCTGACAGCTCGTGGGGTGCCTTGGCTAAAAGCAGCAGCCCAGGGCAGTCAGCAGCTCTCCACCAGTGTCCCAACAGCATCACCTTTAGCTACACTGCACCCCAAAATTTGAACACAAGCAATGCCATTCCTCCCTTACCTCTCAGGCTGCAGCCATGGGCTGGATCTATTTCTCTGCCATCTACTTTGAAAGCCCAGCGCCCAGGAACGTTAACATTGGTTGTTTCTTCAATATTGACTATGTCTAGAGTCCTGGAGCCCGGCAGGCTAAAGAAGCTGGTGAGATTTCCGCCATTGAAACCGGCCTAAAGCAGAGAGAGAGCAAATTCCATCACCCATCTTGGCCACGGGAAAGGGATGCTGCATTCCCTCCCTTCCCTGCCCCCTCCTCTTTACTTTTAACAACTCCTTTAAAGAATTTCAATTTTCAGATAGTTCGGATGTGAGGGAAAAGCTGAATGGGTATTGCAAACAGAATATCTGTATATTTACAGATTTATGTGTGTATATATACATATGTTTGTACATATAGATCTAAGGGTGTGTGTATTGAGTGGCCAAGATAAAGTGAGGAACCGATGCAGGGAAACTCCCCTTAGGCAGGAACCTCCCCCTCCTCAGACAGATGGGACTGCTGCCATCACCAAATTTTGGAGTGCTCATCCCACTGTGCCCAGCAGTGGGATGCAAGGAGTGCTGGGGACACTGGGGGACTAAGTGGCATGAGAAAGCATGGACGTTTTGGGAAAGCTACAGGCAGCCATCCAAGAATTCAACAGAGACAGGGATATGGGAGCAAGAGCCTCACCTGGGCCATCACCCCGCCGAGCCCAGTCAGGGGGTCCCCTCCACTGGCTGTCCCCGTGGTCCAGCTGATTTCATGGTAGTTAAATATGACAAAGGAAGACACTCCATCTGTGACCAGGACAGCTTGGAAAGTGTTCACCTGTTGAAAACCACGAGCACATTCACAAGGTGATGCTGCTTTTCTCATGCTGTTTGCCTGCCCTTGTGCCACGCTCATCTCTGGCCCAGGTGAGACACGGGAGCCTCACATTGAAGAGCTGCAGAAATTGAATTAGACCCAAAATATGCTCGTGTTTGCTGCCACAACTCCAGCAGCTCCTACACCTGCCCTTCCCACCACCAGAAGTCTGTCTCTCATCCAAGCGAACACCAATAGGTGGCAGCATGAGAATGAGCTCACAGGGAAGAAGCAGTGGGCAGGACTGAGGTGGTTAAGATCTGTTCTCTTCCATTACCCTATCTTAGCTTTATTCCTCGCTGCACTATCTTTCCCAGCTCCCTTCCACAGTCATATCCTCCAACACTGCTAACGGTGGATTACATCCAAGTCAGCCATCTATATCATGCACTTTGCTGGCTGCCAAATCCCCTCACTCCCTGCTAAATCTGCTGCTCATGTTCTTCCTTTCCCTTGAAATGACTCTGCATTTCCAGCCTCCCAAACTCCAGACACATTCCAGCAGGCCTCCAGGTGGGAAGAGCCTGCTTTGCCAAGTGGAAAGGGCAGCATAACCCCCATCTTCCATTTATAGCTGTGTAGAAAGACAGAAGAATCCTCTTCTCTTGAGATATTCCCTCTATCCATGCAGATCCAGCAGCAGAGCCCATCACTGGCAACTAAGGCAATCACTTCTCTCAGCTTTTTGCATTTCCCTGTCCTTCCCATCCCTGCCCTTCCTCTGCACTGGGACCATGCCATGAAAACTGCTTCTCCTGCCTCTGGGCAAACAGGATTTTAACAGGGGACCAAGTGTGGGATGCCCCTCTTTTATTTAGTCAAGAGCAATACCAGGAGCCTGGTGTTACCTGGGCACTGCACATTGGGAAGGAAACTTTGCCCATAGAAACAATTATCAGGTGATATGGGAAAGTGCACAGCTCAAAGCATCTTCCACCAGAAGCACCAGGGCATTCCTTGCCAGGACCCCTGAGTACTGCAGGCAGCTGCATGTGCTGCTGGACAAAGGGAAGGGCTGGGGGTCACTTTTCATTGTGTTACATTGCCTTGCAGCAAACCCAGTGGGCTGATTATGGGCTCTGAGGATGCCTCAGGACAGCAGAGGGGAGCCCAGGGCTGCACTCACTGCCTGAACATCTCAGGGGATGTCACATTCCACTCCTGCCAGGAGGAATCTCGAACACAGAGGAGAAGCAGGCACTGGGGAACTGTCAGGAGAGTGAGAGGTGTGGGCAGAGCTGCCTCAGCAGCTGCAAATGGCACAGTTCACACCAGGGCAAGCAGGAGAGCCACCATTTCCACTCCTGCATCCTTCCCCTGGACTTCTGCCTCCTCCTTCTGGTTTCCTCTTCATGCATGCTGTGAGATCACTAACACGTAACACATAAAGGCAGTACCACTTTGAGAGTGCAACAACAGCTTTTTGGTGGAGCAACAAACCCTGCTCTGCTCAGGGGCCTCTTGGAGGGTGGCAAGAGGTGACCTGGTGCCAGGTGTGTGATGGTTGGCACTTTCATCAACCCCAAACAGCTCCCTATTTGATGCCCATGGCCATTGAGTGCCCTCACTCTCAGAAAATGAGCCCATTTCAGGTGGCATCACAAGGCAGCAACTGCAGCATCCCCAGGGCCACATTCCCCAAATTGTCTCCTGCAGCTTTTCTGCATTGCGATGAATTTCCTGCTTAAGTTGCATCGTGTTATTCCACGTGCCAACCCGGAGCCCTGGCTGGTGCTGAGCAGGAAAGCAACAAAACAAATCACATTGTGTTGCAAATGTAATTCTTCAGGCAATACACGAATCTCTATATTGCTTGCTGTCTGCAAATATATATATCTATATATGTGGTGGTTTTTCTGCAAGTGCTGCCAAGACTGGCAAAAAGTATGCATTAAATTTCAAGCTTCTCTAACAAATGGAAAAGAGCTGGATTGTTTGGCAGAGCTGGCTCTTCAAGGCAGAAGCAGCCAGCTCTTGGTACTTGCAGTACACAGACCTGAAACAAGCCTTGCCCCATGCATTAGCTGGGATGCCTCATTCACTGAGTGCTCAAGGCCAGGTTGGACAGGGCTTGAAGAAACCTGGTTTAGTGGAAGGTGTCCCTGCCCAGGGCAGGGGGTGGGACAGGATGAGCTCTGGGATCCTCTCCAACCCAAATCATTCTAGGATTGTATCTGCACCCCAAGCTTCAGTGTGGGCTCCTCCAGCAATCCAGCATAGACCTCTCAACATCAGCTGCAGCCACAACTCACATATTAACCAGATATTTAAAAGCTGTTCATGCCCTGAAAAACACTGCCCTGCCATCCCTACCCTCTGAGACACAACTGACACAGTTATGGAAATATGATATGGTTGAGTCACACAGTGACCCTGGTCAGTCTGATTGGTCTCCCCTGCAGGGAGGTCAGCTGGCATCACAAGCATCTGCATTTTTATCTGACAAAAAATAACTACACTCTGATCAAGCCAAAACCTCCTAACTGGTGTCAGAGCCTTGTTTAGATACACTGCCTACAAATCCCAAAGAGGTGATGCTTTCCCTGGAGATCTCAGAGCAAGGAGAGAGGCTCATACAGGAGTTTGGAAAGTTGAGAAGCAGGAGAGAATGAAAGGCCCGTGGTGCTTCCCTGCCCAAAGGGGAACTGAGAAGCAGGAACACAGTGAAACACCCTCAGTTTTACCTACAGAGGCCATGACAACGATATAAACACACAGATTTACACCCAAGCACCAAGAACCACAGGCGACCCCTCTTACCGGCGTCGTGCTGCTCCCCCCATAGAAAGTGACCTCCTCCCAGGTGACGATGAAGACCCAGGTGGCAGAGAAGGAGGCCATGTCCTTGAAGTACTTGCGGACGTCCTTGGAGGCTCTGCCGAGCACCGCGGGCTCCGTGCTCTCCCTGTAGTAGATGTCCCCCCGGATCCCGTTGTGCACGTCAGCCCAGAAGGGCGCCACGAAGGCCCGGCCATCGGTCAGGGGGAACACCTCGGGGGTGAACTGGCTGACCAGGGCGTTGAAGGACACCACACCATTGTTGTTGACCTGCACCAAGAGACCCACTTGGCCTGAGGTGGCCTTTGCAGGCAGCACAAACCTGCTGGTTTATCACAAGATGTGGAGCGAGAGGGTTTGGGCTGAAGGTGGTTTGGACACTGACAGTGGGTGAGGCAGCCTGACCATCCAGGCAGAGATTCAGCTTCATCCAACCAGTGGTGGCCAAAGCTGATGCAGGAAGCCCCAAAAGCACCCCTGAAAAAGCCCTGAAAGCATCCCCCTAAAAAAAACCCTGAAAAGTGTTCCAAACAGGGTTCTAGAGGACAACAAAGGAGGGGCCCCCACCAGGGCAGGGTGGCACCTGGGCTGGCTATGACCTTGGGATTACCCAGCCCTTGGAGAGCAGCTCTGAGAGGTATGGCCGTGTGTGTGACACTGCTGGCTACAGGGCACCAGGGCTCCCAGGGAAAAAACTGCCTGTGGCTTTGCTGTCTGTGACAGGTCCTGGGGCTCTGGACATGCAGTGCCACCACAACCTCCCTGGAGTCTGCTGAAAACGCTCCCCAAAACAGGTTTTGCAAAGCATGGAGAAATGGCCCTGCTGCTCTGGATGCTGGAATTTCCCACCACACAAGGGTTTGAAAGCCCATCAGGATTCCTGCTTTCCCAGTGCTGCTGCTGCACAAAGGTAAGCTGAGGAACAGATGAGTCTTTGCTTCTCTTCTGAACCCACAGAGAACAGCTCACCACGAAACATGGATGTGCTTGGGATGTGGCACAGTCATGCTGACTTAGGCTCCTGTCTAAGGTTTTGATGATGTCTAAACCCAGCCTGGAGGAGTTGCTGTCCCCTTAGCCAGGCTTTTGCTGTGCCATCACCTGAGAAGGGCAGTAGCCTGTCCTTGTCTTGGGCACCCACAAAAACAGTGCCCCTTTTTCCCCTCTGGCAGGTCTCTGCATTTTCTAGTTTCTTGTCATGTAACAGGAATAATGTCCCTATGTCAAGCCCTTAGCTTTGCTGTACCATTTAATCACCTACAAAGAAAATTTACTGCCTTTTATATTCCTTTCCCATGAACATTATCCTATTAAATATACCTTTGACTTTCTTAATCATAAAACCTATCAGTTCATGAAATCTAAGAACTTGTCAGGTAGTTGCTAATAAATCTTCCAATTCCTGATGACAGCAAGAGAGCATTTAAAGTACAGACACTAATGGCAAGGAAAAGAATAAAGGGAAGGTCTGTTTCTCCACTTACATAAATGCTTCTGTATGGGACTCCAAAATAGATAAATGGGACAGAGATCTTGATCTCAGGAGAGCTTCCATCATCAACTTTGGGTGTTCTTGTGTCGTTCTGCCAGAATGGATACAGACTCCCCATGGTGTGAGCTGGAAGGAGAGAGAGGAGAGTCCTTAAGGCAATGTCAGCACCTGTTCTGACTTCAGAGAGGACACAGAAAAGCTTCTTTACCACTGCTAGTGCCACACTGCCATTCCTGTCAGCAGTCCTAACCCCAGAATTCTTTCAAACTGATTTTATAGTGACTGGCCAGACCAACACAGCCTCTACAATGCTGCATGTGCACACAGAGCCATATAAATGATATACACAAGCATCTCTTAAAATTCCCAGCCTCTCCTTCCACACTCATTCACCCTCATTCTTGCCCTTGCTCCAGCCAAGTAGCCAAGGGTGTTGCCCCAACCCTCTGGGGTCTCTGGGCACAGCCCAGCTGGGGAATGTTGGCTCCCAGCCCCTGAGCAGGGCACACTCACCTCGTTGCCGGGCTGTGATCACCAACAGGGCCACCCAGGTTCCCAGAAATGATCGTCTGTTCATCCTACAGGAAGGAGAGAAACCCAGACATGCATCACATCAGTAGGAAAACACCTCCTTGAGGATACCCCAGGTGCTGTCCCTTCCCAGAGCTGCCCCACTGCTGCCAACAGGGGGGTGTTTCAGAGATGGAGACCCCTCACCTGCCAGGCTGGCCCAAAATGCCTGTCCCATGAAGTGGTGCCTGGAGACTTCCCTGGTGGTACCAGCAAAGCACCTGCAGGCACTGCCAAAGGGAGCCCACACAGAAGAGCTGCCACTCATCTCACATGGCATTTGGAAGCTGCAAACAGCCCCAGCTGTCCATGCACTCTTTATTCTCCCCAGGGTTCAAAAGTGATTCCTCCCTGGTGTGTTCAGTGCAGGGATGGACCCTCCTGCCCATTTCCAAGGGGAGCAGCTTTGCTCTGCTCCAAACAAGAGAGCTGTGGTGTGCTCTCCTGGTTAAGGGGTTTCAGGCACCACTTGGACTAATCCTCTGTGCTGGCTCCTGGCACATCCATCACTCCCTGCTTTGGATGGGCACGGAGGAAGCACAAACTCCTTGCTGTGCAGGAATCAATGAGAGAGAGCAGATGCAGGGCTGGGAAAATTAAAGGGAAACTCCGTGCCAGCTCTAATTCCTTCTGTGTCTAATGCGATTTGTTACTCATTATTAACCCAATAGAAAATATTGCTAAAACACCTGCTTTCATTTCTTGTCCTGTTGATTCCAGGGCAGGGCTCACATAGAGCTCCCAGGCAGGTCTCCTGTGTTCCCAGTGTGTGTGTGCCAGTGAGAAAAGTGTGTGATCAGCTTCACACACCAACCACAGCCATGCATCATGCACAGCCTGAGTCTTCAGATCAGCCTCTCCACCCTCTCAGCTTTAAGGATCTGTCTATAAAGCCCAGTGTTGCTTTTTGTTCTCTCTGGATCTGTCTCTATGGTGTGTGTGGGACAACAGATCCAACACCTTCTAAAGACACCCATATATATATATATACATATACACATAGCACAACCATCATCTGTCCCACATCACTTCCACTTGATTCCCATTACAGGGAGCTTGGAAAGCATTAAACACACTGAAGGAAAGTTCCTCCCTGGTCACTGCTCCTCAGTGTTCCACTCACATCACTGCTGGTCCCAGCCTGCTCCCAGCAACCACATTCTCCAGGGAGAAAACTTCATTCCACGAAGAAAAACTTTTACTGCATTTCCTATCTTGGAAAGATGGAAGGAGGATGACAGGATTTTATACAGATGTAAATCTGAGTCAGAATTCAGCAAAGACCAGACAGGCAGTGACTGGTGGAGCCTGTGGCAGTCCGAGGACAAGAGCGAGTCCGGCACCGCTCGGGAAACACGACAGACTAAATAAAGAGCACATTATTTAACATACCCCATTCAAAACTGCAATTATTTAGGTATGAAAAAGAATTACCAACCTGTTTGGTAGACTAGAGGAGCAATCAGGTCTGAAATTTTAGACCAATCTTGGTAGAGCAGGGCGAAATCCTATGTCAATGGAGAATGCATGCCGGTCCTCCTGTGCCAACTCCTGCTGGGGACTGAAAGGATGGCTCAGTCCCTTGCTCTCCCAATTGAAAACTCGGTTTTCGTCAATGCTCTTCCAGGGCTGGAGCAGTGTTGAGTTGCAATCACAACTGTTGCCTCTATTGATAACCAGCAAGCTAATCTGGAGATCAGATTCTGGCCTGGAGAGGGAGAGGAGCCTCTTTCTTCCCCCAAAGCTCACCCCCTTCAGGTGGATTCAGATGGAAATGCCAGCGAGCCGGAGCTGGGCTCGCAGCTGGGCTGCTCAGGGGAAAGCAAACCCAACCCTCAGAAGAACTGAGCCCCTTCCTCCTTTGTGTAAAAGCAAGAAAAAAAACCCATCTAGCTAATGTTACAGGATTAGCATTAAGCAGTGCTAGGCTTAAAGTGCTGTTCAAAGGCACTGCCTTGAAGTTTCAATGGAGCTCCTTTGCCATCCAGGTCTTGCTTTACTTTCTGTAACTTTTGCTTTTACAAGTGGAAAAGCCAAAACTCACCCAGTCCAGCATTCTCTCTCCACATTTTCCAGGGAGGGCTTCCTTGCTGTTCCTGTGTCCACCCTTTCTGGAAGGACTGGGTGGTGGTGGGCAGTTTCACGGGGGGACTGGTGTGAGCATTATTAGTTTTCACTCATACAACCTGCAATTTCCACAGGGATTTTTTCCCTGCCTCTGGCATCTGGGCTGAGAGATACAACCAACTCAAAGAGTAAAAATGTAGGCTGTGGGTGTAGCTGGCATGAGCTGCCCAAAGCTGCTTATTCAAGCACCCCAAGAAAAGATTTCAACCACTTTAATTTTGTTCAGATCCGTATCAGATGAGAGGGAGAGATGGAATAGCAGCTGAGGGATGAAGGATGCCACGAGCAGAGCCACATTAGAGCTGACCTTTCCAGCCTGCAGCAAGGCTCAGGCAGGACAGGCAGTGCTCCAACCCCAGTGATCCATCGTGGGAAAACAGCCTGACCTTGGCACGACGATTTTCCTTTCTGACTTTCTGGGTGGGGGCCTTTTACTGCCTGTTTTCCCTGCTAGGAGTTAGTTATTCCTCCTGTGCTCCCTGCACACCCTCTCCTTGCCCCTTGCCAGGAGAGGAGAGGGTACAGGAATGCCAGCAGCCCAACAGAAAGCACTGCAGAAGCCCAGACTTTTTTTCCAGGAGCCTGGGTGCTCCTAGAAGTGTGTTTAGCAAGTTCATCCCCAAAGTGTTGTATCTTGCATCAGCAGTTTCCTTTAGCACATCAGGGCACCAGGCAACACACCACCTCCACAGCAAATCCTGGAGTTTGTTTTCTTTTTGCCCTCCAAACATAGCCTTGCTAGCAGGAATCTTTTGGGTTTACATTTATTTTTACCATTTTCTAAACCAATAACTATTATGGGGGTAGGGGGATACCAGCACTAACTGATATTCCAGGGACAGATTACTTCCAGGCTGCCACTCCATGCTCTTCCCTTCCCTCCCATACATTTTAAACACTACCAGCCACAGGAAAATCAATTGACTCTTCTCATTCTGTTTTGTAACACAGAGAAAACTGGTGAAAATAAGTTTCCCTCTGCTCCTTTGTCAGTTTAATATTCTGGTCCTGTTTGTCCTGGGCAAGACTACACTGATGAAGTTTGATTAGGTTTCATTGTCTCTTTGGGGAAGACTTTGTCCTCCACACTATTTTCTTTTGGCAAGGGATGTTCCCATCATGCAGTGCTGAACATATCAGAGCTGAGGGACCAAACACTTCTGTTTTTTAATTCTTCTAGCAGAAAACTTCCTCCCATGCCTAACCTCAAGAAAAAACAAGCACTGAAAGATGAGACAAAGGGTTCTCTGGCTGCTCGACCTCAGTGCCTTGTTGCATTCCCATTTCAAGGGACCCAGCACAGCCCATGGAAGATGCTCTGGAGTGGGGTTTGTCCAGGATTTGTGTGCCATCCACAGGAGCATTTTCTTTCTCCTGCCTCTCCTCAGGGGCATTTGGTGCAGGCCATGAGGGTGAAACTTATGGGCCAGTCCCACTGAGGACAGGGAGCAGGTAACAGAGTGAACTCGAGCCTTGTTCTCACTTGGGTGTGGAGTCACAGCCATGGAAAAACACAGTCCAGAAGAAGACTAGGTCTTCCTGCTCCTTTCAATGAGCACCACCACAGGTGAGCAGGCTGTGCCTGAGCTCCCAGGACAGTCAGCACACACCAGCAGCACCAAAACATGGGGGCAGTTTCACTCTGCCAAAGGTGTGTGTTAAACTCGTGGGTCAGACAGAGGGAAACATTTTGCTTCAGGAAACACAAAAGGGCAAAAGCTCAGGACTTTTTTTTTGTGTAAAAACTTACATAAGTTTATTGAACTGATCCAAACCAATTACCTATTTGGCCTGAATTCCACCGCTAAGTCTGCGAGCAAACCAAAGGCAAGTCGTGGGAGCAGGAAGAATATCCCCCAGGAGAGAAACCAGAATGAAAAACGAGATGGACTTACAGTTCTTTTTCTTTGAAATTACATACGGATGCAACATTAATAGGGAGCAAGAACAGATCTTCATGTTTAAATTATATTTGAAATTTCCAGTAACTGCAGGGAAGCAATCACAGAGGCAAAGGCCCGAGATGGTTGAAGCCCCTCTAACGTTGCTCTGGGGAAGGCGTCTCTCCACCGCCTACAGAAGTGCCACATCCAAGCGAGGGAGGCACAGCTGCCAGGAATACAGATTTTAGCCTCTGGGCTGCTTCCAGCACCTCGTTTGCATTTTCAAATCTGTCCACGAACAGAACCCACAGAATCTCATTTACAAGCAGAAACGGCAGAAGAGGAGGCAGAGCCACCTCCTTCAGATTGCAGAGCCAGGGAGGGGAGGGCACGTGGAGAGCCTCTCCCCTGGGGCAGGGCCTCCCTGGGGCACAGCTCACCTGCCCCGGGGATGTTTGCAGCTCCCACGAAACGGGGCCACAAACCCCAGCGAGGGAGCAGAGGACGGGGAGCACCCCATGCATATTCATAAGTGATCTGCCTGAAACATCTGGTCAAAACATGGATATTCAACAGCAACGTGTCCAAAAACACAAGAGCACAGCATCAAATCTCAGCACACGGAGCCGTGTGACACTTTGGTATATAGCTGTCACCTAATTCCTGGGGAAGCAGGTGCCTGCCCGCTGCGCACACTGCCCCAGGCAGATTGGAATGCATCAACCAGCAGGAACAGCAAAACAGCTCTGACAAAAGTAGCCCTCAGACAGAAGGACACAAAAGCCAAGGAAGCTTGCAAAGCTATTTTGTTTTCTCCAAGGAACGTGGCAGACCCAGGGACGCTTTCACGTGGACACAGCCCCTCCTGACATCACATCAGTTTAAATCAAACCTCCTGCCACATCAGGACCCTGTGAGGTTCTCAGCAACCCAAACGTCCTCTCCTCAGAGCTCTCTCCTCTCTCCCCAAGACGTGGTCTCCTGTTAATACTAACATGGCACACACACTAGACCCTTTCCCAAAAGATATTACAAAAGGAAAGGGATTTGGGATATTTTCCCACATCAGTTGTGTGCCTTTTGGTCCTACTTTCCAAAGTCGATCACCTGGACATATAAACTGTCTCTGGGTTTTGGATGTGACTCCTTCTCCTTGGGAAGACAACCAAGACTTTTGATATCCACCCTGTCAATGTTCACAAGCTGCACACAAGGTGAATACCTTGATAACATGGTCCAGAAGAAACCTTGCCCTGGAGAAGTGGCAGGGTGGTGATGTTGGTATTGTGACTCCTGCTGACCCGACTGAGCAGGAGAGCTGGGTTGGGTGGTGGCACCAAATCCCCAGCACTCACTGACCTTGTATGTCAATAGCTGTTCTCTTTTTCCATCTGCCAGTTCCCACCAGGTCTGCACAAATAAAATCAGGATTTGCTGACACTTCTGAGCCAGTGCAGTGACAGCACCATTTCCTCCAGGGACAGGCCAATTTTTAGTGGGCAAACAAACTTAAAAGCACATACTTGGGTCTTCTTTATCATCCCATTCAGCTCTTTAATGGTCTTTGTTTATTCCCTTCTCTGAAACCGAGACACTTAATTGTGCTGAGGAAGTTGGTCAAGAGTTACAGCATCTCACTAATAGCAGGTACAATGCCATAAATACACCCACAGAGGCAATTACTGCTCTACAGAATTAGGTCAGAGATACTTTTGCATCTCTCTTGGTCGCTTACCTTGGACACTGCAGCGACTCAGGGGTAACCTACTTACTCGGGAGGTCAAGGGCTGAAATAGGCTTCTAATATTAAACAACCATATCTTCATAAAACTTTGTTTTATAACAAAATATCTTATTAACCACAACTTTTCCTATTCATACTTATGTATATATCATACAGAAGTGTTGGCTTAAGCTAGAAGGCAGCAAATTCCTTTCACTGCCCAAATGGAAAATACATCTTCAGTAAAGCTCTAGCTTATAAAAGCTATGTTACACTGCCACTACCTCCCTGCTTGTAGTTTTACAGGTACCACAGTTGTGCAGGTAAGTGCTGTGGTCTCTACACTACCTATGGAAAGTCTTGCTCCCTTTCCTATTGCTCCCCTCAATGGGGCTGAGAAAGTGGTATTTTTGGCAGGGGGATGAGGCACAAATTATTAATTTGTACTTAATCCTCCCATTTTTAATCCTTACTTCGGATGAGGAACTACTCCCCACTGAACTATCCCCATATTCTGAACCTGAAGACTATGAGATAACACTTCATCCCCTCCCCACCCTATCCCACTCCACAATCTAGGTGAAATATGAAGAGAAATACACGACTCCAAGAATATCAAAGGAGCTTGGTGATGGGAACAGGAGCACCACGGGAAAGAAAGTGCACGTGGGGACAAGGGAGCATTTCCAAAATAAGGTCAGGAGTTCATGTGTAACTAGAGCCCTCACTGCACAGCTTCAAAAACCTCTATGCAGCTGTTTGCAACTAGGAAATCTGAAAAGTCTTCAACTTGTCAGGGAGCAGAGTAACAAGGGAAGAACAGGAACGCCAAAGGAGAGAGAGAAAGGAAAGAGGATTTCACTGAACAGGAAAGGGAATCTGCTCTGCAGTAGAAAACAGGGGCTAACTTAAGCAGCAGCACAAGGTGGGGGAAGCCAATACAGAGTGAAAACCTGCTGAACAACAAACATGGGTCTGGTTGCTTTGTTACTCAACTTCTAGGAAGGGATCCGAGCCGACACATTCTCCTCGCTCGGACCTAAGCAGGGACCCCCAGCCAGGGGCCCCGGGGAAAGTGCTAGGTTTGAATTCTGGTGCAACAGCAACAAACACAAACTTCAACTTTACTCTTCCTCTCCTCCAGGAGAGGAATT
Source organism: Campylorhamphus procurvoides (assembly GCA_013396655.1). Lineage (NCBI taxonomy): Eukaryota > Metazoa > Chordata > Aves > Passeriformes > Dendrocolaptidae > Campylorhamphus > Campylorhamphus procurvoides. Next base: position 706,088 of record WBMV01002768.1, on the reverse strand, counting down.
TTAGCCATTCCACTTTCAGTTCCAGCTGGTAAAAGGTTAAGTGCACGGAGGATCTCTTCAGCATCAGGATCAACCACCGCCAGTGGGGGAAGCTCTTCAACCCCTCGCTGACCTGTTACTCTAAAAGCCCTTCTGACACATCCCACCACGTTACAAAATTCACTTTGCAGCACACACAAGGACCCTTTTGCCTCCAGCCTGACAGTGTTACAGGCTGCAGACACTGTGAGCTGGGCACAGCCATCACAACTCCTTTTCCCCCCCAGATCAGGACAGCACAGCGTGGATACAGGGCGTGTGGTTTGAAAACAAAGTTTCTGTCTGGTAAATTCTCTCTCTTTCCTCCATTTTGTGCACTGATAGAAACCAAACCAGTGGAGTGAAATGGATGCACTAAGTACCTGAGCTCTGAATCAAGCGGAATAAATACTGTTGGAGATCTTTTCTGTGGACTCGAGCACAACAAAAGGTTGAGACAGCACCAAGCTGCAAGAAAATACTTCAGCAAGCTCGAGCCACAGTTGGATAGCTAGGCCAAAGGGAGCTCTGGTGGAGCAAAACACCAAAAACTCAGGAAAAGAAAACAACAGGTCAAATTCTGCACCGAGCCGTTGTCTCCCTTATGGACCCTGGCATTCTTTAGCTTGAACAACTGACCATTCATGCCAAATCACGAGTATACCGGAGCATCAAAGAAAACATCAAGGTATTGCCCACACTGAAACACACGTACTGAAGTCAATGGTCACCTCAAGGTCACCTGCAGTGGATGGTGGGCATGGTTCTCACATCAGGGCACTTCCTCCGGGCTAAGAAATCACCTGCTACAGAAACACAACCAAACCTCAACCAACCAACTGAAACAAAAACCTTGCAAAAACTCCTGAATGCATGTGTGTGGGTGTGTGGGGGCCTGTGTGTGGGCAAGAGAGGCTATTTCATTCGGGGCTCCACGTAAATTTTATCCCCATCCCGGATGCCGTAGGAGTGCAGCGCCCTCGAGCTGTACTTCATCTCCTCGGGACCAAAAGGAGTTTCCTGGTCCAAGTAGAAGAGCAGCATGTTGCTTGTTGACAGCTGCACTACAGTTTTTAAGTGCTTCTTCAACTCTGCCACAGTCTGATCGAGACGGATGGACATCTCTTCCACCTTGTCCTGGAAGTGAACCTCCACCTTCACGCTGCTCTGAGGCCGAAGATCCACGACTGCCAAGGGCTCCAGCTTCCCGTACTTGGTGACCAGTTCATGATACCTGCAAAATTCAACAATGCCAGAATTATGGGGCAGTTGCTCCTGCAGCCAGGGCACGTTTCACAAGCCTGAATGTTCCTCACATGAGATCACAGTGACCCTGATTCAAGTTCGATGACCTGGAGAGACATTCACTAGGAATAAATTTGGATGGCATGAGCCCTTTTTGTCCCCTGCCAGCCTGACACTTCAGAGGGCACACAGTGTTTCTCAGGCAAGATGATGAAAAGGCATTTGGATGAAAAAGAGGACACTACACTCACAACTCTTCATCTCCTGCTCCAGTGCAAACACTTCACCAAGGAGTGCCAGAACACTGCCCTCAGTTTAGATTCCCAGTATCTGTGGCTTCATGGTTTAACTGCGTTCCAGACATCCCTGCTGTTTTCCTAAAGAAAGGAAAGGTCCAACATGCTGCACTCCACTGAGCTCAGGATCATCAAGAAATCAAGGTGAGCTGCTGCACAGTTTGCAAGCTGACAACAAAACAGGACCTGCCAACTGATCCTTCACACCTACTCCAAAACAAGCTGGGAATTTTACCAGCAGAGCCACACACCCCACTGACGCTTTCTCCTTGGAGCCAAGTTCTTCAGTGTCCTTCCCAAGGCCCATCCCAGGGAGCCATTCCCTGGCAATGGAAAGTCTGTCTCACTCTGTGGGTATCGCTCCCATCAGGCAAGGCTGCATCTCCCTGCCTGCCTGGGAAAGAGGCAGAATGGCAGCACAAGACACAATGGGACTGGAATGACAAAGGCAGAGCTGCTGAGGAAAGGTAACGTTTCAGAGCCCCTCTGCTCTGCCCAGCACAGAAAGCACTTTTTGTTCCCCGTCCCAGTCTGGGCTGAATGTGATCAGTGCTGTGTCACGGCCCCTGTTGAGAAATGATGGGACCTGGCAGGCTGGGAGACCCCAGGGAGTCCTGCTGAAGGCAGGAATGTTCCTGGAGAACAGCAGACGCTCTGTCTGCTGGGAAATGAGGTAAGGGCCACAACACACACTAGGATTTCCCCAGTCTCACGGACAAACCGAGCCTTCCCCAGGGCAGAGTGTCCAAAGGCAGCCTGGTGCCCTGCTCTCACAGTCACCTGGTGATAGGATCAGGCCTATTTATTTGGAAAAGCCATTAGTGCTGAGAGCAGACCACACACTGCCCATATGTAACCCATCTGCAGTCGGAGGCAGTGCCAACCCATGTGTCACTAGCGGGGAGGGTTTCTCTGCAGCACAGCTTTCTCCAAGTCTGGAAGGATCATATCCGATGGGAAAAGAGGGAGACAGGAACCCACCCCTTGCTGCTCAACGCCCTTGGCCCACTTTGGGACATCTCTCTGGCTCTCACCATCTCTGTTGCTGCAGAGCAGCAATAATTTCTAATGTGCTGCCTAGAATTGCTGTCATGACTGGGGCACTAAGGGCAGCTGCAGTGGACTGGGCTGAGGCAGGGAGAGTATAAAGACAGCGACAAATTTCAAGCAAGCTGAGAGAGAAGCACCATGAGTGGGCTAAAATTAACCAAATACGTGCTGTAAATGCATGGAGGGTCAGGCAATGCTCTCTTAGATATTCTTGTGCTGAGGAAAGGCAGAAGCAGCTGTGCAGTCTGCTCTTTGCCAGTCAGGAGTCTGAGTGACTGGCTTCCCTGAAATCAATAAGGGCGAAGGCACACTGCCTGTAAGGTTCTTTTGGACCCCGATAATGGGCACCCTGGAGACTTTTCTAATCACCCTTGCAGACACTGGCTGCCAGAGCAGGGCATGCTGAAGAACTGAGCCTGGCTAAAAGTGTCTCTGATACTCTGCAGATAAACAGTGGCCCAGACAAGCAGAGGAGTCATTAAAAACCCACAGACATGGCGACGTCACTCCAACAGACAGCCAATATTGGATTGTACACTCAGTGCTCCCTCTAACCCACGGCATCCAGAGAGATAAATTGTTCTTTACATTCCCCTCCCTTCCTGATCCCTTTGGGCTGCAGTCTGGAAAGACACAAATGCAAGCAGGGGGGTTCTCATGACAGAGCTTATCTCCTGCTGCACCTTGACAGTCTTGAGGGGGGCTGCTCCCACTGGAAGTTTCCCGTGCTCCAGTGTGTTCTCCCTCTGCTCCAGGCAGCACTGCAATGCAGATGCTGTACCCCCAGCAACAACATGTGTGTCCTGATCAGATTCTAATTAAAGGAGAGACCACACCAGATTTGGGAGCAAAGAAGAGGAAGCTTTAGCAACAAACAGAGACAAAATCCCTCTGCAAAGAATGCCAGGCTTCCCTTCCTATAAGGGCTGCTGCCAAGGGTCCAGGAACTGAAACCTAGCCCTCAGCACCAGGGACACTCTCAGCCATCTGCAGCCTCACTAGAAAATGGCCTGTAGTGCCACACAACCCCTCCAGAACAGAATAACCCTCTTTAGTAGCTGCAGGAGTCTCTTGGAAACGCTGCACAGATGAAGGGATTCAGACAAAGAGGCCATTGACCATGAAAAAGGCAGTAAGAGTGTTGAAAGGTTACGAGACCAGAGGAGGAGGTAATTTTCCTAGCGGGTTGTTTGAAATCAGCCTGATTTTCTGGGATGGGTGAAAGATTAGTGATCTCTTACATAAGATCCCACCTGGAAACTGACCCCAGTGGTGTGTGGTGATGTGGAACTCTCTGGGTGCACACAGCCTGTTCCCAAGGTCCACATCCTAACACTGGCATCACTTGTGCCTAAAGCTGTGTCCTGAACATGCAAGGCACCTGTCACCACCAGAGACATGAAACAGCTTTCTTAAGAAACAAAATATTATGGGAAACAATCCATTTTGGGAGCAGCACCATGAGCTCACAGTTCCTGTCTGCCCTCCCTCTCCTCTGCATTCTCTGCCTCTGCTGCTATCACTTCCAATATTTCATTCAATTTTTCCACTTCAAGGCCTTCTAAAATAACGAGCCAGGACTTGTCCTCAGAAAAACACGCAACAGGGATCACCAGCTGTCTTGTCTCCCTGGCTACATGAGTGCTCTTTGCCTCTGAACTGACCCCTGTACACCTTTAACATATGTTATAATCATTGAACCTATTGGTATTCATACAAAACATCTTGCCCTCATGCCCCATTCCAGCCTTCCCATGCCCTTTCTGTACCAGCAGGTCACATACCCAGTGCTTTAGGAAAACAAGAGACATTCTACATAAGAATTAAGCTGGGGAAAATATTGACCAGCCAATGTAAACACTGACCAGGTCACATTTACACCTTTGTCATCCATTCCAGGTCATCCCTTTGACCTTCACTGTGTCCCAAACTCTGTCCCCACAGAGTCAACACAGACACTCTTGTCCTACCCTTTTCCTGTAAAAAAGGACTATGAAGCTTTGCTGTCAAAAAGCACATGAGGGTTCTAAGGCATGTAATATCCTGATGCTCCATGATCCTGCCTTGGCCCATTAGGAGCAGTAAGTAGATGCTGGCACAGAGAGGAGACCGACTGAACAGCATCTGTTCAAGTTCATTAGCTTAACCAAGATGAACGGATCATTGGATATACTTTTTTGGCAAAGAAAACCCATCAGACTTGTGATTTGCAGGCCTGAAAGTGAGGGGACAGCTTCCCATTGCCAGTCACAGTCCACACACCAGATGGTCAAGAGGATTAGATGCCCTGGCCTGGCACCAGAGAGCACGATTTGTACTGGCTTTTGGGCACTCCCAAACACAGGTGGATTATGAAGGGAGCCATAAGGAAGGCCAGGAAAACAATGAAGATCATGAACTGAACAGTCATGTTGTTTAAAGGCATTTGACACGGAGAATTTAAGACCAAATTTGACTCAGAAGTGATCCTACAAGTCATCAGACAACACTCTAAAATAATGATTTCAGCTAAAATAGACTGAGGAAGGCAAGGCAGGAGGAAGGACTGAGCAGTTGGCATGGATTTCCATTAACACCACGTGTTTAGTGACCTCTGCTTTGGCCTCCCCACCCTTCTGTCCCTGCACAACAAAGAATTCACACCTGAATGGCACTTCCTCCTCCGGGAACTCCATGTAATACCGGATGAAGAACCGCTCCGAGTCCTCTCGCTCGCCATCGGCCACGATGCTCCCGTTGAGCTTGGTGATGGATGGCAACCTGCAGGCACACACCAACAAATACACTCAGCAAGGAAAGAAACCCAGCTGGGCTGTCCAAATAGACATGCCCCAAATTAACACCAGGAGAATCCTGCCAGGAAGCTGAGCCTTGATTCCCTGGACAAAGGCAGCAAGTTTCATGCAGTTTCTCCAAGCAAATTCAAAATGAAGTGTTTTCATTTCACCACGTACTTGCATCACATGCACAGGCATGTCTGAGACTCAAAAAATCCTCTGAGAAGCAAAGAAGCCAGATTTAACATTTCCACTATTCCAACCTTCCCACATAACAAAAGCAAGCTCAAATGTCTCTGAATGCACACAGAACTCCATCTCCTCCCAGCCTCTTCCCAGAGTTACCTGCTCCCACCCATTTAGTGCCACCTCAAGCTCCTGCTGAGCAGAACAAACACACACAGACCTGGCTATTAGCAGCTTCCTGCGTTCCTCAGTGGTGTAGGACTGCAGCAAAGGAATCCCCAGCAACTTCACTTCCTCGAGCTTGGGAAAAGAATTTAACTTGTCAATGTCTTCCCAGCAATGGAGACCTGCTCAGAAGGAAAGACTTGTGTAAACAAACACAGATAAAACATCATGTATTCAAGACAGTCAGAGACAGCCAAAGAACATCCGTGACAGGTGTCAGTGCTGCTCCTTTTCCTCAGGAAGTGCTGAAAAAAACCCTTCCTTTGTTTACATGACAGACTAGTTGAAATTCTCTTGTGCTGCTTTCCAAGTCTAAAAGGATGATCTCCATGGCTTAGTGTTTTAGGGACCACTCAGCCTTGGGCCTTGCTGCTGAGGACTGACCAGCATCAGGTAGGATGGCTGTGTCTATAAAGGGATGTCTCCTTCATGGTATTGAAGTCTCCAGGCCTGCTGTTGTTCCAGGCATCGCTGAACAGCCCTCAAGTGGCTGTACCTCACACACATCACCACCCTGGGTCCCGTTTCTGCTCACAACCCAACAGTAAAACAGTCCCAGAAGCCATCCAGGCATTTAATGAAAAAGGCTTTATCTCAATTTCAATCCCCTCAAGACCTGACATTTGGGATAACAAAGCAAGCAGGGAAGGTAAAATAAAAAACCCTGAGGACTGAGCACCAGTACAGCCCTGAGAGATCAACACAACTTGTTATAGAATCTTCATGTGACAGAATTTTGGAGTGCAGCAGCTTTGTCTAAAAACCCAAAGAAGTTGAACATGCTCCTGGGGATTTCTATTTGACTTCCAGCTCCCAAAACATCAAAATGCAACACAGAACCCAGAGTTCTTAAATACCTGGCATCAAAACTGCAAAACTACTTACCACAGGAGCACTCGTTCTTCAGTGAGACAGTGCTTTCAAATCCAGCTTAACAGGCTTTTCCTTCTCTAGTTAGCTTTAAGCTTTTATTACAGGGATTCCTTGATGCTTACATTGCAGAGCATGTTAATAAAGTACCTTCTACCTGCCTGACACTTAACTAGCACTTGCACAGCATGTAAAGCTGTAAAGAACAAAGCTGATGATGCATTAGGTACTCCTGCAGATGAACTTGTGGTGTATGTGTCATCTCATCAACATGTCACAGCCCTGCAGCTCCTTCTCTCCAAGCACAGGGTGCTCTTCCCAGTATTCCAAATGCTCATTCTCTTTCTGGAGCATTGGCTGAAAATTCTCTGGGGCTGAAGTGTAAAAGCAGCTTCAAGCATAGCTTGTGGTGAGTTCCTAATGACTGAGCACAGCTGACAGACAGCTTCTGCTGGTGAGTGGCTGATATGTGCTGCACACCTGCACATACCTCATTTTACCCAAGATAAAACATGGAATAAAAGGAAAGCAGGATTCTTTCATCCCCTCCACTGTCAGACATTTGTTTCTCCTCCTCCAGACAGGAGCACCTGAGGCAGGGATGGGAAACAGAGGAAAACTACTAACATGAAACACCTTTGCCAGCTCATTTTGAGTAACTGCTGGTCCACACTACTCTGACTCATCTTTTGATAACAGCTGACTACCAAAAGTAGAAGGTAAAGCCTACAGAGATGGGCAAGTTCACTTTTTGTCACCTACACAGGTGAGACTCTGATCAACCACTGTCACTCATCCTGAGAACAAAACCCATCCTGCTCCCAGGCTCTCACCTGATTTGTGCAAGTTGATGGATCTCAGGTTGGGGAACAGCCTTGCTAGGGAATCTTCTGACTCTTCAATGGTTGTGAGGTTGTTGTTAGCCAGAATAAGTGTGTCCAGGGATGGAAACATAATTCCCAATTTTCGAATTTCAGTCCAGTCTTGAAGATTATTGTCAGTTATGTGGAGCAGTTTGAGAGACTGGCAGCAAACTGGAGAACAAGACACTGTTTCGTAGTCATTAAGGCACAGGAAGAGCTCCTCCAAGCTGCACAAGGGAAGAAGGATCATGTCAGCACCTCAACACACCTTGAGAAATGGTATTTCAATTTTATGGGATTTTAACACATTTCTCTGAAACACTTTCTATGGGATCTCCAATCTTTGAGAGCTCCATGTGCAATGCTTCCACTACATCTCTGCTCCCATCCATAAACTTACTCCAGAGATTAAAGAACCCCTGTAAATGCTCCCCTGACCTCTCAGATTAATTCTGTAACATATTGCTTGGGGTTGTCTTTGACATTTGTGCCAAGAAGCCACCAACTCTGCTCCAGAGGTGATTGGTACCTGCTCCCAGTGCTCACCACTTAATTCAAAATAGTGTTTTGATACAACACTGATGATTTTTTTCTCCATCTCACTGGTTCTGCCAAAGATTCCCATTAAAGAAAGAACGGGTCCCATTAAGTTTTCAGACAACTAAACTGGCTCTCCCAATCCCAGGGAAGTGCAGGTTGGACACACAGGATATTCTGTTGTCATCACCTCTGCTTACAAAGCCATAGGAAGAGGAATCTGTCATCAAAGTGAAGGCAACTAGGAGATCCATGGAAGCAGAATGCCAAGCTGGCCCCTGGCCAAGCCACAGAAATCAACACTTTGACACAGAAAAGCAGGCTGAAATATTACTTGACAAGTGGCCAGACCCTCAGAGGGACATCCCATTCAATTATTGGTGCAGGTATGCCCTGCATCAATTACTTTGCAGTGACTCAGAGGAAAGGGTGTCACCTCCTACCTTTTTTTCAGGTGATTAACCATCTCTGTTATTTAGATTTGGAGGAGAAGCTCCAGGCCCTGCAGTGCCACACAAGTTCAGCTTTTCAGACCATGTAAAGTATTCACCTGGCCAATTCCCAACTCCCACAGAAAAGAAATCCCTTTTTTTTGATCAGTGATGCCCTCACCCCTTACTACAAAGCCCAACACCCCAGCCTTGAGCTGTGTGCAGCAAAGCCCCCTTCCCACCCCAAGGCCCCAGGCTCACTCTGGTAACTCCTGCAGGATGGTGTGCACAGTTTCCCAGGAAGCTTTGCTGTTGTTGAGCACAAGTTTGCGGACGCCGGCGAAGGACCCAGCACACCTTCTCTCTAGAACGGACAAACTGAGAGGGTTGGAACTCAAGTTTAGAAACTCCAAGTGGGGAACGTTGGACACAATTTTACTGACCTAATGGAGGAGAGGGAAAAGAGAGAGAAAGAAAGCAGTGTGTGTCAGTCAGTAATCAGAGCTGAGGCAATAATATCCCATCTCCTAAAAGGGGGCCCTTCGGAATCGCCACAAGCCAAAGGAAAGATATGGGGGAAAACATAAGGCTGCTGGATATCTACCTGTAATTCATACTCCAGCTACTCCTGATCTAAATGGATTGGTTAATTGCTCATTTGCCTCAACAGTTTATTTAATTACATTCTCTGAGCAGCTTGATAAGAGAAGGCCAGTCCCTTGGGAAGGGTCATAAAATCCACCTCAACCCCAAGCTCGAGCAGCAGCACATTCCAGGAGCCAGCAGGCCAGACCTCTCTCAGCAGGCAGGCCAAGGACTTGTCTCTGGACTTCATGACCAACACTGGCCACTTGCTCAGCTCTCCACTGCTCCCCCCAGAGCTCAGTCAGCTCATAAAGAGCACCTCACACCCATCTCATGTTCCATTTTGACTTGGTGGGAAGCAGTGCCAGGGAAGGGCAGTGTCCAGCACCATCCACACCCCAGTTGCACTGGCTTTACAGACTGGGGATTTCCAGTGCCTGGAACAGCACTGTGAGTGAAGAGTCCAGTTCAAAGCCAGCACATTTGCTGAGGGAGTGCTCTAGAAGAAAAATACTCATTGTGTTTTCCATGATCAGAATAATTAACACTGGTTTTTTAATCTGTGGTGATTCTACAAGTGGGAAAGGCTGCTACAAGACCAGAGGCCCAAGCAAAGCCACCTAAAACCCCTAAGATGGAAGTTCAGTTCAAGAACAGTCAAAGAACTGACATTCAGGGAAAAAGGTAATAATTTAAAAAATAATTACGAATCAGAGAACACCTGTCTGGAGAGCTCTGCTCCACAAACAGTTGGTATGGGAGGAGATGGGGCAGACCACGACACTCAGTCAATGCCAGGGCCCAGCTGTTGGCACAGGGCAATTGTCTCCTGCAGAGGTTGAATTCGGTGGCAAACATGAGGTAATGACTGCCTCGATTCACCCCTCATCTTAGGTGATGTCATGTTTTGGGTGCTACACCTCAGGAATTAAGCAGACAAACTGGCTGACATCAGCCCAACAAGAAACAGGATTTAGCAAAACTGGCCTATGATGAACGATTGGAAAAACTGGATTTTTTCAGTATGAAGGCTGTTGTATAAGGAACAGCAACGGATGCTCGTTGGTGCCTGCTGAAAACAGGGCAGGGAGTAATTGGCTTAAATTGCAGCACAGGAGGCTGAAATTACACAGTTTAGACTCTGAGGTTATTAGCTGAGCATGGGAACAGGCCACCCAGGGATCTGGAATCCCCATCACAGGCAGCTTTTAAGAGTGGGGAGATATTTATCAGTTGTGGATGGGCTGTGAAAACACAATCCTGTCTAGAAGGAAGGGGCCAATGTACACAGAGGGCTTTCAGTTCCAGGGGAGTCTAAAGAGGCTGAACACAGAGCAGGGTGCAGGACATGCAGCTTGAGAGAGCAGTGTATGTGCAGTTGTGCCAGCTGCTGAGCAGATGTGGGGTCAGCCCCACTGAGCTGGGACATTGCTGCAAACACTGCATTCGCTCCCTCTTTAAGGACAGCAGCTTGATACAAGAAACCGTAAGACATCCCATTCTTTTGCACGTATTTTCAACAATAAACACCAACATAAAAGGAGAGCATAATCCAGTGAGGAACTTAGTGACACTTGAAGAGACTGAAATTGTTTTACTCATATTACATTGCATTTATCGAACTTATTTCATCCAAGCACTTTGAAGGATTTTACAATACCGTTTAGCATTAATTAATGAGGCTTCAGAAACACCCTTTGTGGTAAATGTTACTAAATCTGTTTTGCAGATAAAGAAACAAATGTAGAGAGAGATTAAATACCTTGTCCACCATGACAAAATCAGTAGCAAAGCTGGGAATCAACTGCCATTCCTGAGACCTCCTCGGTTCTTACTGTTAAACACTGCACTGCCCATTAGCCTCTTGATGTTAGACATGCCAATTCCAGTGCTTTGCATGATCAAATAAAAATAGATATTTTTCACCCACAGGCCAAGATTGTAAGTCACAAGGTAAATGGAGCGAAGTGCCAAACTGGATTAATTTCCTCACATTTATCACTCAGTTGCTGTCGAAGTAAATAAAAATCAGCTTCAAATGTGAGAAAGCAGCCACAAAAAACACAACTCCCTCTCCTTTAAATGAACTAAGTACTCTCATAAATGCAAAGTCCTGCAACAGCCACCAGAGACCCTCCGAAAGGTGCAGATGTCCCCACTTTACCTCGTGCCAGTCTTGCAGCTTGTTGTCAGAGAGGTCGAGCTCGAAGACATGGGCACAGAAGGCGGCGATCTCGTTCTCGTCGCCGGCGCAGGTGATGCCGCAGCTGTTCAGCACCAGCACGCTCGGCAGGTTCAGCCGATCTGCGACAGGGCACAGGAGAAGCTGCCCCTGGTCAGCACTGGCCTTGACTCACAGAACCCCCACATGTGGCATTTAGTCAGCAAAAGAATAAAACCTACCAGCAAGCCCAAAGTTTACATGGATTTAAGGAGCTCAGGATAAACAGGGATTTTAGGACAAGTGGCATCGTCAAGAAGTGTTCTAGATTCTAAACATGCACTTCCCCTCAGTATCAGTGCTCTTCAGTTATACAGGCATTTCTGTCCATGTGGCAGCAAGGACAGGCCAGACCAGTCCTTTGTCTCTATGGTATTTCTCCTATCAGCTCTTGCCAGAACTTGTGCTCTTCCCCAGGCATGTGCTGCTGCAGATAGGCCACAGGACTAGGTGGAGCATCTGCTGCACAGCCCTTATCCCCTTGCCCTTAGCCCACCTCGGGTTACCAACAGCAAGGATGTATTTAAAGCTCTTTTCTAAGCTTTCCCTTTCCAAGTTCAGTGTAAAGCATTCAGCACTCCTACACCCTGGAAAAACTCAGGTCTCTGCTCTGCCTTTATATTTCTGCTTCAGTTTTGTTCTAATTCTTTCTCAGGCAGGTAAGTGTTCTTAAAGCTATTCTACAACCAAGGACTCGGACCTCAATCACAGCCTGATGTGCTAAGGCCAAACCATGACAGAAAGTTGTGGATTTGTAACAGGAGACCATTTCAACACAAGAAATCCATGTTAAGGCAAGGCAAGCCATCAGTCTTACACTCCCTCACATACAATATGGCTTTCCCACCTCTCTGGAGTATCAAAATCTATTAAAATTTAACAGCAGCTTTTTCCTAAAGAGGTGGCCCTTTTTCTCTCTCCTTTATGCTTGACAGCTACATGACTAGAAAGGGTTCTAGCAGCAGACAATTATCTGGAGCAACCTGAGTTTCCAAGTTATCAGGCTCATTAGTGTTTGGCTTCTTTATTTAAAGGATTGCATTGCACTTTGGGAATTAGTCGTGACATACTTGCAAGTCATGTCTCAGTCACATTTTAGGATGTGCCCTCTTTTCAGCATCCAAACAGCTCAGGTAAGCAGGGACTTACCTGGCAGAAAGCACTGACTGAACATTCCATCAGGCCAATTTCCTATTCATGTTTATTTTGAGAGACACACAGAGTGTTTTATCCTCAACTGAACTCAGGCCCTTTTTTCTCCTCTGTCAAAGTCAGTTATTGAAAACTTCACCCAGCTGATTTCCATTTTCTCCTTTTGGGCTCGTTAGGACACAAATTGACCTGATGGATGTTTGCACAACTCGGACTGATCACGATGGGCAAGAGGGCAAAGGGGCCACTTTAGTGGGATGAATGTCAATCTCAGGCTCCTCTGTATAAACCAAACACCAAAGTCCAACATCAGAAGAGGGAGCAAACACTAAAGGATGTCAAATAGATCTAGTTCAAAGGAGACAGTGACCCAGATTCTGCAGCCTGGGAGGCTCAAGGACACCCATGAGCAGCACAGCACTTCAGACACACATCTGGCTAAACTCCCTCAAGGTAGCAAAGTCAGAAGCACAGGAGAAGGGATTTCTCCACTAGGTCAGAAAGCATTTGGTGCCTTGAGAGATAAAGTACACTGCAAATTCATCTGAGTCACTTGTCACAAAAGCAGCCTGGCTGGGGATTCAGAGACTCTTCACTTGGCTTGAATTATGTTCCCTCCTGTGTACACTGACTGGGCTCCCATTCCTGCAGGCATCAAACCTAAGCTGGTGGCACTGCATGACACCACTGGCATGTGGACTAAGCTTGAATTTAGATCATGTGTTATGCATTTGCTAAACCATCTCTGCCAAAATACCTGTTGTTGCAGTTAATAATAAACAGGATCACTAGTTTGAAGAAAACAAGCTCCAGGGACTGTTGAACCCTTAAAACTCAGACTGTATAGGGCCCTAGTTCCATCTTCCATTGACAGAATTGGAACTCAGTGATCTGTAAGGTCCCTTCCAACACAAACCAGTCCATGATTCCCTTTTATTCTATGATTCTGACTCTGTTATGTTGTAGAGAAATTTAATTGTTTTTTACAGCTACCAGTTCAGTCACTGGATCAACTCTGTTACATTCCAGTCTCTCAGCTCATCACTATGAAACACATAATACATTGTGATGGTTCTTTTCTGGCCAATTTAGGGTGGTTCCTCTTTCATTTGACTCCCCCCAGATGCACAGGAAGAGCAGAAGCCTACCTTTCATGGGGGAACCCTGGGGAGTTGCTGGGACATGCACCCCCATGCCAGGTCCACGCCGATATGGGAAGTTCTCTGGGCTGTATTTCTCACAAAGCACTTGCATGAAACTCCTTCCACTGGGCTGGTCCATGCTCCCTTCTTGGACTTCTGGTTAATGGAGAGAAAAACAGAGCATATGAACACTCAGCAACTAATAATCACCTCTAGACGTGGAGAGGAAGTAGCCAGATGGGTGACAGGTTTTATTTCTGAAGCACAGGTTAGTCTACCTCATCAAATCCAAATTCAAGATTAAATTAAAACATTACTTGAAAAGAAACCAAAACCAGAGGACCCAAGCTGCACAAACACACCACGACAAGACCTCCTTACCCCACATGCTCTTACAGGACAGCTCCAACATGTCCCAGGTGATTTCTGCACCTCCCAGGAGGACTGGGAGAAATGCACAGCTGTTCTCAAGCACACTCCCGGGCCAGCAGGGAGGGGAAGGAGCAACCAGCTGATGGTGAGTAAGAGATTGCTCAAACAGGTGTTTACAAACTGCCCTTTTCTGCTGTGTCACCAAACACCCCCCAGCACATCGTTTGGCCAGACCCAAACCCAAGCTCTGCCAACTCCATTTTGCAGCTGCCCAGTGTGTCAGAAGATAACTGGGCCCTTCCTATCTAGGCATGCCACAGGACAGCACAGGAAAAAGGACTTGGCACACCACAGGCTGCTGACCTGCCTAGACAGATACCAAGGGGCAGCTGGGAGTGTATTTGGCACAAGGATCCCTGTTAGGCCCAGCTGGGGCTAATAAGATTCTCTGTCCCACTTTCCAAACTTAGCATTTTATGCTTTATAATAAAGGAGTAGGGCTTGATACATACACAAAGAGAATCACATTGTTCCCAGGTTTCCAGAAGTCTTGGAGTACAAAATGCAGATATAAAATCCCAAACAGAAGTGATTTCACTAAGGTCAGGTCCCCTTTGCTGTGAATCACCTGTTTAACAAGCTCTGCTTTACTTCTCCATGACCAGGCTATCTAAAACACACCAACCACAAAGGACTTCAGCACAATAAGCAGCAAGGTGACCAAAGCCTGTTATAATTTTTATATTATATATAAAGTTTACATGGCCCAAATAGCAGTTTAAAGGATTAGTCTCACTTTAAAAAATAAAACCCCACACTATTTTTAGCCCTCAACAATTGGGTTGATTCATATCTCAAACTTAATTCATGTCACCAGTCTATCTAGAATCAAGAAAGAAATCCATGTTAGGAACAAGGCATTTAATTTCAGGCTAAAACATTCCACATGGTACAGGAACAACCAGCATTGACAGCCAAGGTTTTAGTCTGAAAGGCCTCATTCCAGAGTGGTTTGGGAGCTCTGTGCTACCCCATAGACAGTGCCTGCCAAACACACATTCAGACCTCCTGGTCTGGAAATTCTGGAACTCCCCCGTGCATAAAGCTTTTTGTCCTTCACATGGTATTTCTGCCAACTCCATTCCTCCCCATCTGCTGAGCAAACATCAGCTGGAAATCCCACAAGAGAAACTCACCTTGACATCACACTGGAGGCAAAAAATGGTGTTTTCAGCTACAGTGTGAGAGCAACCCAGAGCCGAGAAAAAAACTAATGACATTCACACTCAACAGCTTTGAATCACCAACGTTTTCTTTCTCAAGCTTTACTTTTGCACACCAGTGCCTTTGTTAGATGACAAACATGTCATGGGGAGGGCAGTCACCTTTCCCACTTCCCTTCCCAGGGGATTTCACAGCCACTGCAATCATCTCTCATGCACGTGGCACCTCTGAGCCCCACAATTACTGGAAGGCAAGGAGCAGCACAGTGTGTAAAGCAAGGATGACAGGATTCAAGGGAATGTTGGCAGTGCAAGGGCACAGGGTGACCTCCAACGTGCACATTCCTGAGTGTTTCCCTGCTGACAGCACAAGGAACAATTCACATCCCAAAATAACTCTGGGGTTTCTAAATGAGAGCACAGATTTCAAACCATGCACTTGGCCTCTGGAAGATGCCAACAAACAGCCTTTGTTGTTCTGTTTAAATGCTCTGCTGGGGGGCTGCAGAGTGACACACAACAAGGAATCCCAGGGTGGTTTGGTTGGAAGGACCTTAAATCCAGTGCCACCCCCTGCCATTGGCAGGGACACCTTCCACCAGCCCAGGCTGCTCCAAATCCTGTCCAACCTGGCCTTGGACACTTCCAGGGATAGGCCACAATTAGGTCACCCCAAGGCTGCACAATCCCAATTCTCTCAACCTTTCCTCCGAGCAGAGCTGCTCCATCCCCCTGATCATCCTGTTGGTCTCCCCTGGACTCTCCACCAGCTCCCCATCCTTCCTGTGCTGGGATCCCCGAGCTGGAGGCAGCTCTGGGAAGTGTCAGCAAAGAGGAGCACGGCCCTACCTCAAGACTCCAGGGGAACCCAGCGTGAGGAGTGATGTGAAAAGAGAATACCAGAAATAACACGAGAAACATTTCCATCCCCTCCTGTAAAGCCTGTGAGGAGAAGAAGAGATCCTTCAGGAGAATACCATCACTAATGACATGCTAATGAAATTCCAGTGCTACCCGAATGTCTTCAGGGCAGATCCAGACACACCAAACACATCCTGACATGTTTGTACAGACAAAAACAAAGCATTAGGAAGGGTAAACAACACAAACATCCACCTGGAAGGAGCTGGAACTTCCTTCTCCCGAGATGTGATTCAGGGGAATTATTTTTTAAGTGACCTCGAGAGCCAGAGAAGGGAATCCCAGATGGAAGGGAACCTCCAGGATCACCCCGTTCCAAGCCGAGCCCCTTCGCCGGGCACGGAAATCCCCCGGGATTTATCCGGGCAGGCAGAGCGACCCCGGGAGCCCCCAGGACAGGCCCCCCCTCAGGGGCCGCCCCAGACCCGGCCCAGCACGGCGGGCAGGGCCGACNGCCGTTGCCATGGGGACGGGGACGCGCGTGACGTCATCGGTGTCCCCGGGCCGGCGGTGACATGGCCGGGGGTGACAGGGCCGGGGACGGGCCCGGGTGGAGCTGCGGCCCCTCAGGGACACCCAGCGGGCACGGGGAGGGTGTGGGCACAGCGCGGGGGGGGCGGCACATCGGGGAGGGCGGCTGGAACGGGACACACCGGGGCGACACCGACCCCGCAGGGGTGTGTGACACTCAGGGGACAGCGCAGCCACAGGCCGGCCGTGACCTCAGAGCTGGCTCTGTGACCCCCGCGAGGGCCGAGAAGCGGGGCCTGTTCAGCCCCCAGTGCCCCTCGGTGCCCGCAGGGACAGCAGGACCGGGCTCTGCTCTGGGGGCCCGGGGGTCCCACCTGGACATGAGGGGGAACAGATGGCCCAGAGATGCTGTGGATTCCCCCAACTGGAGAAGATTCCAGAACCACCTGGACACCGGAGCGTGGTGGGCACTGCCCAGGCTCCCCAGGGCAGTGGGCTCAGCACCAGGGCTGCCAGAGCT
>WBMV01002768.1:667123-688714 GCA_013396655.1 Campylorhamphus procurvoides | reverse complement strand
GGGCACGGGGAGGGTGTGGGCACAGCGCGGGGGGGACGGCACATCGGGGAGGGCGGCTGGAACGGGACACACCGGGGCGACACCGACCCCGCAGGGGTGTGTGACACTCAGGGGACAGCGCAGCCACAGGCCGGCCGTGACCTCAGAGCTGGCTCTGTGACCCCCGCGAGGGCCGAGAAGCGGGGCCTGTTCAGCCCCCAGTGCCCCTCGGTGCCCGCAGGGACAGCAGGACCGGGCTCTGCTCTGGGGGCCCGGGGGTCCCACCTGGACATGAGGGGGAACAGATGGCCCAGAGATGCTGTGGATTCCCCCAACTGGAGAAGATTCCAGAACCACCTGGACACCGGAGCGTGGTGGGCACTGCCCAGGCTCCCCAGGGCAGTGGGCTCAGCACCAGGGCTGCCAGAGCTCAGGGAGGGTTTCTGTGATGCCCTCAGGGACATGGTGGGACTCTCGGGGATGGACTGGTGGGACCAGGTGACCCACTGTGGTCCTTTCCAACCTCGTGATGTCAGACAAGGACAGACAGGTGACACTGAGCCCCCTGACAAGGACAGACAGACAGATGATTCTGAGCTCCCTGTAGTCCCAGGGTCCAGCTCTGGGGCAGGATTTGCCCCCAGGACAGATCAGCCTACCCTGCTCCCAAGGTCCTGCTGGCCACACAAAATTTAACACCTGTAAATCAATGAATGCTGCATGTTCCTGGTGTATAATGCCAGCAGCACCCTGCAGCAGGTTGTCCTGCAGCAGGTTGTCCTGCACCTACACCCCTTTGCTGGCAGTGCCCAGCTGGTCTTTGCCAGTTCTCCCATTTCTCTCCTGTTTACTCCCTGTCTTTTCTGCTGTGGCTAGTCGTGACCTCAGAAGGAAGGATAGAATCATAGAATCCCAGACTGACTTGGGTTGGAAGGGACCTTAAAGATCATCCTTGCCATGGGCAGGGACATCTTCCACTAGACCAGATTGCTCCAAGCCCCATCCAACCTGCCCTGGATGACAAATCATGCAGGGAGTGAGGACAAATGCACCCAGCAAGGAGCCTGCCTGGTTCCCCACCTCCACTCCTGCCAGGATGACATGGTGGGAATGAGAAACTGCCTGAAACAGGGCCTGTCCTTCCTGCCAGAGCTGGGAAGTTTGAGGAGAGCTGCATTAGTCATGGCTGAATGGCTGCAGAGCATCCACAGGCTCTGCCCAGCCTGTAACATCATCGGCACAGCTCGATCCTGTTCCCTGCCCAGCAGCCCTGCACAAAGGCACCATTGTGGGGCTACCAGGCAGGGCACAAGGGACTGTTCAGCACAGCCCAGGGGGTGAGGGACTGCTTTAACTCCTGCTCTGCCATTATTTCCTGCCTCACCTCGCACTGACAGCACCCACAGGAGACAGGCAATTCATGCTGGGCCAAGGAGGCAATTCTCCTGGGACCCCTGGAATTGGACTAAGGATCTCTTGGCAGAAAATATCCCTCCCAAGGGGCAAAGGGAGCCTTGGGCAGACCACTGCCAGAGCTGGAGCTGTCAGCACACCACCACAGTAGCCCCAACTGCAAACTTAAAAACTGTATTAGGCTTAATCATTGAATCTAATCATCTAATCAGATGTGTCATAACTTATTACCCTTCCTGAAATTCAGCTACTCTGTCTCCCATTCCCTGCTTCTCCTTGGAATTTGTTTACAGCAGCTTTTTAAATAAAGCATGGGGTGTGTGTCTGCAAGACACGGGTGGAGAAACTCTGCCTGACTTTCTGACCTTGCCTGATGCAGAATTATGACAGACTGACATTCTGTACATGCAGGGGCAAATTCTACCAATGCCTCTGGGGGAAAGGGCTCAGGGTGTTCAGGTGACGTGGTGCCAGTCCCCTGGAGCAGCTCCTTGCAGTTGTGCTGTGTGTCACCCTGTCCTCCCCACACTCCTCCCAGCAGCAGCCCAAGCTGGCAGCACTGAAATCCATGCATGACCTTCATGGCCCTGTTTGCCCTTTAACAAAGACAAAAACGCTTTGGTGTCCCTTCTTTTTACCCCATTGACTCAATATTGGGTTCATTTCATTCCTGTGCAGGCCAGCACAGATGAACACTGCCTTGCTAACACTCCCTAAAAAAACTTACCCCCACATGCTCTGAATGGCTCATTTGGTTCTTTTAATACATTCTGGAGAGAGCTTTGTCTCCATTTGGTTTTCCTTCCCCCCCCTACTTCTCGTATCTGTTTCAGTGAGATAAAGAATTCCATTGCATTCAGAGGCCACACTCTTTTCCTAACAATCCTCGGGTTTTCTGCACAGCTCACCTGTGCTATTTAGTTGCTAGAAGGCAGACAGTGCATACTTTAGCAGGTAACTGGCACCACAGCAGTTGGACTTGAAACACATTTCAGTGGCTGCTTTCTATAGTTACAGATCAACTGGATAGAAGAGATGTCCGTGTAAACCTCCACTGGGTCAGTGCTGCAAGTGTGAGAAAGTGCCCGCTGTATCCCTGGCCGACTTCAAAGCCCATTCCAACAGAGCTGGACAGGTCAGGGAACTGGTAACACAAGATAGTCTTCCACTCTAGGGACCAGTTTGAATTCAACCCAAGCTAACCCAGATTCAAGGTGCTTATCGCGTTGGCTGCCTCATTGTTCAAGCGAAATAAGTGTGATGGGTCTCAATCTCCTCCTCTCTGGCACACAAGGATCCTCTTGCCAAAGCTTTTACCAGCCTCGGCCCCTCCCTGGCAGGCTCCCCTCTTTCCCACAGCCACCTCCCCAGGGTTAAACAGGCCATGGGAACTGGAATAACCTCTTTTTTCTTTCCTTCCTCCCTGGCTGGTTGTGCAGGGGACACCAACAGTGATACTCTAATGCTGGAGAGACTTCACATGTCCATGTTAGGTGACAGAGTCACCCAATCCAAGTTATTTTTATACATTCAGAGCTGGCCCTAATTAACCTCAGTAAGAAAAACAATCTTAATATCCAGAAAAGTTCCAGTCACAATCCTCCCTTCATTAGTCATGTTTCTAATTCACCACAAATTAATGTCACTCACTGTCTCAGAGGTCTGAGCAGGTTCATGGGTTTGCACATACTGAGGCTGAAAGGGAATCACTGTTATATCCAGAATAAAAGCCACAGACTGCCCTAATTTTGCTGACATTTGGTCTGAAAGCTTTAAAAAAGAAATAAAGTCAGGTACTCTTGAAAAATCACCTGAGATGGAGAATCCACCACAGTCTGGGAAGAATCAAACAGTTAATTTCACACTACACTAATCAAAAAAGGGAAAAAAGCAGACTTTGTTCTAGTCAGAGTGAGGCATCTAAACCCAATTAATTCCCAGCCCACACTAATAATGTTCAAAAGGTCTCACTGTCCCCAGGGCAGGAGTGTCACTGTCACACGTGGGGACATGGACACACCGAGGTCACCGAATTTGCCTGGCTCACACACAGACAGTGGCAGCAGCAGAGGAAGGAGCATCTGGGAGACTCTGCTGCTTATCAGAACACTTCCCCTGGATTTAAAACACCAGAGGTTTCAGGGGGAGTGGGAGGGAGAAGATTTAAAACACACAATTTTCTACTCCTTTTCTGTAGCTTTTTGATCCTTTTGCTTTTGGGTCTGGCAACCGCAACTTTCTTCATCCTTGGAGATTATTCTTCAATTCCTCAAAGAGACTTCAATTTTCTCACAAATCTCTCTTCCTTTCACTTAATTTAAACATTTATGGCCAATTCCATGATTTAATAATGAGAAATAAAACTGGAGATTTACTGAGTGTTGAGAGAAGACCTCTCAGTCCATGTGGGGATTAAGAGGGGAGTTGAAGGTGTGAGCCCTTGAGCCCCCCTGGCCCACCCTGAGCTCCAGAGTGCTGGAGAGCCTGGGCTGAGGGCTGAGCTCTCCCTGCTCCCACCCAGGCAGGGCAGGTGGGCTCGGAGCACATGGCACATTTGGCCCCTTAGGACTCAAGCTGGGGTGTAAATCCACAGCAGAGCTGTCTTAGATATTCTGCTAATAAGTTTAGAGCCTGACTTCATTTAGCAGCACTGCCAGCTGATCAACTCCAAGCTGTTTCTCCCCACACCATTAATTTAAGGTAACTATTCACTAAGAGATTTGGTTCCACACAAGTGCTTCCCAAATCACTTCTTCAGTCTCTGTCAATTATCCCAGACTAATGCACCTTGAAGTTACCTGTAAGAGCAAACATTACTCCACAGTCATAATTCTAAAATATTATCAGTACCCAAAAGATTGGGACAATGCAGCTTTCAGCTTCAGAAATTGAGGCTGTGCATTCAAACGTAGCAACCAAAAATAAATCAGCACCAGTGTCATCTCAAGATCTATTGGATTTTTGTAATTTGGCAATTGCTAGGCATGTTCATAGGACCAAATGGACCTTGAGCCTTTTATCCAGTTGATTTCATTTTCTGGATGGCTACTATTAGATAAAGGCAGCTTCCTCAGGTAGCGCTGCAATGGCACTGGCCATCAAATTATGTCTGGCAAATCAAATCTCACCACTCGGGGCTGGCTCGCTCCTCTGGCTGCTCTCTCAGCCTCTCCATCACAGTGGGGATTCTCTTGGGCACTCAGTGCAGGATGCACCCAAACCTGCAGTGCTTGGGAGACCCCCAGAGCCACGTGGGATCTGCTGTGCCAGCTCTCACCCTCCCCTCTGATCCCTCACTGTGGGACCTTCAGGTGCTCCAGGGAGCTGCCCCAGCCTGAGCAGCAAGAACACCAAACCTGGGCATGGATTATGCTCCGTGCCCTTCTCCAGCTGGCTCTGGATCTGTCCCTGCTGCTCAGCATGGCCTGCCACCCCCCTGCTGCCCCAGTCCGGACACAGCTCATTTTGGACCACGATTCCCATCCTGTTCAGTCAGACAAAAAGGGCACCAGCAGATGGGAATGAGCCCAGACATGGAAATGGCTGGCTCTGCCTCTGCCAAATGCCCTGGATTCGTAACTAGCTGCTGTGATGAGACACAGAAGTGTCACTGCTGTCTGGTTTTGGAATGGGACTTTGGCTGAGAGAACAGGACAAAACAGAGGGAGAAGCTGTCTCTTCCCATCTTATGTGTGCAACAACTCCATTCCAGGTCTGGATCTCTCTCGGAGAACGATGCTGGCTGTGCATGTGGGCTGCCAGCATCCATAATAATTAACCATTAATGTTAGCAAACACTTGGCAAATCCCCACCCGCTCTCAGAGCCCTTTGCAAACATGAACAGATTCAGCCTTGCCATATCCCCTCCAGTCCTACACGTTAATCCAAAGAACTTCCCCCACCTCCATTCTCTGACAGGGTGTTTAGCAAACATGGGGAGGTTGGGAAGTGCTCAGGTCACCCCCATTTGACAGCAGAGTGGAGGCCCAGGGTGACAAAAGGATGTTCCCAAAGCCCCAGCAAGCGCTGTTGGTGCAGCAACAGTGAGTGGTTGTGGCCTCCAACCCTGCCCCATCCTTATCTCACTGTCAAGAAAGCCCAAGCAGGAAAGGGGTGCAGGCTTAGCCCAGTGTGACAAGGACCAGCATGCTGGCAGTGTGACAGCTCTGCTGCTGGGACACAAACAGCCCTGAGCAAAGCCAGGGCCAGCCAGAGCAGTGTCCTGGGACAGCATCTTCTCTCATCCCTGCTAGGGCTTGGTGGCATTTTCCCCATCCAGCTTTGCCACCCATCCTGCTGCTTTCTAACAGCTCCTTGTGCATGTGATCTTGTCCAGAAAAAAACAAACCAACAAAACCAAACAACAAAAACCAAAACAAGTGGGTTTCTTTCCAAAATAATGATGCCCCTGTGAAATAGAGTGTCCACATGTGGGAATTATGATGAAACAGCTTGGTCACAGCAACTATTACATCTGCTAAAGCAGCAGACCTCCTCCACAAAGACACTGCCTTACAAAACTCCAGTTTTACACTCAGGTCTAGCTCCAACCAGGAAAGGATGAGAGAATTGGGATTGTTTGGCTCGGACAAGGCTTTGGGATGACAATTTACAAGGGCCTGGAGTGACAGGACAAGGGGGAATGGCTTCCCACTGACAGAGTGTAGGTTTAGATGGGACTTTGGGAAGAAATCCTTCCCTGGGAGGGGGGCAGGCCCTGGCACAGATTGCCCAGAGAAGCTGTGGCTGCCCCATCCCTGGGAGTGCCCAAGGCCAGGCTGGATGGGGCTTGGAGCACCCTGGAACAGTGGAAGGTGTCCCTGCCCATGGCAGGGGGTGGCAGGAGATGAGCTTTAAGGTCCCTTTCAAACTAAACCACCCTGGAATTCTATGATCCAGGGAAAGATGGAAGATAACAGGTTTGAAACAAACAAAGGTTTCATTCATGCTGGTCTCCACTGCCTTTTCCTCACACTGTCAGTGAAATTCCCCCTTCCCTCAGCTAACATTTTGTCCCAAACAAAGCAGCAAGTCCTCTCTGCTCTCCATGCTGCCACCTGGTCAGGATTTTGGGCAGCCACCTGGACCAGCTCCCCAGCAGACATAACCCAGCTGACTAAGAGGAGCTGAGTGACTCTGTAGGAATCCTGGTGGGCCATGAGAACAACTTCCATCTACCAGGAATGGCCCTTTCCCTGCCCTTACACCCCAACAGACAGTTTCTATCCCCTGCACCTACAGTCAATACGTGAGACACCGAAAACAACAGAAAAAATGTCTTCACTTATTGATCAAAGTGCAAAAAACACTATTCCACAACAGCCTCAGTCAAGAAACAAGAAATGTTATGTCTTTCCATTGTAACAGAGCCCTATTTATCACTTTGGAAAGGGTACTTTGGGGAGGCAAATGGCCAACTAGTCCCTTTGATACATGGAGATGCTTCAAGATAGGTATGATATAGAAAACCTCAGCAGAGATATGTCCTGGCTAATCTGACAGTTATCTCTTTTACAGCCAACTACTGTCATTTCAGTCTTTGAGAACTGCCAGAACTACACTGATAACTGCAGACCTAAACACAGCAGAGGAGAAAGCCTTTGTTAATTAAGCTTCCTTCATTTTCCTGGGGATGTGGCCTCAGCAGAGCTCTTGAGAGTCGCTGCTGTGTGGCCCTTTGTGCTGCTGATGGACTGCCACACGTCCCCCCAGACAGCTGCAGATCCTCATCTGCTGCCTGGAATGCTTTTGGGGATGAAATGCTGCAGTCCTGCCACAAACCAGACTAATAACTCAAGTGGAGCACAGCAGATTCCCCCTTGGAATGGAAAAAACACCTCCCTGAAGGATGCACAAACCTGCCCATTGTCCATCCCAGCTGATACAGGGCTGATTGTCCCAGCGTGGTGTCGAGTTCCAGAGGAGCCTGTTTATACTGAATTCATCAGTGCTACTTTGTGCCCAGGAGAGCTCAGCTCTGTATTTTCAATCAGTTAGTGGCCATCAGGCCCTAATGGGGTTTCTGGAACTGTGGGTGCTTTATCCTCTGTTCAGCAGCCCTTTGGACATGCTGAGCATTTTCTCTGCTCTGTTGGAGCTGCAGCTCCTCACTGTATAAAATTCAGCAGACTTGCAAGTGTCACAGATGAGCCCAGACTTACTTTTTGCCATTTCTGGTGGCAGTTTGCAGTTCCTTTTGCAGATCACTTGCCTGGTTCTGCCCCCACTGGGGCTGCTCCCCTGCCCTGGACAGACCCTCACTCTTCTGATCAGCAGTTTTCCCCTCTAATCAAAGTCACTGCGAGGAACTTCATCACAAGGGAAGTAGAAGAGAGGAACACCTATCATGCAGGTAATTAATATCAGGGGTAAATTAAATTAGCTGGTAAGGGGGCTTTGGTCACTCACACCAGCCTTTTCACAGCCAGATGGGAACAGCTTCATCCCAAACCAGCCCATCTTTGCTTCTTTGCTCTTTCATTAGACACGAGTCCCCAGCCAGCCTCCTGCAAGCAGACCTCACCCACAGGTCCTTTCCTTTTCCCAAGGGATGTCTGACACTCAGAGTGATCACCCAAGAACCACCAAAACCAGTTCCCTACATTCCTGTGTCTACCCCAGTTCCCCTGTGCCCACAGCTGCAGCTCCCAGTGCTGCTGGCATCTCCACCAGCTTCTGGATGACTACTGGGACTCCAATCCCTTCCAAATCCTTTCTGTAACTCAGTATCTCAGCCAAAAATACCAAACCAAACAAGAGCTATTCCCTTTGCCTCTTCCTCCACCTCTCTGCTCACTTACCTGGGGAGGCACTTGGGGTTCAAGGAGAGAGCAGGACCTGGCAGGGCAGACAGGGAAGATTTCTGTGGCTGAAATGGTTAAAAGGATTCCTGCTTCAGGCCCGCCAAGGGCTGAGTCTCTAGTTTATAATTTATAGCTCAACATCTCTCTTCCCAAGGTCCTGCAGACTCTTGTGTTCACACCACCACCCTTTTCTATTTTATGTGCCACTCAGCTCAGTAAATGCCCCCAGGTTAGTCCAAGCCTCGTTAATACCTTCACCCATGCAACCTCCGGGGAGAAAACAGCTTTGTGCCATCAGGTGAAAATGGAACTGCCTGGAAAAAACAACCCAAGCCTGGGGTTTAGCACAGGGGGAGAGATTGCAGGCCTTTAGTTGGAACCTGCCAGGCTGCTGTGGGCTGAGCCAGGGCTGGGGAATTGGCTGGCACCGCAGGGAGAGATGTGAGCCCCTGGCCCCACTGCTGGGACCCCGAACAGAGGGGGCTACAGCAGGCTCAGACACACCACTTAGAGGGGATAAAGCAAAGTATTACATTTGAATTGATCTAATCTTTGGCTCCCGGTGGAATTTGCAGAGATATCTTACTAGAATTACTCAAGTTTTATCAGGAGACAGCAATACTGGGAAAGTGCCTTTTGCATGGCAAACCAGCTCCAGATCTCGAACTGCATTAGCATTGGGACTGGCTGAGCAGGAAAAGCCCCCACAATGGTTTCAAAGATGAGAGGGGAAAAAACTGGGCAGAGAGGGAACATGTGAGATGTAAACCCACCTGGGCACAAAAATGTATAGGAGCATGAACCCAGGCACATGAATAATGCCGTCTGCTCCCTCCTCTGTGAAACTTGCATTTACCAAGGAGTACAAAATACAGGACACAGACATTAGAAAAGGCATCTAAATTACAGCAGCTTTTATTCTCCTCTTCTGAGGTCCATTTTTGCTCTGAGTGCAAACCTCTGAACATTAAAAAAAAATATCTATAAAAAAGAGAGAGAGGGCAAAAGGGACATGTAACAAATCTCCTTAAAATACAGACCCAGACCTAAAATACCATGTGGGTGGAGCAAGATAAGAGGAGAGATAAAAAGCAAAGACACTGAGACACCAGGTGGTTTCCAATCATTTTTTTCCTTGACATCCTCTGTCTGAGCAGATGACTGTAGGATCTTTGGAGAGGCAGAGTAATGTCTGGCTCTGTCAAGACTTCTCTTTATTCACTGCGTAGAAGCAGGTCTGATAAATGATTCATGGAGCCTTTTCTTCTGCTAATCTGTAAATAAATTTTAAAAAGCAGTTTCTTTTTGATGAATATATTCTGCTGCTCATAAAAACATGTCGGTCTTTAAGCACAACACAGGCACCCTGAGCCATCTCTGCTGCTGCTGACAGGGCTCTGGAAGCCCGAGCCTGGCTCCTTGCAGAGTGCAGGGATGGAGTTTTGCTCACTTAGCTCAGCTGAGCATCTGCCTCTCCATCCCACAGCCCTGGATTCCTGGGCTCTGGTGAAGTCTCACCTTATCCCACCGTTCTGGTTAGTCAGAGAGAGAGGAACATCCTGTGGATTTAGAGATAGGAAGGCCAGACAGGACCTCTCTGACCATCTCATCTGACATCCTGCATAACAAGCTCTAAATCCTCTCCTTGCTGCACATTTTAATGTCACTGTGTGGCAGGTATTTCTTTCCACAACCTGCTGGAAACAACAGAACCACCCTAATGTGCCCATCACCACATCACACTCCATTCCCTGCACATCCTCCTCAGGAACCCGTGCTGGATATGGAATCCTGGCTCTGACCTCTGTACCTGACCCTCAGCCAGTGGGTTTGGGGAGGATGTGACTGCCATGGTCCATATCCCATGGAAACTGCCCACCCTGGGCAGGCTCACTGCTGTCAGTTATGGCGTTTCTCCCCCTTTCCACCACATATTTGGGCTTTCTTTTATTGACCTTTGCTTTCTTTCTACTTTTTCCACTCAGCTACAGGTGACAGCAGCCCCACGAATGGGGACACGCTCAGGCAGCACAGACCTGCAACCTCTTTCCTTTCAGGTGCTGGGTTTCTCCCTGAGCAGATGGGCCTCAAATTTTCTCAACTTTTCTGACTGTGGACAAGGAAGGAAAAAAAACCACCATGATTATACAAGGACATCTTTTATTTCAGTACATTCAAGACAAAAAGAAAAGAAAACAATTCAAGAACAGGATGTACCTTCACTCAAGGCTTTATCTCCCCTGCCCCTCTCCATTGTCGTCTCTTTCCTTTTACAACCAGAAATTGCATAGAATTTGTTTTTCAATCAGAAAATTAAATTTGTCAATGTAAACCCCCATGTCTGTACCAAGCAGGGTGAGCTGTTGCTGCTGCTGCTGCTGCTGTTTCGAGGGAAGTAAATATTTTCCTTGCATGAAATCCCGGGCGAATGGTTTTCTCAAGTGCTGTGTGGCTGCTGGACATGGGCTGGGAGTCCTCCCAAAGCTGAGGGTGCTCTGGGGGTCCCGGGGGGCTCGTGAGCCTGGGGCAGAGCTCAGAGTCACCTCAGGAGCGTGCAGGGCACGGGCTGGGGATGCTTTGGGGGTCCCAACACACCTCCCTGCGCTGGTGGGAAAGGGCAGCCCCCCAGTGCTCCCCTCTCACCTGCTCCCACCTCTCCTTCCTCAAAAGGCTCCCCCACCCTTATTCCAAAAACAGAAAGGAAAAACAAAAGCAAAAGATAACCCCAAAATGAAACAAAAGACACAGAACCCCTGAAATTCCAGGCGTTTCAAGGCCTCTTTGAGTTCACTGTGTTTGTTGGTTGGGTTTTTTTTGGCATTTTAATATATATATATCTATGTATAGATATATTTATATATATACGCAATTTTAACAACTCCTCAGATGGACTTTCAGCAAACGCTGCCTCTCACAGGGAGTGTGTCCCATGCCATCCTTCCCTCCTCTCTCAGTCCACCTGCCACACTGAAAAGGAAGAAGAGCTCAGCACCCGACACTGGTGCCTTGCAGGCTGGGTCCTGACGTACCCAAATTAAACCAGAACGAAACAATGACTCCTCCCTTCCCATCCCTCATCCACGGCAAATAAAAAGTCCCTCCCCCCGCCCTCTGCGAACACCCCTGGTCAGTCTGTTTGATGGAGAGACAGCGCCGGTGTCCTTTCTCCTGGCTCTGGAGAGGTTCCCAGAGCCTCCCTGGCTCCTGGGTGGGCACCACCTGCTACACCCACCACATCCCTCCTTCTCCCTGCGTGGCATGGAGACACCCACCGGGGATCACCCCGAGGACCTCCCTGCTGCCACCTCCAGCGAGCCTCGTGTCCCCTCGGACACCGCGGGCAGCCCCAAGGTCCGCCGTGCTCTGGAGAAGCTGGGAAACCGCTATGGGTTTAAAAACGAGTTGACATTGTACAAGTCCGTGTTCTGTAAAATGGAACAGGACCCGACTGCCCCGCGCCGAGTGCCCCGCGTTACTCGGGCTCGCTGCTGTTGGTGGCCTTGTCCCACTCGAGGCTCTCCTCGCTCCGCGCCGGGGATCCCACGGCCGGCCGTGCCCGCAGGCCCTGGAACCGGCGGCACTCGGGGCACACGCGGATGTGGGTGCACCCCCGGGCGACCAGGGCGGCCTCCTGTGCCAGTCTCTGTGCCAGGGGGTCCGGCTCGCCCCCGCTGCACAGCTTCCCATTGCTGAGCGTGGTGGTGCTGCGGGCTCGGCGCTCCTCGGGCACCACGGGGCGAGTCCGTATCATCCCCCCTCGCCTGCGACGAGGGTGGAAACTGTCCTTGCAGAGGATGATGTTGCGCAGCTCCGTCACCATTTCTTGGCACACCGACACCTGGAAGGGACACACGAGACCTGCTGCTCACCCGAGCGAGCTGAGAGACCCCCGGGGCCGTGTCTGCTCTGGGTTCTGGAGTGGTGAGAGGCACAGGGTGCCCAAGAAGATGGGCTGCCCATCCCTGGAAGTCTTCAAAGCCAGGTTGGATGGGACTCTGCACGACCAGGTCTAGTGGAAGGTGTCCCCGACCATGAAACTGGATGATCTTTAAGGTCCTTCCCAACCCAAACCATTCTGTGATTCTCTAACATGATTCTGGTGCCATTGGCTTCCAGCATCAATACCTGGACTCAATTTAACCCAAGAGATTCTGCCTCTCATCAGAGACCCTCCTGTGTTCTGGATCCCCACACCAACACAAGACCCAACACATTGCAAGTAGAATCCTCGGGTGATCCTGTCTCCAGGAAAGGTACCTGGGTGTTACACACATCCTTGAACCCTTCAAAAGCCCTTGGAGCATCCCTACAGCCCCTCTCTTAGTAGGACTGCATGAGAAGCTCGTGGATTTCAGACCCTGCTCATGTGTTTGAGGGATCAAGGCTGGTAATTCCCCTCAGCCTGGGTGCCTGACTTGAATGAGCCCCCCACAGATGGCAATAACCACACCCTACCCCCTCAGGGCATTTGCAGGCCCTACCTCTGACTGTTCAGAGTGTCGGAGGCTCCACAAAAATTCCAGCATTGCCATAAAAATTGCTACGATTAAGCCACAGATGAGCACCACGAAGATTCCACCAATATTCTCCATTCCCAGGCCTAAAATAAAGCAGAAGGGACAATGTGGAGAGGCAGACACGCCATAAATTGTAAGTATCACTGTACAGGAAGGCCAAGTTTTGCTGTTTTGTTGGCATTGCAGATACCCAGCCAGGGACCAAAACCCCCGAGCCAGCACTGTCCTATTAATAGCTCCCCTCATGACTCAGATGGCAAAGTGAATGACTTGCAATAACTGCAGGATCGAAGATCCCTTCTCAGAAATGATGATTTTGCAGATAAACAGCAAGTACATTGAAGGGAGGCACAAAGCAATTTGTGGACAAACTGAAAACAACAGGGAAAAATGCGAGATCAATGGGGCACATTAATCCCTGCAAATTATTCACCCAGCTCCAGTTGCTTTGAACTTCTCAAAGGAAGATGAGCAAGGCTGTTGAAGAAGCCGAGATGAAGAAGAAAGGAAAGGGTTTTAAAGGAAGCTGGCACCGAGAGAAGCTCCTTTGATTCTCTGATTGCATTAAAGTGCTGGGGGAAATGATTGCAGCTGCTGGTACTGCAGTAGCAAGGAGAGTTCCAAACAAGACCAGGACCCAACACTGTTTCACACTACAGGGTGACAGAATGGGGTCCCTGCCACCCAGGGGGACCTGGTTATGGGTTGGGCGTGCTCTAGGAGAAAACAGCCCCTTCCATGGGGTGTCTCATCTCACCTCCCTTGGACAACTTCCTTACAAATACCACAACTACACACCTTGCAACCCAGAAAGTTCATGAGCTGGAGGGAAAACCCATCCCTCAGGACGCTGGCCTGAACTCCCCATGTGCTGAGACTGTCACCTCCCTTCCCACCACAGCCCCTGGTGCCCAGACTGCTGCCTGTGCCTCCAGCTGGCCCTGCACAACTGGGCTGTGGGATGAGCTGGGGGACAGTGCTGGCCTCAGCATTCACTGTCCAGGATCTGGCTCTTCTCTCCTGTGCTTGTTGGGTTTGGGCCCCTGATTGGATTGATTACTAAAAAGCATCTGGTGCTTTGCACTGGGTCGACTGAGGCCATTACTCAACTAAAACATCCATAAAAATCTTCCTCTCCCTTCTGTAGCATTAAATCAAAGTGAAGAATCAATGATTTATTGACTTAATCTCGGCGTGGCTTTTAGACATAAAATCTCACCAAAATCCTTGTAAATTGCTGACCTGCTTTGTTCTAAAACTTAGGAGGTCACATTTCTCCCTCCTCCTCCTTCATTGCTCCGGCATCACCTCTGGAGCAGTCCAGGGACTCTGTAAATCAGCCCTTTGCAGAGATGCTTCCACAGAAAACATAGCCCAGAATCACAATGCAGACCCAAGATAAAAGCCATCCTCTCCTCCCAGCAGCTCTCAAATCTGAATTTAGGGCCAGTACCTGTCTCTACATGCTTCTGTCATTCTTCCTGAGTGCCACCTCAGGCACCTATTCCCAAGCTTGCAGGTATTGCCTTCCTCATTTCCCAGACTGAGTAAATGAGCCATCACAGAGGGACCAAACCAGGAGAAAAACTTGTCCAGGGCCACAGAACACACCAGGTAGTGCCAGAAAGAGCCCACCTTCCCAGCTGCCCCCTTCCAAAGCCATTTCAAAACAGCAAAACAGATTAGATTCCACTTCAGAGCTCCTTTTTGCACAGTCCATGGAGGAAAGGTCTCCCATGTGCCTGCTTGCCTTCCAAGTAACTTCTTTAATAGCAATAACCTGATGTCTTACACTGGGCCAACACCTTCAGCCTTGAGATTAATAGCTGGGCTTGCTTGCAGTGCAGCACTGCCCCAAAATGAGCATCAGCTCTCAGCCCCAGGGGGTCCCATCCACAAACTGCATACACACACCTACAGCTGCTGCAAGGTCAATAAAACCAAAATAGCTACCACAGACCCACTTTGGCTCTCCATCTCTGCCCTCAGAAAGGTCAGAAGACTGTCCTTTTAACTGGGGGACCTGCTGGCCGCCCACAAAACACTTGCTGAGAAAAGGGCGACTGCCAGAACTAAAAAATGCAGCAAGTGTGTTAAGCTGGCAACTGCTCTCATGCTGGGACATCAGCCTAATGTGGTAGCTTTTATGGCAATTTGCATAGCATTACCCAAAAGAATTTGCTCCTCAGTTTACAGATGTACTAATAAAGTCCTTATGTCCCTTCCCCTGGCTGTTTAAAAGGCACTTTCACTTGGAGCCATTAACCAGCAGGACTGTGGTGGAGATCCATCTCCCTTCAAGGAACCCAGGATTTTGGTCAGATCCCTTTAGCCATCCATTTTCCCAGGCATTCATTAGAAGCTAATTTCCCCTCCATATGCCTCCAATATTTGTCATTTGGTTGTTCCTGCTATCTCTGCCCCAGGCAAAAACACACAGCGTGAGGCACAGCAGAGCTGTTTGGCTTTCTCCTTGAATTGTGAAGGAAGGAATCTCAGGTCAGAAGAAGGGGAGAAAGTATTTATTGGGCAGAAAGACTCGTGTGCAGCTGGAGGTTCATCCCTGCACCCCTGGCCAGGGGGGTGGCTCACCTTTGGCTCTGTGGTCCTCCTCTTTGGGGCACTTCCCTCCTTCCCACCACTTTCTCTTGAGGATTTCCAGGCGATTGTTCTCCTGCAGCTGCAGAATGGCCAGGTCGAACTCATCCCGGAACACAGAGCCTGCAACACCAAGAGGGATGTGGTAGGGCACCCCCTGGGCCAGCCTTCCTCCCCACTCATCCTCCCCACTCACCCCACAGTGTGCCCGGCTACAACAGCTCGTCCTGGAATGGTTTGGAGGGGACATCAGTCTGGGTAAGCCATGAAAACCTGCAGCCTCCCTGTTGGGACTGTCCCCTGCTTAATGCCACTTGAAGGAGGTCCTTTTGTCTGTCCACCAATGCCCACTCAGGGGCTTAGGGAGGTCCATTACAAGGGGAGCTTTGGCTGCAGGGACTGAATGAGCACTTCGATATGGCACCCACCACTGGGGTCCCCTCCTGTCATTCCACCTCTGACTCCGACCTTGCTCTAACACTCCTTCCCTCAAACTGGTCACAGAACAGAATATCCTGAGTTGGAAGGGACCCCAAGGATCATCAAAGTCCAACTCCTGGTGTGCTGCAACAGCAGCAAGTTCAACCTACATGCAAGCCTGAGTGTTCATGGTAGAGCAGCTCATTTCTGTGCTCTGCTACCAGAGATCCCGAGGAAGGGCCGTGGGAAAGACTCCAGTCCTCCCAGTAACTCTGCACTATTGTCCCAGGAGCAGCTCTCTGCTCTTCTTATCTGCTACGGTTTCACTGTTTAACAAGACAATGTCAGAACAGATTTAGCCCTGAGAGTGTGGGTTTGTACTCACAATCAGGTTACTGTGGCTGTACAAGCTTACCCATGTTACCTAAACTAGAGTGACTGTTTGTGTGATGGGCCTTATGTAATTCACCTTAACTTTGTGTTGCTAAGTGCCAGTGCTTAAAGGTCAGGACTGGAGGAAAGATCAGCGGATCGCTTGGAATAACAACTACTACATCCTTTTTCCATGCTGCCCTGGGAGATGATGTTCTCTTGCTACCTCTCGCATTTGAAACACAAAACCCCTGCATTTGTTAAACCTGATTATTACCTCAGATAGTCACTGAATTGCCCAATTCTTTGTCCTGGAGACTTAAGAACCACCAGCTCTTAAGAAACTTGTGCTAAAAACTGCATGAGTTGCAAGAGCATTATCACAGCACTTCTGGGATTAGAACAAGGAGCACAAAACGATGCACAAACACTGGTTCAAGAAGGAGACAATCAGCAAAGAGCATATATGCAGGAAATAAGCAGCAATTTTGAGACATCTTTCACATGAATCATTTAAAGAGCCGCAGTCGCGTCTCACATGGCTCTGGACCAGAGCAGGGTCTGAGGGTGCACCTTGGGCAGCTTCAACACCCCCAATTTCCCCCCTGAGACACAGCAAAGCCACCCTGGGCAGAGCTGTGAGACGCGACGTCGGCCGCAGAGCCGGCTCAGCCTCTCAAACGCTCCGCTCCTCTGCCGACAGCTGAGAAGGACTAGAATTTGTCTTCACTGCCTACCGACGGGCATGCCAATCCCGTAGCCCTTGGTGTCCAGAAGGCCCCCGACCTGCGTGAGGTTGCAATTGCGCTGTCGGTAATACTCGTTCATGGTGGACTCCAGCAGGAAGGCGTAGTTGGAGTTCAGCACGCGCGCGATGCCTTCCTCCGTGCTCTTCACGAAGACGCTGGGCTGCTTGGAGTACATGTAGTTCCACATCCTCTGGTAGGTCTGGTAGCGGGAGTTCTGCAGGAGGAAGGAGCCAGGCACAGCTAAAGGCAGGGGCATCTCCCCCCAAGTTAAACCCCGAATTAGATGCCCACTATGAAAAGACCATACTGGGGAGAGGAGTCAAAGTGGATTTGGTACCGAATTCAGAAAGGGTTTAGGTGCCTAACCATTGATATCAGTGAGGTTTAGAGGCCCTAATGTCTTGGTGGATTTGAGACTTTGTTGGCAGAGCTGGGCATGAAATGCATACCGAATTCCAGCAGGGTCCGGCAGAGCTCTTTGCATAAATTCAATTTTAGAAAAAATCAGTTGCTGTAACAGATCAAAAAAGCCAAGAGAAATAGCTTGTGCTTGGCTGATTTGAACCTCTGAATGCTCCTTGTAGAGCTCACATCCTGCTGCTGTCACTGGAACCTTGTCCTCCCAGTTCTCCAGTGTCACAGCCAGACACCAGCACCCCACGGAGGCCACTGAAGGCTGAGAGCATTGCCAGAGCTCTATGGACTTTGTTGCCCCCCAAATCCAGATTTTGGTTCACCCCCTGGTGAGGCAAATCAAAGTACCTGCTGAAGAGAACTGGAGTCTTTTCATTGATTGCAATAAACTAAACTCCACCAGCCCTCAGACTTTGCTGGTGGTTTGATCAAGAAAAGCCGACTGTGGTTAATCTCTCTTGCCTGTACTGAGCAAAGAGTGAAACCTGCTCACTCAAAGACTGAATATAAACATGCTCTGGTCTACATTAGGAATTTCACACTGTCAAGGGCTCATTTTCTGTGGCTGGTAAGCAATGCTGGAGAGCTTTAGGGAATCTGCTGCTGACCTAATTCCTGTCCTCATCTGTCCAGCTCTGCCCTCTGGGTGCAAGAGACAGACGAGCAGGGGGTGTCTTTGTCCCCAATTCATGGCACTTTCAAACCTTAAACCTCTGTGCCTTTGTCAGGGCAAATGCTGCCAGGCCAGGTTCCAAGTCCAGGTGCTGCAGCCTTGGACACACAGTTATGCATCCAGAAGGAGGGGTGAGGAAGGCAGTCTGTGTAATCCATCACTGCTTTGACCCACCATCCTTACACCAGGGGCAAATGGATCCAAACACAGCCTAAAGCATTGCATATGGTCCAAACCCATCCCTTCCTAATTTCCTCTCTGATCCCAGGGACTCCAGCACCCTCCAGGCAGCACAGAGCCAGGCAGGGGTTTCAGCTTGAAAGCCTTCCTTAAGCGAGCTCCTCGTACACAGCCACCTTAGGTCACTTGGGCTCTGCTCAGCTCATTTTACATGCAATGTTTGGCTTAAAAGAAACTTCTTGCCAAACCCCTGAAGAGCACAGAGTTGGGTTGAAAAGCTCAGGCCCACTCCAGAGATTTCTCAGGCTTCCAAATCCAGTTCAGACTCAGAGGGGGGTGGGGAGAGGAAAGTGAGAAAAGCTTTCTTGCCTTTTGCAATTTCAAAAAGTAATAAATAAATAATCCTCAGCAGTTCTTTGTGCATTCAGAGTGCTGCAGAAAAGATTCACTCATTTATTTCCCTTCTAAATAGGGCAGGGAGGATAAAAATTAAACTGGGCTAAATGGCCCACATAAGTTTGCACACACTTCATCTATTTATTTTCAGCACCACTGACCACACAGATCCCAGCACTGTGACATCTGCGAGCCTGTCTGGGCTTGGCTAAAGTTTCATTGCTAAGATCTCATGAAAAACACAGGGAGACACATGAAAATTTGACATCCTTATCACATCTCCTTCCCTGTCCTTCACCATGCCTCTCCCACCACTCATCCCACCTTCACCCACTGTGGTCCAGCCCAATCCTGGGCCAAGCAGGCAGGGATCTCTCCAGAAATCTCTCCATGCCAGAAATTGGAGTGAAACAGGCACGACAGGCTGGAGAGACACCCAAAGCTGATCAAAGGGTGCCCTCTGCATTCTCTACCCTAGTGAGCCAAGGAATGGGGTTTACTTGGAAGAAGGTCATGCTGGAGCCGCCGTGGATGGTGCCGTACTCGATGGTGGTCTGGTCAGCCAGGTCATCCACGGACTCGATGGGCACGTCCATCCTCTGCACGGTGAGGAAGGCGGCCAGGTTGGCCGTGTAGGAGGAGATGATGATCAAGGTGAATGCCCACCTAGGGAGAGGGGAAGAGAAAATGATGACATGAGGTTTCCCTGTGGACTGAATGTGCTCTCCATCCCCACCCCTCTCAGAATCACAGGATCATTCAGGTTGGAAAAGACCTCCAAGACCATCGAGTCCAACCTTTGACCAACCAGCCCAGAGCACTGAGTGCCACATTCAGTCATTCCTTGAACATCCCCAGCACGGATGGGGACTCCAGCACCTCCCTGGGGAGCCCTTTGCAATGTTTAACAACCCCTTCCATGCAGAACTTGCTCCTCCATCCACTCCTGCCCAGAGAAGCCTTCCTGCAGAGGAGGGTGCCCTCCTTACCAGACTCCACTGACGCAGCGTGTGGACAGTGCCTGGGGGGCAATGGTGGAGCCCTGCTGCATGAACCCCCCCACTGGAAACCAGAGGCTGTTGCCCAGAGAGTACTGGTTCACCAGGAGGTTGCAGCGGCCCTGGGAGCAGGGGTGGGGGCTGTACCACTCATACGGCGTCAACCTGAAAGGA
This sequence comes from Campylorhamphus procurvoides, assembly GCA_013396655.1. Taxonomy (NCBI): domain Eukaryota; kingdom Metazoa; phylum Chordata; class Aves; order Passeriformes; family Dendrocolaptidae; genus Campylorhamphus; species Campylorhamphus procurvoides. The sequence continues at coordinate 669,027 of WBMV01002768.1, read as the reverse complement.
CAGGAAACAGGGAGCTCAGGGAACTCACTGGGAAATGGGACACTCTGGAGAGGAGAGACAAAAAAAAAAAAAAAGAGAAAAAAAAACCCAAAAAAGCAAAGCTGTGAAGCTCTAACTCTCCTGGAGGCAGGACTTTCTGAGGAGGAAGCACTTTGCTGTCAAGTTGATGCCCAGGGCTCAGAGCTGTGTGAAATGTTTGCTCTAAGACTCAGAAGCCAGAGGCTTTCTTGTAGAGATTTGCAAAAACTGCAGCAGAGAGGCTCTGCTGAAAATCTGGGCATGGGCTGTGGGGAGGCAGACTTTGCAGCCCTGTGAGCAAATTCACACTGCAGCAATAATTCCACAAGTGCACGGACTTGATGGGAAACTGAAATCAAACATCTTTGGCTGGGCTCCCTGCTGGAGCACGAGCACTGATGGGAAGTTCAAAAGTGAAGTGTGTGAGACCTGACTGCATTATACCATCAAGGAAAACAACTGCAGTGGTGCAGATGGTTGTCTGAGAAGGTCTGATTGCCCTGGCAAGGTCTAGTTGGAAGCCAAGTGCTGGTGTTTCAGGGACAGGACAGAGGTGGGAAGGTGAAACAGCTGACAGCCTGTCACTGAAGTGACTGCAGCCCAGCTCTGTCTCTCTCTTTTTTTCTTTTTGCTGTTTCCAATCCTCAGTTCCCTGCTTACTAAGAAAGTCTTCTAATTTCCATGCTGCAGTTCATTATATTACTATGGTTAACAAAGCTGAGGCCTGGGAGGGTCATTTTGGGGCTCCTGCCAAAAGAGCTGCAGGGCTCTGCCAGCTCACACAGCATTTAACCGAGATGAGGGGTTTATTTTTGCTCCTGCATCTCCTGCCTCCCTGTGATGCTGGGGACGAGGAGGAGGTTATTTCCTGCAGACTTTCCACGGTGGATCAAGCACTGGCAGTAAAACCCCACTGCTCTGGGAGAGCCTCTGCAATTCACAGGGTCAAAAGCTCCTTCTGGCTGAGCAAGGCAGAGAGCAGCAGCCAAACCTCCATCTCCAGTGGGAAGCTGGGTAAAGGCACCTTTTTGGAGGATCGTGTTTAAAACATGAGGAAGGGGCTAAAGAGGCACCAGCTCTTGGTCTGCAGAGAGCAGCAGGCTGCATTATTCAATGGTTTCTTCAGAACTGCATTTCTGAGGCTGTAAAAGCATTCGAAGAACCCATTAAAGCCCTGTCAGGATGACAACTTTAGCCATGTTAAGGGACCAAGTGACAGCACAGTTCCAATCTGTGGAATGAGAATTGGGTATTAAGAGTGTCCCAAAAGGGCCATCAAGCCCTGAGCACGTCTTTGGCACACACTGCCAGGACACAGCTCAGCTCTGCCTGTAAAAGCCCATCCACACCACCACCAATAAGCAGGTTGTTGGCAGCTCAGGGGGAACAGGAGTGGAGCACAGACCTTGGGGCTCCAGGGCAGACACTGCAGGCAGGCACTCAGAGAGGGATTTTAAAGCTGATTTAAATTAGTCATAAGGGAGTGGAACTGAGAGCTGCCAAGGGAGGCTCTGCACGTCAACCAAGAGGCTGCTGAAAGATATTAATGAACTTTCTTTTCCTCCACACACACTGGGTTGCAACCAGAGGCACCAACCATCACTCCTGGACTTTGAGTTGATGTCTCTGACGGGGTTTGGGGGTTCCTGCCAACCTCCTGCCCAGGACAAGGGGTAAGAAGCACCTACAGGAGGATTTGTGGGGCACCAACACCACTCCCAATCCTTCCCCCACCCTCCCCACGCAGATTTGGGCACCAAGCACATCCTGAACCAGGGTATGACCCTCCTGCCAGACACCAGTGCCCATCCCAGGCTTCCATATGGACCAGTGTGTGGGGACTCAGTGACAACACCCCAGTCCCCAGGTGGCAGAGGGCTGTCCCC
>WBMV01002768.1:454060-667011 GCA_013396655.1 Campylorhamphus procurvoides | reverse complement strand
AGAAGAGGAATAAACAGGAGAAGGGGGATGAACAGGAGAAGGGGAATAAACAGGGGAAGGGGAATAAACAGGGGAAGGGGGATAAACAGGGCTTTGGAAAACCCTCGTAGGGGAAACAGGAGACAGCAGCACAACAAAGGACTGGAGGCTCCCCAGGACAGTGGTCACAGCCCCAAGCCTGACAGAGTTCCAGAAGTGTTTGGACGACTCTGTCAGGCACATGGTGTGACTTTTGGGGGTGTCTGTGCAGGGCTAACAGTTGGGCTCCATCCCTGGGGGTTCCTTCCAACTCAGGAAGGGATTCTGGGATTCTGTGACCAGGTCCTGCACATCTCCCTGCTGGGTTTCATCTCCTAAGTCTGTTCTTCTCCCCACTCACCCACCTTTCTTCCTCCAGGCAAAAAAAGAGGTGAATGTGAGAAAAACTGAGCCAATCAGAGTGTCCTGCCCTCCTCATGGCAGGATAAGCAGCACCCCTCAGCCCTGGGGGGGGGTCCCTCCATCCCTGTGCACCCCAGCAGGATGCACCCCGTGCTCCCTGGGAGAGCACAGAGAGCACACCTGAGCTCAGAGGTGGCTGAGAAATATCTCTGTGCAGAGAAGGAAAAAAAGGTATGTTTCCAATACTTCTGTTTTTCTCTCTTCGGCCTTGAAATGTTATTTCTTTATAAAAACCCAATAAAATTATTACTTTTATCTCAGGGAACGGGATATTTTTATCTCCAGGATGCGTCAGAACTTCCTGTTTTTTTCTCAGCAANTTCCCGAGCCACAAGGAAGAGGACACAGCTCACAGCCAGGTAGGCGAGCAGCATGAAGAGCCACACGCCGGGGGAAAAGGGGTCCAGGAAGGAGAAGTAGCCGGGTTTGCGACCCTGGAATGGAAACACAAAGTGGGGATTGGCCTGATTGTGCTTTTTCAAATTAAATAGTCCATTCTGAAATGGCAGGAGGAGACACACCTGCCCTGATGCTGAGAGTGGGTGGGAGAGGGGGGATGAACAGGAGAAGGGGGATACATGGGAGAAGGGGGATACATGGCAGAAGAGGAATAAACAGGAGAAGGGGGATGAACAGGAGAAGGGGAATAAACAGGGGAAGGGGAATAAACAGGGGAAGGGGGCTAAACAGNAACAGGGGAAGGGGGATAAACAGGGCTTTGGAAAACCCTCGTAGGGGAAACAGGAGACAGCAGCACAACAAAGGACTGGAGGCTCCCCAGGACAGTGGTCACAGCCCCAAACCTGACAGAGTTCCAGAAGTGTTTGGACGACTCTGTCAGGCACATGGTGTGACTTTTGGGGGTGTCTGTGCAGGGCTAACAGTTGGGCTCCATCCCTGGGGGTTCCTTCCAACTCAGGAAGGGATTCTGGGATTCTGTGACCAGGTCCTGCACATCTCCCTGCTGGGTTTCATCTCCTAAGTCTGTTCTTCTCCCCACTCACCCACCTTTCTTCCTCCAGGCAAAAAAAGAGGTGAATGTGAGAAAAACTGAGCCAATCAGAGTGTCCTGCCCTCCTCATGGCAGGATAAGCAGCACCCCTCAGCCCTGGGGGGGGGTCCCTCCATCCCTGTGCACCCCAGCAGGATGCACCCCATGCTCCCTGGGAGAGCACAGAGAGCACACCTGAGCTCAGAGGTGGCTGAGAAATATCTCTGTGCAGAGAAGGAAAAAAAGGTATGTTTCCAATACTTCTGTTTTTCTCTCTTCGGCCTTGAAATGTTATTTCTTTATAAAAACCCAATAAAATTATTACTTTTATCTCAGGGAACGGGATATTTTTATCTCCAGGATGCGTCAGAACTTCCTGTTTTTTTCTCAGCAAACCACCTTTCCCTGAAAAATAAGGCCAGAAAAAGCAGGTTGATCTTCTCTCAAAGGGCTTTAAATTTTCACACGGACATTGCCCCCACTGAAATCCTGTCAAATGGCAGCGACATCTGTGCAAAGGGAGGGGTCATTTCCAGGAAGAGTTTCTGCAAAGCTGAACCTCCCATCTGGGTGAGGGTGTTTCTCCTCCAGCCCCAGCTCTGCGGATGCAGCTGCTCTGAACACCCTGCCCTGCTGGAGGGAGCACACAGAGCTCCAGCTCGGAGCACACCCAGCTCGCTGCCAGGGACATGGGGAGGAGGAGGAGGATGGTCCCTTGGCTCCAGGAGCCTGGACCTTCTGCCCCAAACCACAAAGTCTGTCCTGGCATCACTAAACCAGCCCCACAGTTCCCCCAGGCACCTGTAACCGGGAAGCTTCCCATGAGTCAGGGCTCTGTGAAGGCTTTTAAAGTCAGAGTGGAAACAACCTTTTATCACATCTTGGCCAGGCTGTCAGTGTGTTTCTTACTGGCACTTCTCTGCTGTGTGCTGAAAATGTCTCTCTGTGCTCAGTGCAGCTCCAGCAGCTGCTTCCCAGCACTGCTCTGCTGGAGGATGCTCATCCTGCACAGAGAGATCACCTCTGACACACAGAGCCTTCACTTTTCCCCTAATGCACTGCCTTACCTGCCCATCTGGGGCATCACATACACTAATCAGAGCTGGTAATAATTAAGTGCTGTGCCAAACCCAGAGTCCTGAATCTTTAGAGCTGTGCTTAATCCAAAGGTGGTGAATGGGTTTTTTTCCTTCCCCAGACTCAGACTAGCACTTTAAATTCCATTTCCATCAAACCCCAGTTTTACTACTGAAGTATTCCTATTCCTTATGCAAAACCCAAATTTCACAAGGTCTCAGAAGCTCTTCTGGAGACTCCACACTGTCGCTAGAAAAGGCGACAGTTGTTGCACAGAAATCCTCCTCTGCTAAAAATACCCAGACTCCTGTGAGATCCTCATCTCCAGTCACCAGCTGGGACTGTGACATCTCAGAAACCTTCGACAGCAAACTCTGCCCTGCCTGCAGCAAAGACCCACCACAGCCCCACATCCCAGCCCTGTATCCCGAGGGACAAGATGAGTTTGAGCCTGGGATTCACCATGTCCCTCTTCTCTTCCGTGCCTGCACTGCTGTCCTGGGTGCCCCCCCGGTTCACTTCTCACCTAGAGCTGCAGTGGCTCAGCTACCTCTTTACTTCTACAGGCTTTTGCACACTCAGGAATGAAAAGAGGCAATAGGAACGTGTGGCTGTGAAGGGCACCAGCTGCCCTCGCTGAGCAAGCTGGAAAATATCATTCCAGGCAGCTTAATCCTCCCTGGCATCCCAGAACTGGCAGGAACTCACAGGCACTGGCAGTGCCTTGGCTGAGGCTCCCCCATGAGATGTTCCTGTAACAAAGTTCCTTTCTGCAATTAAGGCCTTGATGTCTTCTTTATATTTCTGGGGCAGTTTGTCAATAAATTACTCTCATTAAGGAAATTGCGTTGGAAGCTTTAAGTCTCCAGCTTGGCAATGAATCTCTCCTGTGACTGTACAGTAGTAGTAGTTCTGGTTCTTTTCAGCTCCAGTCATTTTCAGGCTGCTGCTCCATATTCCTTTCATTCACAGTTGTGGATAAGAATAAAGATATTCTGTTCCCACGGAGGGCACAAACTCTCTCTTATCTGTCTGTTTTGAAGATGGGAATGACAATATCTGGAGTCTGTCAGATATTTTTAGCTGGTCCCAATACAGCTTAGCTAATTGGAAGAGCTATTTTTCCTGGAATAGATATGTTCAAAATGTCCAATAATTGATGAAGGCCTCCTCCAAATCCTCAGATGGAAGTGGGAGAGATTCATTTACCCTCCTGAGTTGGTCTTGGAAGTCTTCATCTTCAGCCAGTGAGAACCAGTTTTCTGGGAACATACTGGTGGCCAAAGAGCCTGGATGAGCAGGACATTTGGGAAGGGGAGGAGGAAGAGAGCTGTTTGGTCCTGGATTTGCCTGTGGTCAGGTCTGGAAGAGCCCTTACTGCTCTTACAGTAGACTGCTACTGGAATGAAGGAGCTTTCAGTTCCATCCTTCCCATTTTGTGTCTTGTGCAGGAATCAAGCAGAAACACTTCAAGCTCCAGTTCCCTTGGCCTAAAGCCAGCTATTCCAGGGGACTCACCAAATGTACATTTTCTCACCTTATGGGGGTGCACAGTAAGAACTATCAGGGCTGACAAGCCAGAGCCATGTCTGATCCCTCCTTCCCTGCCACAGAGGCAGGTATGTGAGCAAAGCCTGCTACAAATAAACCTGCCATATCCCTCAGTGCAGAAATGGCACTGGGCACCTGGTTTCAGCCTCTGCCAAGCCCAGTGACTGCTCAGGGCTCGTCATCCTCCTCCTGCCATCCACACGTCCCACTGGCTGAGAATGGGAAGCTAATGAAACAAAAACAAGCCTTTTCTCTCAGCAGCCTGCAAGTCAGAAAGCCTGTTAGAGTGCCCGTGTCAGAAATTCATACTTGATTATATCACAACAAGTGAAATTGAGAAAAATGACAGGCCTGTTTAAAGCTGCCATATTTGGTTAGGTGTGATAAGAGGCACAGGCACTGTGCTGGCTGGGTTGGCGGCGTGGGGAGCAGAAAGGGGCGAGAAATCACTTGCCACTGGAGTTATATGGAAATCAAAATAAAATGTCATCACGTTGGGAGGAGACCAGGGTGTGGAGACAACTCCTCAGCAAGAGAGAAACTCATTTGTGGTTATTTATTAGGCTACATCTGATCTGAGCCATGATTAACATGCGTCAGCTGCAATTTTTGACATTGCAGAGGTGGTTTTGGGGATGGGATGGGGAAGGGAGGGGATGGAAGCAGATGGGGATGCTCTGCAAACCACATCCTTAAAGGAAAATCAGAGCAATTAACTATCTTGTTAGACAAATATTTACCAGTTTGATAAGTTAATTGCCACGCAGCTCTTAGACAGGCTCCTCAAGCTAAGCAGGAAAGGTCTGGACAAAGAGGTGCCAAGTGTTGGAGAGGGAAGGGGGCACTCTCAGCTTCCCTGGTGGGGATCTCCCTGCTCCTCCTGCCCCTGACATCACCCACAGCCTCAATACAGCAAAGTGGGGCTCACCTGGGCTGACCTGACCTAAGAGATGCCCCATCTTCTTTGCAAGCCTGCCTGGGTCACTGGGCAGCTCCCCTACTCAAATCCTGCCTGGGTCCTCTCTCAGGCAGCTCAAGAGTCCCGACCAGCAGCAGGGGACTGTTTGCCAAACACTTCTGCAGTCTGTAATTATTAATCCTGCTCAGGATTAAGGCCTGAAGGGCAGGCTGGAAGCACAGGCTGTGCTGTGTTACTCTGGTACCAGCACGAGCTGCAGATGGTCCCTGCCCTGAGGAGCTGCAACTCTAAAGATGTGCCAGTCTCTTCCCCCAGAGCTCCCCAGGGCAGCAGCAACCACCCTGCCCATTGGAGCAGATCCCATGCAAGCCCTGCCCCAATATTCCTGTTTTCTCTGGAGGGAGGAATGCTGTAACAGACTTGCTGAAGATGATGGTGTCAATTCAAGGTAGGGCATGCACAGAATCCGAGAATCCCAGAATGGTTCAGGTTGGAGGGACCTTAAAGCTCATTTCATACCCACCCCCTGCCCCTCTGGGCACCCTGAGCCAGGGGCTCATCACCCACTCAGGGAAGGATTTCTGCCCAATACAGCACAGTACTCAATCCCCAAACTTGATTATAACCCCAGTCAAGACCCTGGCAGAAACACCTCCAGGATCCACAGGGAAGCTGGTGGTGTGAAAAAACAACTGTGGGGAGGAAGGACAGCTACATTTGATTTCCAGGAGCTTGAAGAGTCAGAACCTTTTTCTTTTTTTTATCAGTTAACTCATCGATCCTAAATTCTGCATGTAGCAGAGGAAACAGAATTTTAACTATATTTTAATTACTTGTTTGCTCTTGGCAGCAGCCACTCAGCACAAGAGATATATGTGTGGCTTTGTTTCTGTTCATGCCCACCACTGCATCCTGAAGAGCCTCCCGGGTGGAGAGGGGGCTGGGAGAGGCAGCTGGAATGGCCTTATCCTTCTGGCTGCTCTTGTGGGGCTGACACAAACCAAGCCACTGTCATTTGCATCACACTCAACACTGTGCAGAGCACATTCCCAAACTGCACTTTGGGAGTAACAAGATATCCTGTTGCACAGGGCCTGGCTGAGATTAGGGACATGCCCCCAAAACCAACGAGGTGCACCCATGGAGATCCCAGCTCAGCCTCCCAGGCAGTCTCTGCACTAAATCCAACTGGCTGCTGACTCCAAGCCAGGTTTCTGCAGCTGTGGAGCCACCAAGCCACACTGCTGGGCTGCTGCACCCATCCTGCCAGGCCTGCCCTTAGCACACCTTCCCCAGAGGGCTCAAAGCCATCCTGTGCCCCCCACAGCATCCTGTGCCCAGGAAGGATGGGGAGGAGAAGCCAAAGGGCTGGGGGTTTGAACAGGAATCGAGTCCATCAAACTGACATATGGCAGAAAGACAGAGAAAAGAAGGAAATAAAGGTCGAGCACATTTGTGTTTAAATAAGAAACCAAAATACTTTTATGAGCCGTTCATTTTTCTGCTATAACCAGACAGGCTTGCATGCAAATAATGGAGGGACATAAATGGCTATAAAATAAGTCTCTTACCATATGAACTCGGTAGAGAATGCTAATTCCCAAAGTCATGAAGGGCTTAGAGAAATCAATCACCTTCTCCCTCTCCGCCGTGATCGTCAGCCCAGCCACAGCCAGATCAGCTTTCTGGAGAGAGGATAACACAGAGGGTCATCCCCCTGAGCCTGGCAGAGCAGCCCAGCCACACCAGGGGACACACAGGACACCCCTGCCCCTGGAGGGGGGATGTCCCACCTCGCTGGGGCACCCAAACCCACATGCTCTGGAAACAGCAGCACTTGAGCTGGGGATGGTTCAGACTGGGCTCCCACGTCCCTCTCCGTGGGTGGGTTTCACACAAGCCCTGCTCAAACCCACTCCAAAGCCTGACACACCCTGTGCTCCAGAGCATCCTCCTCAGCTTTCCTTCCCTCACCTGGATGTTTTGCTCTCCACTCACAGGTTCCCCGTGGGGACCCCACTGTGTGAACAGCAAACACCACAGCAGCCCCTGCATCCCCGTGCTCACAGCCTGACTGCCATTTCTAGGCATTTAATGCTTTAAAACCTGGCAAAACAGGAGCCATCAAAACAATAAATGTATTATTCTACAGAAGATACAACCTCCCCCTTCCCAAGCCCCTCTTGAGCACAGCTGTCCCTTCCTCACCCCTTGCAAGTGCCATAGGTAGGAAAGAAAAGCAGCAGCATCACCCCCCTCCCCTGAGGCAGGAAGTTTACAAACCTGTCAGCCCCAGACTTCTGACACTGCAGATCAGCCTCCCAAAAACCCCAGAGGACTGGCATTAAAGTTTGCAGATTGACTTGCAAAGCAAATGAGATTAGGGGGAGGGAAAAAATAAAAATAATTTCTTCCCGTGTTAATACCCTTGTAATATAGATAAGGGATTTGAATTTTAAATATTATTTTTATTACTTTAGCTCTTTTAATGTCTGTAATTGCTTTCTGTAAAAATGAAACCTCCTCCACTTTCATATCCATTTGCTTGCCTGCTTTACAGGAAGATGATTATGTATGTGGACAAAGAGAAGGGGGAAAAGCTATTTGTACTTGTCCCTAAATTGGACAAGGTCTGTGCAGAAGCCAAGGCACCATCAGGCCTGATGATGGTCCTGGGAAAGGCTGGAGTTGCAAGAGGGAAGAGCAGCAATGCTGGAGGCAGCAGGATGGAGGAGAGGGAGAAGAAAGTCAAGGTGATCCTCATTCCCAGGGAAGGGGGTCAGGGCGAAGGTGACACTGCACAGTCAGGCAGCACTGCCTGACTGGATGTGCTCAGGGCCAGATTCCTGCACTTGTTTCCAAGCAGCTATTACAGATTCCTAAGAGGTTCAGGCTGGGATGAATTACGAGCTAAGGAGAATTTCTTCCCAGCCAGACATTTACCCACGGGCTTTTTAAAAGACACCAATAATCACAACGTGGTGTGTGAGTGGTTGAGCCCTGTGTAAACAGCAGCAGATTACTAAAATGGGATCAGTTCATCTGTGCAACATGGCATGTGAAGAATTGTATCTACAAGGAAAGCCTAAAGCTTCCTAAAACCTCTCTTGTCTCTACTTAAAAGGGGTTGCAGGTGCTATTGTCCTGGGGAGAGCTCTCCCAGCAAAGCCCCTGCTGAGGATACAGCTTAGTCTGACAGTGCATTTCTTCTGCCAGTTCTCCAAAGTAAATACAATCCTAGCATCAAAGTCCCAGACTAAAAACATGGTAAACATGCCATGTCAAAGGCATTTCATGCCAAAGCTTGAAGGACATTTCCATTCCCATCCAAGGGCTGGTACAAAGGTGTTGATGAAAGGAGCAACACTGTCCCCAGATTTACCCAGCTCAGTCTCCACCTTCTCAGGGGACCACGTGGATGCCATCTCTGAACTGGGCAATTGTAAAAAACTCCAGTTCTTCTCCCAGTTATCATCCTTTGAGACCCTTCCAGAACATGCAGAACCACAGAATATCCTGGGTTGGAAGCAACGCACAAGTCCAACATGTGGCCCTCCCAGGACACCCCACCAATCCCACCCTGTGCCTGAGCTCTCCAAATGCTCCCTGAGCTCTGGGGCTGTGACCATTGCCCTGGGGAGAAGCCCCATCTCGTTTGCTGAACATCTTCCTGTTGTAGGCAGCAACATCTTGAGAGCTGCTCTTCCCCACGCAAAATACAATGCAAATCCATCCCCCTCCCTTTGCCTGCAGAGCAGAGACAAGGCACAGCAGAGCTGCCTTCCCTGGGCACGCTGATTTTGTGCCCAGCTCCCTTCCCTCCTCTCCAGAGGGTCCTGCCATTCCATTAATATCCTTCTGCTCATTCCCTGCCCTGTCAACTTTTGTCTTCTCTGGATTTTTGCCACACCAGAGGTGCAGCCCCTCTCAGCCTACTCCAACCTGTGCCCAGGTGCATCTTCCTCCTCCTGTGGCAGCACCTTCTGCAGCAGAGCCAGCTCCTCCTGACTTCAGCTGTCAGAGACTCACTCTCTCTGCCTCTGCAGCCTCAGAGTCATGCAAGTTAAGAGCTGATTCCTGACAGCAAGAAACTTTGATCTGGGAATGACAGGCAAAGAGTTCTCTGCCTGAGTATCACCCATTTCATGCTTTCAACTTTGCTTCCTGATGTTCACAAAACTTCTTCTGATTCTCTGAGCTTGGTGTGGCTCCAGAGGAGCTCTGCAACCCTCAGCCCTCACCAGCCTCCCCACCCTGAGCACAGGTAGGAGCTGGCATTTTATGTGCTAAGTATCACACCGGGGGAGAAAAGGATTTTGTCTTTTGCCTCTGCACTTTGCCCACATCTGGGCTCTGGGGAAAGGGAGAACAGGAGGAAAAGGATGGGGTGAAGAAGGGGCAAGCACTGCTTGGTTTTCCTCCTTCCAGCACAGCTGCAGCTATAAATGTCAGCATGAAATAGGCTTAGAAAAAGACCCAGAGCGTTTTGGGAGTAGAGACAGATGCTTCTTTTAGCAGAGCACCGCTTAAACATGGCCAAACTCCCCCTACGTGAGAGGAAGCCCATCCAGGTGGGCTGGAGTGTGAGATAAAAGCTGGCACTGCCACCAAAGCTGGCACTGCCGTGGGCTCTGCTGCAGGAGCACCCAGGCTCTGGTGAGACACGGGGGATGAGGGGGCTCCTGAGGAGGAACAACAATGAGGCAGCCTCAAGAAGGGAATTGCAAGGACTGCCAGCCCAGGGGGACATCCTCCTCCTCACAGTGGGCACTGACAGGGCTCAGCCTGGCACTGCTGGTGCTGAGGAATGCAGAAATTCAGGGAATGTTGCTGAGGGATCCCTCGGACAGACACGCTCCCATCTCCTCAGGGAGGGGAAGGAGCTGAGCTCCAAGGGCAGGCACAGCCACCAGGGCACTGTGCTACCAGGACAGTGCTGAACAAGGACAAGGCTGTCACACTGCTGGGAAAATCCATTCCTTGGGCTGTATCATGCCAGCGAATTCATTTCAGCTCCAGGATGTGCTGGAGAGAGAGAGGGAAAGCGAAGAGCAGACAACCATCAGAGACTCTGAGCCAGAGACTGCACTGCAGCGGGAAGGACAGAGATGTAATTCTTCCAGCCCAATTGTCCCCTAAGGCTCTGATGCCAAAGCAGGAGAAGGGAAGATTTGTTGCTGCCCCTTGTTTGTTTGTTATGGATAGCACACGTGTGCAGTGTCAGCTGAGCTGCTGGAGACCAGTCTGTGCCAGAGCTGGGAAGTTGATGGGGAGAGCAGCTTTACTGCCCTGCTCAGCCAGGAAGGAGCAGGGTGCTCAATCTCCCTGCCCTGCTTGCTCAGAGGGACAAATTAGGCTGGTGGTTTCCAAGTTTGTGACACCTTTCACTAAAGAATGGGCTCAAGGGATTCTTCATCAGGAACTGCAGAGAGAGCACAAGAGGGAATGGCTTTGAAGTGAAAGAGTAGGGTTAGATTAGATATGAGGGAGAAATTCTTTACTCTGAGAGTAGTGAGGTCCTGGCACAGGGTGCCCAGAGAAGCTGTGGCTGCCCCATCCCTGGAAGTGTCCAAGGCCAGGCTGGATGGGGCCTGGAGCCACCTGGGAGAGTGGAAGGTGTCCCTGCCCATGGCAGGGGGTGGCACTGGATAATCTTCAAGTTCCAACCCAAACCACCCTGTGATTCTATAAATCTGAGTCCTTCCAAGTGATTTCTCCCAAGCCAAACCTCCAGCAGCTGATCAGGAAGAGTACAGGATTCCTGATCTGACAAGTCAGGTTGCAGACACCAACAGAGGTGTTTCTACAGCTCTTCCCAAGCCACCCCAATCCCCCTCTTCCTTACCTCTCAATTTATTTCATGAGCAGGTCGATAAGATATGTAGTGGAAAATTTGGGTCAACCACAAATTTATGTTTATACAGCATCCTGCTCAATCATATCATGGTGCACAATTAGCTGTAATGGAATTTTCAGCTCTTAAGCATAAATCAATAGCTGTTTAATTTAGAAGCAATAAAATGAAACACTTTTCCCATATAGCCTAGAGTTGCTCTGAGGAGATTCAGTGCCACAGGGGGATTACAGGAAAGGCATTGCATGGAGCTGGATAATTCTCTGACCTTTGGATCCTGCACATTAAGTGTGTGTGAGTCAAACCTTATTTTCTGACAGCTGAGCAGGGTCAAGGAGGAATCACTTTCCTACAATAATACTGTGCTGCAGAGGCAGGTGCAGAGCTGCATTTTGGGCACGACTTGGGACCCCTGTGAAGAGTCTGTGTTCCCTCTCTGTGCTAAAGGAAAAGAGTTAAATCCGCCAAAAGAGGAATGTGGGCACCCAACACAGGATCTGCTGGATCACATGGGATAGGGGATGAACAAGGGGCTGGAACCAAGGGAAAACTCCAGGACAGAGAGGAACCCCTTGGATAGTGAAATGCCCTCAGAAAACAATATCCCAAGCAGCCTTGAATAAACACAAATACCAAGCACAAAGGCAGCTCTGCCCTGGCTGACCTGATCCAAAGTGCCAGACACTGGGATTGATCAAAAACTCACTGAAAGCACTATAAAAACTCCAAGGGATATAGGAAGAACAAGCAGAGAAAGCTGCTTCTCTTCTCCAGTTTGTGATTCAGCCTCTCGGGCTTTGCCAGCTCTGCCCTGCTGCAGCAGGAGTAAAAATCCTCCTAAATAAGGCTCGAGCTGCAGAAGAAACAAATGGTTTCCATGTGAAGATGAAGTTAAAACACTTATTACCAAAGAAAAACAACCCTCCAGAAGGTCCCATTTAATGGAGAGGCACTGCCAAGGGTAGTGGGCCAAAAGTCTGCTGGCTGTTCCCTCCCTTTGTTTGCAGAGATCACAGGCTGCTCTCGGTGCCTTCCTCCTTGCCTCCCAAAAGGAAAGTTGCAGGAGTGTAATTCTGTGTGTACACACACACAGACAGGGAAAGCTGGATAAAAACTATGCCAATAGCCTGGAGCACTTGCAAACAGCTGTGCAGGAGGCTCTTTGAAAAGAGCAGATGGAGGTGGGATCTCAGCTGGCATCGTGACCCAGGAGACATGAGCTAGTTCAGGAGAACCTCCAGTCTGTTCTGTGCCCTGTCTCTGACCCTCAGCAAATCCCCAAATCCTTCTTTTCAACGTAGAGCTGTCCCACCTGACCTCAGATGCTCAGTTGAAGCTCCTAAGGCAGGATGAGCATCAGCCCAGTTCCCTTCAGCACCCAGGAAAGAAGCAGACAGATGCCACTGAGCATCTTCTAAGATCACAGAATCATTAAGGGTTGGAAAAGATCTCCAAGATCCTGGAGTCCAACCTTCAACCAAATGCCACCATGCCAAATAAACCCTACAGTGATGCCCACTCATGTCCCACAGCTGGAAGGAAAGCTGTGACAGGAGCCACAGGGGATGTATTTGGGCCCTCCTTCCTCTGCTTTGCAGGAGGTAGATGATGATGGAGTGACTCAGGATCTCCTCTCCCACAGTGCTGGGATTATCACAAATACACCTCCCTGAGGATTTGCCACCACTGGGTTTTCACAGGCACTTTGGTAATGATGAGACAGGGTACAAAAAAGTAAGGGAGTATTGGCTTAAATAGCATCAATCTTCCTGTTAGCTTTGGCTAAGCCTCTTTTACTGAGGATCTCTGAGCATTTAGTGAGCCGTATTTAAGCTCCAGGAAGCCTGGGGAGGGACTGCCTTGAGCTGCTAAGGAAAATAAAGAGCAGGGAGGGGGGTTCAGGCTGACTGAGCACAGGTGTACACACAGAATTATTGTCAAACCCAGCAAAAGCACCAGCTTTCAGCCTGGCTGCTGGGTACCAGCACCCTGGGGCAGTGAAAAGACCTCAATCCACGTGATTCAAACAAATGAAAATGTTCTCCTCAGAGTTAAGGAGCTGAACTGAATCTCCCAAAACTTTTTGAGGCAGAAAAATGATTCTTATTTAGGTCCCTCCCAAACTGTGTTTTGGTAACTTTTTTCCAGCTTCTCCCAAGCCTTGTCAGAGTCTGTGCATTCTCCTGTTCCAAGTTTTCATTAATCTTTCCCCTGGGAAACAGCCAATCCATCCTGTAATGAGCTCTTACACAGGATCCCAGAGCCCAGGTCTCTTTTCCAGCAAAGTGAGCACCCCTGAGAGCACCCCGGGCCCTGCCCCTGCCCTGCTGTCACATCACCACAACAAACCCATCTGCCACTGGGAGAACACATTAAACAGAAACCTTCTGCTTAAAGCCTCACAAATGGCCTAAACCCTCCTCCATCCTTATCATCCTGGAGCACTTAAAAAGCATCAGGGCTTTGCACTGCCAAGTCCCACTAGGGCCGAGTTAAAAAGAGCAGCTAATTCACTTACCCGGGCAATCAGCTCCCCGACCATGCCTGTCCACGTGCCATTGGCCTCGGGGACTCCATAAACCCCATCCCCAACGAGGTGGATCTTGTAGTTGAAGCGCAGGATCTCTGCCAGCTCCTTCAGCATGTCCACACAGAACCCCTCGTAGCGGTCGTTGCCTTCCAGCTCCTGGTGGTTCCACTTCAGCATTAAGTAGGGGTTTTCCTGCAGTGAGACTGGGCAGCTGTCATTCCCATCTTAGCCGAGCTGTCCCTCCAGCACCGAGCAGAGAGGGCAGTGCCAGCGTGGCACAAACTCACACAGTCAAAGAATGGTTTGGGGTGGAGGGACTTAGAAGACCATCTATTTCCAAGCCCAGTATAAGGGGCACACCACACCAGTATATCCCAGCTCAGCTGGGATGGAACTTGGCATTGCAGGTGGTGTAAAGCCATCAGAGCTGTTCCCACACACTGGGACTCGCTGGGCTCTGCTGTGTGAGGTGCAGCAGATTTATCCCAGTTCAGGACACAAAGCAGAGCTGAGGGATCATGCTTTGAGGGCTGTGTCCAACTGGGACACGTGAGAGCAGCCCAGTGACTGCTCTGAGCCATGGCAGGACACACAGACCTCAGCCTCTCTTGGCCAGAGCCACTTCTCCAGTCTGTCCCCCTTTTCAGCAAACTTTGTGGGACATGAGCCAATAGTCAGGATTTTGGGTGTCTTGGGCAATGCACAGGCATTGAAAAAAATCACTGGGCAGGCAGCACCTGGAAGGGGAACTTCTTGAATAAGGTGATGCCTGTAAAAGTGAAGTCCCTGTAAAAATTGGCCAATTTTTATAATTTTATGGGTTGAAGGGACAACTGTCCCTTACAACTTACCAGCTGTGTGCAAAACAAGAACATCATTCAGAGATGAATGCAAAATGGCAACACATCCCCATCCCAGCCCTCTCCCCAGCTGCTTCCGAACTCATCAAATATCATTTCCACACGAAACATCAACTTGAGTTTAATTACACTGTCATAAATTGTCCTCAGTGCAGTAATTAGAGATCTGATGGCCTGTTCTGTGTAAATCAGAGTGCAATGCTCATGCTGGGGGTCCAGGGGCTGAGGAGGAGGGAGGGATGTTCCAGCTGACTGACCCCCCCACGTGCTGGGCTGGCCAGGAGCGAATGGGAACTGCAGGTGACCCCCTCACTTACCAGGATGGTGGTGACAATGAGCGTGGTGTTGAACAGACTGTCTGATATGTTGGAGGAGAAGATCCTGTTGTCCATGCTGAGTCCTTCAGAAACGTGCCAGTGGCCAATCTGGAGAGACAAACAGCACAATAAGGGAATTTATAGGGCAAGTTACTGCAGGCACCCGCCATATGGCTGTGGAGAGGGACAGCCACGGGGCTGGCCTCTTTGGGAACGCTCCATTACCTTTACAAGGCTCCCCCCAGCAGGTCAGCACAGACATTAACCTGCTGTGCACGGTCCCAGCACAGCCCACCTGCTCTGCAGTGCCACAAACCCAGCCCTGCTCCCAGCCTTCACACACATCCCCCTGCTACAGAAAGAGGGTGACCTGGGCAGCTCCCCGGGGCTCATGGTGGTCAAACAGCCCCAGAAATGCCACCAGGATGGGTCAGTCTTACCCAGCAGTCCCCACAGAGCCAAAGCTCCCAGCAGTGCTGCAAGGCTCTGCCATCCTCCTTGGGGATTCCAGGTGCTGAAACGAAGCCACGTTCCCAGTGGTGCTTCTCATGACTCATCTCCTCTTGCTGCCACCACGGATGCCAACTCCTCCAGTTCAGTACCCCCAAACCCTTTGATTCAGGCTCAGCACGCCCAACAGCCTAATTTACCCACCCAAGCATCATTGGCACTGCAGCAAACCCAATTCCCACCACGGGTGGCAGGACCAGTCCCCCATGCTTGGGAGGACACTGTGATTCAGCTGTGACGCAACACAACCATCCCCTGCCTTTCAGCCAGCGGGGAGGAATATTCAACTAAACCTAATTTTAACTTCAAGAGCCTAATCTCCCTCCCTCGGAGCTCTGGGCAGAGAGATCACCTCCAGCAGCTCATCCAGAGCATTCAAATTCGACTCTCACCGCCTTATTGTCCCTATTGTGCCTCTGCTTTTCCTCATGGATAGAGGGGTGGCTGAGGGAGGACAGTTCCCTCTGAGACCACTTCTCTCCTTTCTTCCCTCTCTGTCCCCCTCAGTCCCAGCCCTCTGCACCCTGGATTGCTGTCTCCTGACACCACTGAAGGCAGGTGTTGTGGCCCTAAGAGGTAGTGGCTGACCCCAAAAATCCCAGCACCGCAGTGAGACCCCAGTGCAGGGCCCATCTCTGGGAACAAGAGCCCCAAAGGGGCCTTTGAGGGAGCCCTTGAGGCACAGCAGGACCTGGCCAGCACAGGGTCTGCTCTGATGGGCTGGGGTGAATCCACCCCAACTCTGCACAAAGGGCTCTCCTCTCACGGTGCTTGCTGAACAACAACCCTTCTGCAGTGATTTCCTCTCAGAGAGAGTCACCACTCACAAACATTGCCTCATTTTTTTCCCTCCTGGATTTCACAACCAGAGATTAGTGACAGATTAACTTTAATTTTAACAGCCCTCGCTGTTCTCCAATTTGTCCCTCCCCTGCTGGCATATACTGAGACTAATTGCCTGCTTCCTCCCCTGACAGTGCCGTGGCTTTGACCTTGCTTTTAATGCAGCACCAAAGCCACTCTCTCCCAGGTGCCAGGGCACTGCCCCCCATGCTGGGGGGATTCAGCTCACCACTGTCATCCTCGCAGGCTGAGAAACTCACACTGCTCATTGTTTCTAAGGTCTGACATGTCAGAGGATGTCTGGGCTCCTCACATCTCTCCCTGTCCTGCAAGATGGATGTCAAGGTGATTTTAATCATCTCTATCTACATATAAAGAGCCCCGGCAAAACACAAAACATCCATCTGCAAAAGGTGCTCGAAAGCAATCAAGTGCTCCACACAGACATGGATAAGACCACCGTGTTGTTAAGGCTCTGGACAAGGACTTCAGAGTTTTTAGGACCTGGTATTTTTCAGTTGTGGATATGATTGGTCTGTATAAATACACCAGGTGGAGGAGGTCCGGAACAAAGAGGTAGAACAGCTTTGAAACTGAAATGATGGCATTGGCACAAAAACAAACAGATACAAACCAACCCGAAATAAACAAGCGGAGAATTGGAAGAGTGTTCCTAATGACCAGAGGAGCTGAAGTGATGGCATACCTGTCCCAGGAGAGCAGCAAGAGCCATCCAACCACCTGGGTGCCAGCAGGAGCTTGGTACCTTTGTGAGAGGGGTTCTACAGCTGTGACAGGTGACAGCCCATGGCCTGGGTGGAGAAAGTTCTCTCCACGTGCTCAGGGTTGGGTGGTCCCACTGCAAATCCCCAGGGCACCATCTCTGCACCTCCCAGTGTCTCCCTCTGGCCTAAGGAGACCCAGCCCTGCCTGTAACACCTGCAGGCATCTCAAGGCAGGTCTGACTTGTTGAGGCAGGAGCAAACACAGTTCCTGCGTGAACCAGCCCAAAAAGCCCCAAGCCTGGGACAGGCAAGGAAGTGCCACTGCTCCATCCCCACGGGCAGCCAAGGTCCCTCGGTCCAGCTGCTCTGCACAAGGTGCTGTTTGGATCAGCGACCCCTAAAGAATTCTCATCTCCACAGAAACACAGGACACTGAAAGCATCACCTATTAGAACCTGGACAACCACGAGACATGCACACACCACAGCCCTGAGGCCACACAGCCCTCCCAATCCCCTTCCTGCCCAGATGTCCCCTCTGGATGTGACAGACACCTGCCATTGCCCACACAGGACCCGAGTGTGGCATGCACTCAGTTTTTCAGGTCCTGGAGGGCAAAAGCCATTCAGCTCTTGGCAGGATCTGTCCCTGAGCCGTTGTTGGGGGTAACAGCTAACGAGGAACAAGTCCCATCGAGGCTGATTAGGCTCTTCCAAGCTAAAAAGGTTTGATGCGGCGGGGACTGCGGAGGGTCCCAGAGCTCTCGGCTGGTAACTCATCTGGAGCTCATCAACATACCAATTAGACATCCCCATCACTCCACTGCTGTCTCAGGACACCAGCAGAACCTTTAGTTAAACAGAGACTAATCAGCCTCACTTAGGACTGGGGAGAACTGGGGCCAGCGTGCCCATGGCAGGGCTCCAACCCAGCCACGGCTCCCCCTGCCCCCTTCCCTTCCGAAATCACAGCCCAGCTTCACTCCCTTCTCCTGTTAAACTGCCAACCCTTTGCTCGTGGTTTACTGCAAATCCCCCCTCTGAAGGCAGAGGGCTGTGCTGTGATGTTTCTCCAAGGGGCAAAGAAAGGCAAAAAATAAAAAGATGACATTTACAAACTCAGCCCTTGTCAGATCCATAGATCACCAGCACATTAATGAGCCTGTGCTTTATCGAGCATCCTATGAACAGAGCAGCTCTCATATGGCTGTGCAAAAACCCTCCTCTAGTTAAGCTAAATCAGGAAAAGACACGTTTGGTGCGTTACATAAACGCATTAAAAATTGGATGTCACAAAGCCCTGCCTCTCCCTGCCCAAAAGCAACAGCAAGTTAGAAAATCTGAGTGTCTCTAATTTGTTTGCTGGCTGGATCAGCTTCAAAATTTAGTGAACTCTCTATCAAAGCTGATGAGCTGGAAGTCCCTGTGGCTTCTCTAGATGGAAGGAGAGAGAGGAGGAGAGAAAGAGTGAAGGAGAGGAGGAGAGGAGTGGGCAGAGAGCATGAGATTGATTAAAACTAAGGAGGGAATAGAAGTATTTCAAACAAGAGCCTGAGCAAATCAGTTTATACAACCCTCGGGAACAAGATTGTCTCCAGGACGTGAATGTCTGTTCTTTAGCCTGTTCCTTTAATTACATTATTCTAATGATTTATTTAGTCCTTTTTATTACAAGAAGCCAGGCTGGCAATGAGAAAATAACCACCCATGGCACAACAGAGTGACCTTTGGCTTCCCCTTCCAGTGAGCCAGAGGAGTGGAGGGTCAGGCAGGAGTCTGCCAGGTTTCACAGCTCCCTGGGGATGCCCTTCCCAGTTGAACACACCATAACAAACTCTCCAGGTTGTGGAGGAGTCTGACACCCCTCCAGGCACTGCTGTGGGTCAGTCAAGACCCCTGAGAAGGGAGGAGATGTGAAAAGGCTGGCACAGGCATTCAGAGCAGCTCTTTCCTGGTGGGTTTGTGACAGGAGAGGACTTGCAGCCACCACCAAGGGACTGCCCTGCCCTTCCAGCACCTTTTTGCTGTGACTGGGAGTGAGACATCACCAGGGCACTCTAATGGGAAATTTGGCAGGATTAACTCCAGCCCAGCTTTCCTGGACATCTCTGAAACACGAAGCTCCTGATTTGCTGAGCTGCTCCTGCAGGTCAGGAAAGGTTTTCTCCTGTCAGACCAGGTTGGTGGGGAAGAGCTGAGTCTTTAGACTCAGGGCAGGTTAGGCTGCAGTCAGAGCTCTCCACAGAGCTCTGGGAAAACTCTGCTCCAAGAGGACTTGTGCCTTTAATGTGAAGTCCCTGCCACATTTAAACACATCAAAACCAAAGCTGTCACAGGGAGGTTTGCAGCGTTTGCTTCCTGAATCCAGCTGAATGCATGTTCTTATTAATGCAGATGGGCTTGGATCTGTCACTTTGGTTCAGAAGTTGATGGGCTTGGGAAAATATTAAAAGGGCATTGGTGCCATGAGAGATCTCACTGTGGGGAAAATGCCATCCTGATCCCCCTCTCATTCAGCAAAAGGCAGCATCAAAGCCAAGCTGTCACTTGACAGGTAAGAACTGGCAGGCAACATCCTTGCCAAGGCTGAAATTCACTGCTGCCACAACAGGAGAGATCTCCTAATGCCAAAATGCTCTGTTGGTGAGGGTAAGATACAAGAGCTTTTGTTCCCTGCCAAAGTCTAAGAGAGGTGGCAATCTCTGAGAAAAGGGCAGCAGTGGAGTTGTCAGCAGGGAAATAAGATAGAACCTCTTTTTCTGGGACTTCTATCTTTTTTTCCTGAGTGAGGTTTGGATTTAGCAGTAAACCCCTAATTCTTTGGACTTTTGTCATACAATCTCACCAGTCTGACACCTGTAGCACCACCTTAATCTTAGCTCAGGCCAGAAAACATCCCTTGGACAGAAAGGGAGAAACAAGGGGCAAAAGGACCAACATTGGCAGAAATTTATGAGCACTAAGACAAAAAGTAAATGAGAGTCTGAGCTAAGCAAACCTGTTAGAGGGGAACCATAAAACAAGAGGTAAATGATCTTGAACTTGCCTCACACACTACATAGGAGTGGGATGGTGGGAAGCTCCTGATATGGGGTTGCTCCCTTTGCTTTCTCTCACAGAAGTTGCTTGGAAAGGTTCAGAGTATCCCCCTTTTGTCCCATTTCATGGGAAATTCTTCCATTTTTCCATGTAATTTTGAGCAAATGTATCCACAAGCTTAGGAACAAAAGGGTCATGAGTGTGAGCTCGTAGCTGGCACAGACTCCATGCCCTGAATCACCTCCTGCACAAGAAGGCTGCTGTGACAGGACAGAGATTGGCTCTGACATCACCCCTTGATGCGTTAAGACAAAGCTAAATTATCCCAGCCACGTTCTTGATGAGGTGAGACACGCTGTGTGTGCCCACCCAGGCTCAGCAGGAGCTGCTGCAATCCACGCTGTGCTGAGCCCCAACCCTGGCAAAGGGGGGTGTCTGCCACCCCCTCGGTCCCCACCACAGCCCCCAGGGGACAGGGATTTGGGCTCTGTCCCCAGGGCACAGGCTCTCACCTGCCGGAACCCCCCACGGCTGTGCTGCAGGATCTTCAGGGCGTAGTTGGAGCGTTGGCCTTTGCTGTTGAATTCGATGTGGCCGGTGAGACCTTCCAATTCTACCTGTCCAAGAGAGACTGAGTTACAGCGCCCATCGAGGTGGCTCAGCCCCCCAGCCCCAGCAAGCAGAGCAGGGCAATCCTTGTGCCTCAATCCTGGTTGCTCTCAGAGCCTCGAGGGGAACAGGAGAAGTGGGAGAAGGAGGTGCAGGGCTCCCCAATTCTTTGCTTTGGACTAATGACATCCATGCCAAGGCTAAGTAACAAGGGCAAGCCACTGGGTCTCCAAGCAGCAGAGCTATGGGAAGCTGAAGGATTTTGTTGTCTCTGACTAAAGGTGAGATTGAAAACAGGTTCACACACATGGACCAAAGTGGTACAAGGCTCAGATTTAGATGTGCTTTCCCTTGCAGCAAAAAAAGTCTCTTGAAGTTTCCTTGTCTCAGTTACACTCCAAACAGACTTGGAAACATGTTCCTTCTGCATGGTCATGGAATCACATTGACAAAATCCAGCTGTTTCACAAGGATGAAATTTCAGCAACAAACTTTTGGTTCAAAGAAGCCCAAACCATCCTTAGGGCAGTCCACATCTTGCCACTGAGCTCTAATTGTATCACATTATCTTATATCAACTCAGGTTCACTCAAAGCAGAGTTCAAATCACTCAGAAACATTGATACTTTAGAAAAAACCCTCCACTGAGTTGAGGTTTCTCTGCAGCAAAGCCTGAGAAACGGGGAGTTTCACGTCATTCCAAGGCCAGAGGCAAACCCACCTTTGGATCTGCCCTCCTCCCACCCCAGTGCCCCCTCCAAAGGGCACAGCCCTGACCCCCAGCCCCAGGGCCCTGCTCACCATTCTCAGGTAGTTCATGAGGCTGGTGCCGTGCTGCCAGATCTGGGCAGAGCCGCAGGACAGCGGCTTCACGCCGATCTCCTGGCTGCGGTTCAGCTCCTGCACAGCCGTCACCACGGCGTACACGGCGTCGAAGAGCAGGGCCGAGGACAGCTGGGGGGAGAGGTGACAACAGCTCAGAGGGGAGCACAAAAATCCAGCCTCCCATTGTCCCTGAGGATGTTGTGGCAAGCAGAGTGCACAGAGCCCACCACCTTCGGCCGGAGGAGTGGAGAGGGACCTGAGGCAGCACCTTTGGGACATCCTCCAGGCACATCCAGAGAGGGGGATCTGTCACTGCTCCTGAGTCACCTCAACTTCCTCCCTGTCACCTACAAAAACACTCACTACTTCTCTGTTCTCACTTTAAACCACAGTTTGTCACTCTGTCTCACAAAGCCAATTTGTCTGTTAACAAATTGATCCCTTCCTGGCTTGTTCCATCTGATTTGTGCAGATCCCTGTAGGTTTGGTACCATCTCTGCCATGTCAGAGCTCTGTGGCGGGGTCAGCAAATCCATCGGGCTCAGGGGACTTCCCTCTACCCCTAAAGCCAAATTCTTGACAATGCAAGTTGCTGACAAAAACTGCCACTCGATGGATGGCTCATCAGGGCAGGGCTCCAGGGGAGGGAGCAGATGGAGGGGTGGGAAATGGGCTCCCTGCTCCATCCCCAGCTGCACAGGGAGAGGCTGGACCCAAAACCAAAGGGGCTGCTGCAGGGTCCAGCTGGGACACAAAGCCCTGGGAACAACTCAGCAGCCAGAAAGGATCAAGAAGAAGATCTCCAGCCCTCGAGCACATCAGCTGGCAGGACATTCCAACCAGAGGCTTCAAGACAATGAGCCCCATCAGATGCCCTGGGCCTGAGCTCCACCTGGGGACACTCCAGCTCCTTGCTGGATGTCACACACCTCCCTCCCAACAACTGACCTGCCCCTCCAAAACTAACAGGTTAAGCACAGTCAAGTAGAATAATCCACTTTTTTATGTACAGAAATCTCCCATGTGAAGGGCATGTTTAAAGGTAAGTAGATCTCCAGGGAAACATGAACAGGTTTGGCTACTCTGGGTTTTGCCATGTGGGTTTTTTCCTTTTCTTTCCAAAACATTAGCATCTGTATCTTTGCCCCCAAACACAACACGGGGAATTAAAGCCATTAAAATCCTGTGAAATAGACTTTACAATCTGGATTTTATTCAATGACATAAACACTTAATTACAAACATCTGTTTTAGCCTAAATTCTAATTACCAAATCTAGCCATCTGTAATTTGAATGATTTTCTCTGATTTCCTTTCTTTGCAATGTGATTAATGAGAATGGCATTAGAGCAGGCAGCTCCCTCCTCCTTTGTCAGATGCTTCCTCAGCTCTAGAAGAAAGCCCTGGGATTTTGCAGCTCACAGGAAACCTCCCTCCTGTCACTTCCAGCTGTTGAGCTTCCTTTTCTCTCTCTAGTAGGAGCAATCCCATGAGGTAACTCCTGCTCAGGACTACAAGGGAAGGTTCTAACACAGAGAGAAGCTCCCTGGGAGAAGAGACCTGCCAGATTTTCAGCAGCAGAGACAATGCCTGGCAGAATTTTCCTCATGGACAAAGGAAAGGAAACACATGCCCTGCTTGGGAATATTTCACATCACCTCTGCTCTGTATCTCCCCCACCCAGGGCAAAGCCCTTCCTGCAACATGGCATTTTGAGGAATTCCAGTCCCTCCAGGCATAATTCTGCATCCTTCCACCTACAGATTTTGCTGGTGGCTCAAGACAACACAGGGTAAGAAGGCACGATGAGAATTTTAATTTCCCCATCACACCTGCTACACTGCTGTTCCTGCTACTTCTGTTTGTACTCTTGGAAGGAAATTTGGTTTTAATGCTCTGAACAGTCCTTGCCACTGTCATCCAAATAGGAAGTTTCCTGGTACCAAGCCCATGGAGACCTGGCAGGGCAGACAGCAAAGTGCAGCTGGGAGGAGGGAGAGCAGGATGGTCCCAGGCACATCCAACAGGACGGGCACAGAGAGGGCAGAAAGCTCCTTCTTTTGCCTGGTAAGGATCACTGTGTGGTGAGAACAAGGTTTTCAGAGCTGCCTCAGCGCCTCAAGGGGACTCTGAGTTCATTAAAAACCATGCAAGGGGTTCCACTGATGATGTTTTCTCTCTCTCCCCTCCTCCAGCTCCAGGCACAGCACCCCTGATGTGGCAAATCTGCTTTGCAAACCTTCCCAGTCGAGGGGAATCCCTAGGGAAAATTTCCCTGCTGATCTGCACATTCATCAGGGAGATGCTGGAGCATGGAACACAGCACAGCCCCTTGGCATCTGCCTCAGCCCAGCCCTTTCTGTGCCATCTGCATTCACAGTCCCCCTTCCATGAGCCATTTTCCTGGAGGTAAAATACACAGGGACAAATTTCACCAGGATAACACTGAATCAGAGCTGCATCATCCCCTGCATTCCCACAAAACATAATTAAAATTAGGATTAGGCTTGAATTTAAAGCTGTACACCCATTCAAACGCAGAGAATCCCTCTGAAGCTCTGCACTCGTGGTTCCCCAAAGCTCCTTTGGGCAGCCTCTGACTTTCAGGATTACTTCAGTGTTCTCCAAATGTAAATCACAGCTTGACACCCCAATTCCTCTCCTACCTACTCGACTAAAATGCTCTGTCTGGTTTGTCTTCCCCATTCCTCTCCCCTGGTGATGTGCCTGAGCTCCTTAGCACACGGTTTACTTGGATTGAAGAATTCACTTCTTTAACAATTTTAATAAATTTAACAATTAAAACCTCTACCCTTTGAGATCAGTTTCTACCTCTGCATTGCCAGTCTCTGCTCAGGCCCACCCTGAAGTTCTTCTCCCAAGGTTTTCCTGCTGCTCTTCAACTGTTTCCAGCCCAGGGAGGCTGTGGGTGCTGGGAATGAATTTTACTTACTGCTGGCCCAGTAAATGGAGCATGATCACAGTTCTCCTGCCAGGACTGGTTGAGGCTCTGGACAAACTCTTGGAAGAAAGCATGAGACTGGTTGAAAATGGAAAATCCCAGGATGTTGACTCGGTCGTCCAACAAGCTGTCCAGGCGCTGGAGGGAAAACTCCTAAAGCAGCCCAAAGCAGAAAATGGCATTAGGGAAGAAAATAGGCACTGGAAGCTTCAAACCCACTCAAGCCTTGAAGGGAAGGTGGGACCATGGAGCTGTATGGGGTCCTCCCTCCACAGTGGGGCTGAAACCCACCCACGTGTTGGTAAGGAAGGTCTGGGTGCCAAACAGGACTTGACCTACCTCATCCTAACAAGCCAATCCCACACTGCTCCTTCCTACCATCAGGTGTCAGGAGGAGAAGCCACTCTTGGAACACCCTAATACTCTGGGGAGGGTGGGAAGGTGTTTTGGCTGTGGGTTTTGGAGTGGGGAGCATCCTCTTACAACTTTAAAAAGCAAATTGCTAAGGTGTATAAAAACGACTGTTAAAAAAATCAAAGCATAAAGGGAAAGCTGTCCCTTGTTCCTCACCTCAAGGGAAGCAGCTACACGACTAAGCCAGATTCCTGCAGAAGAGTCCAACCCTCCTCGTCCTATTAGCAGGAAATAATGGCCCCTTCCTCACTAATTTCTCTTTTGCTAATTGCTAAAATGGAGTGAGAAGGTGGGAGTAATAATAGTTTCAGAAACTGCTGGGTGCCCATTCTCCTCCATCACCACCACAGACATCTTTGGGCTCTGTGGAGGATGAGACCTGAGCAAGCCAAGCCATTTTTTATCTTTGCTGCAGACCCAGCAGCACGTAGGAACAGTGCCTGTAAATCTCCAAAACATGGAGTTACAAGACTATTCCAGCCCAGGCAAACTCCCCCGGGAATGTGATCAGACACAGGATTAAGTGCGTTTTGGACACAACCGCATTAACGTTGGGTAACGTGAAATTGCCTGTGAACTATTGATTCATTTGAATGATATTATCCTCCTGCCTCCCTGACAGGTTATCCATTTCCCCACGGCATCCTGTCAGCCCTGCAACGAGGGCAGGTGCCTAATGAGGAGCTGGACCTGAGGAGATGCTGGATGCAACCAGAGCAGCAGGACATGGCTTGGAAATCACATCTCCCTGCAGCCAGAGCTGGGGGGCAAATGGGGCAGGGCATGAGGCAAAGAGCTGCTCTCCTGCCCTCCTGGCTTTGCTGTCCGTGGAGGAAAATGGGATGTTTGTCCCCAAACAGTCACACAGTCCAAGGCTTCAGCCACACCACCCCAGCCTGCAATCAGTGCCTTTATCTATGGTGCCTTTTCCCCCTCAAAGCATTCGTGTTTGAGGTTCCAGGTTTGGTAAGCTCTGCTCTTTAAATCAGCAATCAGTGGGTGAGGGAATGAGGCTCTCCGGACTCACTTCCCATGGGCAAACCGGGGCAGGGCTGTGACTTTCTGCAGCCACACAGCTCACCCCCCAGTGCCATGGGCAGTCCTGGCCCCTGGCCCAGCTGCTGTTCTTGGAGGGACCTGCACCAGCCCAACCTCCCTGGGGCAATTCCCCGGGGCTGGAAGCAGCTGCCAGGGCTCACTGCCTGCACAGCAGCCACAGACAGAGCAGACATGCTGCCCCCAGGGACAACAATTTGCTCTGGTTCAAATGTTAACAGCAGCTTTTCCCAGCTCTCATTAGCACTGGCTGGTTTGTGCAAGCTTTGGTCTTTTTCTACAGCCAACGCTCTCCATCCATATCCATCTTTTTCCAGGCAAGCCTCCAGCTGCAGAACCCCCATTTCTGTGGCTATCATGTCCATGAAGCATCACCCCTGTAACACAGGGGGATGGCATGGCCTGAACCTGACCCTTTCCCCCCACAGCTCCCTGGCCCTTCCCTCTGCTCCAGCTCCAATCTCTTGCCTTTTTCCCATCAGATATGCACAAAGCACTGTGCAGAGCCAGGTCAGAAGGAAATGAGCCGTGAGCTGCCTATGCAAGGAGATGGAGATAAACCACCCTTGGGGGACACACTTCATTTGCAGTGGGATAAGAAAGATTTGGTAAGGTCAGGCTTGCTATGGAGGGCAAAGGGGTGAGAGCATCCCAATACTCAGCCCAGCTTCTGTCCCTGCTTGGTTTTTCTTTCCTTTTTACACGCTCATTCACCACACTTGACATTTCCAAACCCATGTTTTGTAAACACAAACTCATTTGCCATTCAAGACCTGCACCTCTCAGCTGATTTCCCATGGCAAGAGCCAAACACAGGCAGGACAAGGGGTGGAAAACCCCGATCTCAGGGGTATTTTCAGATGGAGATCCAAGGATTTCTCATTGAGACACAGTGAAGCTGACTTTTGCCTAAGCTACCACCTTGTCTCAGCTGCCAGACTGAGCTGGTGAGCCTAATTCCTGCACAAAACACTTTCACAGCTTATTTCTCTCTCCTCACATAGTTACTCTTCCTTATCCTCAGTGCTGGCTAGTGCTTTTGCAGCTTGGAAGATAACTCTCCAATGCAATAAGAGCAAAGAGCCATTAGGAAAATAACTCACATTCTGTTTACGAGGGGACTGCGAGCCTCCTGCACCAGTGCAAATCCAGCTTTGGAACCACAGGCTTTCAGGCGAATGCAAAAGGATGTGAATCAAAGAGACAGGTGCAAATGGCATCTCCCTTATGTTCTTATTTTCTCCTATTCCATTACCAGTGATTTCCCCCTCCTTCCCATGCTGGAGCAATTGCAATAGTTGACCAACACTTTGCCCTCCATCTCAGTCCAACCCGAAGCACAGAGAAGACCACCAGAAAAGATGAGAAGGAGAATTTTGGGGACACAAATCCTGTCTGCCTGAATTCTGCCCCCTCTTTTCACTCTTTTAGAAAACACCCACCAAAAGTCAATATTCCGTTTCAAGAGATCTCAGAAAAAAACAGCCCCAGAGGGTCTGAAGCCAAAATTAATAAACTTTTACAGTGGAAAAATCCCCAGGCTTTGCTGAAATCACAGCAAATTCGGCAGCAGCACCAGGCAATTACAGTGCAGATTTTCTGACTTCTACTCCAGGGCTGCAAACACTAAGTATGTGCAGTTAAACAACAACACTTAGCAATTCTATGGCTCTCTATATTTTCCAAGTGCTAGGCACACATTAGCTAATTGAATACAAAGGGGTTCCCTGGGAGACAGAGCTGGAGGAATTATTAGAGGATGAAGTCACTCCTGGGTTTCTGTGCTTCATGCAGCACTTGACCTGCACCCTCACCTTCCAGCAGCACACAAACCCTGTGGAGTGACCCCAACACTCAGATCACTGGGAGAACCTGGTTAATAAAAACCACACAGCCAAGCTCTGTAATCCATGGCTTTAAAACCATGAGCTTGGATTTCCCAGGGTTGCTGCCCGTGGGTTACAACCAGCTTTACAGGCTGTCTCTGTTCCACCAGGAACACAAACCCATCAGGTACAAGAGCCTCACTCAGCACAAGCCCTGACCTGCAGGTCTGGATGGGGGAGCAGCTGATCCCCACCAGGACCCTGCATACACAAGCCCTCTCCCCCCTCAGCTGGCACTGGGGCTCCTGCAACACCCCCTGATGGAAATGTCCCCCCTGCCCTGCCCTGCCACTCTGGCTCTGGGACACCCCAGAGGTGACACGCTGCTCCTCACATTGTCACAGCACAGCGCCGGGTCCATGTACACAATCCAGGCTGCCCTGGCCCCGTGGGGACTCCAGCCAGGAAATTGTTATGCCCAGAATACAGAGAAGGAAACTGAGCAAAAAACAGCCAGTGAAATAATACCTGACAGCTCAGCTCTTAAAATCACAGGAGCGTGGAATGGTTTGGTTTGGAAGGGACATTAAAGAGCAGCTCATTCCACCCCCTGCCATGGGCAGGGACACCTTCCACTAAACTAGGTCGCTTCCAAGCCCTGTCTAAGCCAGCCTTGGACACATCCAGGGATGGGGCAGCCACAGCTTCTCTGGGTAAACTGTGCCAGGGCCTGCCCACCCTCACAGGGATCAATTTCTTCCCAATATCTAATCTAAGTCTGTGATATTTCAGCTTAAAACCATTCTCCCTTGTCCTACCCCTCTATGCCCTTGTTAAAAATCCCTCTCCAGTCTCCTTGTAGGTCACCTTCAGGCACTGGAAGGTGCTATAAGGTCACCCCAAACTCTTCTTGTTTCCAGGCAGAACAGCCCCAAAGAGATGCAGGTTAACACCACACCTTACAATGCAGAGCATCAAAGCCAGCATTCATACATAAGCATATCATTAACGAAGTATCCTCCCAAATGATCCCCCTCCAGACTAAAGCAGACCCCACAAACATGAGGAGACACCCCAGTGGGCAGGTCTGTCCTCACCACTGGCCCCATGGCTTCCCAAATGTGGGAGGAAGCAGCAGCTGGAGCCTGTGGTGTGCAAAGGGCCAGTGAGGGGGGGATTCTCAGTGTCACAGCACCTGCCTGGTGAGCAAATATTTGGCATTGTGGAGCTGCCTGCCCTGCCCTGCCACGCTGCTGCCTCACTCCAGCGAGTGGCTCCCGGTAATTGCTGCCCCCGCAGTGCCCACTCTGCTATTCAGCACTCTGCATCAGCCACGGAGCTCCTTCCAGCTCGATCGATTGAGCTGCTGATATTGCTCTGCATCCCGTTTGTGTGAGCACAGCCTCGCTCCCTCCCTCGATTCTTATCACAATTTAATAACCAGGATCACCCTGGGAGCAGCAGGGGACAGGGATCACTCCCTGCAGCCTGAAGGCAACTCTGAACAGGGGCTTGGGTCGTTTTCAGTGACACCCAGACCTTCCCACACCCTGCCTGATCTCACTCCATCCCAGGTCCTTGGAAGGAACAGGATTTGCTCAATTCAGTCCACACTAACAAGAAGATGTCTGTCTCCCTCCCTGCTCTCTCCTGCTCACACACACACGTTTATCTTCCTTTCCAAATCACTGCAAGGACTTTATTGGATTTTTGGATCTGCTGATTAACAGCCTCCAAAGCATCCTCTGACACTGTCCTAGCCCAGTGCTCAGCAGGAGAAATTCACTGCTGTAAACCAAGCAACTCCCTCCCCTCAGTCCCAGCCAAAGACCTGGCCCCTCTGCCAGCACCAGAGGCTGATTTACACCAGGGCCAGGCTTGCTGTGGCTCCAGGACACATTGTACTGTTCCTTCTTTGTGGAATGCAGAGGAGAAGACTGGCCAAGGCTTCCATTTCCCTATTAAACCCTCACTCTGGCACAACTTCCATGTCCAGAGTATTTGGTGCTGAGAAAAGCTCTTGCCTTCCAAACACAGCCTGCAGTGTCCATCCTGAGATTGCCTGGCAGCTTCTCTGCAGGACTCAAACCTGCAGCCAGTGCAAAGTCAGCACAGCTCTGCTGACCCTCTTCATTGCTCACCATTTGAGGGTTAATCAGGAGAGATTTTAGAAGGACTACCCTTCCTCCAGGGACACTCAAACAAAGGCTAAAGCATGGATTGCTCACAAGAAGCTGGAAAAGACTCTGGGCTCCTGTCACACAATAAGTAAGGTTGGAAAAGACCTGCCACCCTTCTCCATAAGAGGCACCACCACCTCACCAGCACTACCATAGGGTACTGACCCTGCAATGGTCAGTTCTTCACACCATGGAGCCAGTGACCAATTTCTCCCCCAAAATCACCAAACCTCCTCTGTTGGATGTGGAGAAAACACCTGCCTTTGCCTCTCTGGATCCTGTTGCCCTCAGAGCTGAGCTGCCAAGTCTGTTAATCATTCCAGAGCTCCAAGAACACATTTATTTATTTACTCAAGTGGACAATATTATGTTAAGTGCTTTATGGCTTTCTTGAAAGGCTCAATTTATTTATAAACTATTGACAGAGTCAATAAGTTTATAATGGGCCACATGTAAAAATCAATTCCTCTGGAAGCAAAAAAAGTCATCACTGCAAATTGTGGCCTTTGGAGTAGGTAAGTGGATGTGGTTGATCTACTCAAGGCAATGTTACTTGGCCATTCATGGGGTGAAAGAGGAACTGTGATCTCAGGGACAATTTAGGGGAACCATATGTAAATATATATATATACAAAATTTGATTGTTCTTACAAAGTTGACACATCACAAAAGCATCAATGTGCCACATAAGGATGGGTCTGTAACCTCCTCATGCAAGGAGAGCTATTACATTTTGGAGGCTCTTTTTTAAATGAGAGCACTTTAGGAAAATACATCCTTAGTGAAAGCAATTGACTTCAACTTCTCTGCAGGGAGCCCGAGGTTTGAAGAGCAACAAATCCTCAGGGAGGAAAGAGGTCAAGTGCTGATGTTGGGACCTGAAAAAACACAGCTCTTGGAAAACCAGGGGTAGGAAGCCTGAAAGACAAATAGGACAAGACAGCATGAGGGCAGAGGGAAAGTGAGAAGCTGGCTCTCACATCAGAGGCCCTGGGGTGTATCTGAGAGAATGATTTACTCTACAACAGGAAATCAAACACAGGGTGGACTCTGAACAGCACGAAAGGACTCAGACAAGGTAAAGCAGCACAAGCAGCAGAACTCAGGGAAGCACAGCTATTGCTTTGTCTAAATCCTCCTTTTCTCATGCTAACCAGAATGAGGAGAAATTGCCTTGGCAGCCTTGCAAAAACCTGATTTGTTTGCCCTGCTACCACATGCCACTGAAAATATGAACCATAAATCCAGGGAATGATCGGGGCTCTACAAGGCAGTTTGTATCAGCTGCTGGGAATCAGGAAGGCTGGCTGGGCTGCAAGCTCAAATTTGTCAAAGAATAACAAGAGTGCTTTCCTCACCTGGGCAAGGGAGAGTGAAGGTGCCCAGCCCTGGGCAACAAAGCCAAACACCCGTGTGGGGCTCATGGCACAGAACCAGGCACAGAAAAAGGGGGTTATTTCACCAAAAGAAGGCAATTTCACAAGGCAGCACTAAAAGCCTAAGCTCCACAGCCCTGGCCAAATCCTAACCTGTGGTTCAGTGTCCCCTCTGCTTTGCTTTCCATCACCCCCTCCTTCCCAGGGATGTCACTGTGGTGACAAGCTGCCACTGAAACCTGGTGTGACATGGGCTGGGGCATCTGGACACTCCTTTCCCCTCCAGTCCCAACAAGGCACCCAGAGCAGCAACCCAGCTGTGAAAACCTCCTGCTATAAGAAGAGCTCTTTATAAATCACTAAACAAAGAAGAAACAACAGGACAAAAACAGAAAAAGCCTGAACTGATTTATCTGGTCTCTGGGAATTGAGCTCAGCAGCTGTTTTATCAGCACCAGCACCTGCACACAAGATTGCCAGGGAACAAAACTGCAGCCACTGAATGGCCTGCCTGACTTAAGGCACCAGGAAAACTCCTCTACACCTTCCCTCTCACAGTCATAATTTTAATTGTTTCAATTATTTCCATCTAATCTCCCTGATAAATGTTTTGAAATTTAAACCCAGCCCGAGGTACATATGCTATTTAAAAAAAAAAAAAAGGCAAACAGAGAGGGGGAAAAAAGACAAACCCAACAAGCTACACAGAATTAACAAGCTAAAAGAATTAATTGTAGCATGGGATTTTGGAGGCATCAAACACCCCTCCTACTCTGTGCTGCTGATTTCAGGGATTTCCAGTGCTGGAAGGAACATTTTCTTCAATGCACAGCAGGCTGTTTGCAATGGTCTATTTATGCACTAGCATTATTATTATTATTATTATTATGCACACCATTACTCCTTAACATGGCCAGAAGGTCTGTGGATGCCCAGCCAAGCTGTGCCCTGCCAGGGAGCAGGGAAGGGACAAGGAGGAGCTCTGAGTTCATCTCAGCACCTCATCAGGAAATGCCCTCCCAGCAGGGCAGTTCTCAGGGCAAGGGGGTTCATGCCCATGTGGAAGAAACTTGGCTCAGAGGGGTCCTTTCTGCCAGGGCTGGAGAACGGGGGGTGCTTGGCTGCCACAGGTACCCCCCATACAATGATGGATGTGGGGAAGGAAAATGCACCAGACCTGCTCTGTTCTCTGAGTTTCATTAGGACTCCTGGAAAATTTGTTGAGCTTCTGCTGCTGACAAAAAGGGTCCCTTGAGCTGGCTGAAGGAGCCTGATAATGAATTTGCACGCAGTAAATTAGCCTGTGGATATTTTTACATCAGGCTGCTCGCCTCGGCTCCGATGGAAACGCACTGGGGGCCAAGGACTTGCTCCTCCGTTGCTCCTGCAATCTCCTGCCAAAGGCTGGGGGAGCATTGCTGCCACTATCTGCAGCCATCAGGTGGGTGCAGAGGGGCCATCGTGCCCAGTGTGTCCCCTGTGCCACCACCCCTCCCCTCCATCCAACACTGCACAGAGAGCAGAGCTGAGACACCACGGGCTGTCAGCTGGGATGTGCTTATTAAATAAAATTAATGCTAAAAGACAGAAACAGAATTCCCCTCTACTGCTGCGGGGCAGGTGTTTAATTCAGCATTTTATCCTATTTTCTCCTCCTTTTTTCGCCTGAATTGCTTTTCCATCTCCAAGCAGCTCAGTGCTGCACAGTGTCTATTCCCCTTCTGAATGTTCTCCCCCCATTTGAAGCCATCTTGTTGCTTGCTCCCCTTGACAGCAGTTCACTATGATTTTATCTTTTCTATTAGGCAGCGATTGCAAAACCTCAGAGGGTTCATTAGGAGCTTGATAATCCCTCCAGATTTATGAGTCTAAATTGCTCACTCCCATCTCCAATCCCCATTTAAATATTACTAATTTCCTTAAACATCTCTTCCATCTGCCCAGGTTTTGTCTGATGTCACCTTTCTGTAATGGTCCCTGCCAAAAATCCAGTTAGTTCTGCTAAGGGCTGGCCTTTTGGACCAAGTGCTAAAATAACCTGGGTAAACACATTAATACTTTGTGAGAGCGAATGGCAGCAAAACTCATTTCTTTGTCACCTGCCAGAACTGCATTACACGAGATGAATGGGTTTCACAGCCAAATTTCACCTCAAGTAAACGCTTAATTACACCCAATGCTCACAACTAGCGTGGGGGTGGACGTGGGGAGCTTAATTGCTATAGTTATTTCTGTTGTCTGTGAACAGGCTCTGCTGTGCTAGGGATGTGCAGACAGAAACCCCTTACCATGTGCAGTCTGTGGGACTGCCAGGACTGGCGAGAGCAAGTGGAAGGAGAAACAGCTCCTGGGACCATTTGCAACAGGAAAATTACCTGTTGTGAGTGGGAAATGACTGGAGCTGCCTGGCACTGTGTGCAGGATGTGGTGGGGACAGTCCTGTCCCTCCCCAGCCCTGCCAGCAGCAGTGACACTCTGACTCAGGGCTGGGGGAATAACAACCTCAGTGTCCATCACTGCCTGCCCCTCTCCAGGTGCATCCCTTCCTTTGCCTTCCCTGCCCAGTGCTGATCCATTCCATGGGCATGAACAGGATCAGTGAGGTTTGTTCTCACCTGCAGATTGAACACTGAGCAGGAACCAGAATCCCATCAGTTCAGGCAGGAACCTTGTGGCCTTTTCTATTTTTTTTCCTTCACATTTTCTGACATCTCCTTTCCCTATCCCCGTTTCCATTCTCTGCCCCAGTTGCTCTCTTGGCTTTCCAACCCCTCCATTTCACTCCTTCCTCCCCCTCCTCTCCACTCCAGCTCTCCTGCCTACACGTTTGGCTCCATCCGCTCCCGTCTGTCTCCCACCCAAACACAAAGCGTGATTCAGCTCTCGGCTTTCCTGGCACACACACCCTGGCATAAATATTAATAGAAATTAGAGAATATGAGTATCATTTGGGGCTGGAAGGCACCTGCACTCAGTCCTCCAGCCCCTGCCGCTGCACTCAGGTTTCCATCAGCCCCACACCAGCACTAATGGGCAGCTATCTGGTCTCCTGGAAGCCTTTCCCTCACACCATGTGGCAGCTGCTGCAGCAAGAGAAGTTGCTCTGATGTTTATTTTGGGTTTCCCCTTGCTGCTGCCTAAGCCCATTACTCCTTGTTTAGCACACTGCTCTGGGATTTATCCACACGATCCCCCCATTAATGTTATTAGTAGCTATAAAGCCAAACCACCAGGGGCCACCACTGAAGACACACCCCGCTCTGCCTCTCAACATTTATGGGATCATCCTTCCTTTGTCCTACAGAGCAGCTCTCAGCTTTTCCCAGCAGGAAAGCACAGGGATGTGATGCCCTCAGATACCCCTCCCAGTGCAGCCTGACCTTTTCCCAGCACAGGGTCAGGGGGTGACAGCTCCAGTGTCCTCACAGCTCAGGACCTGCCCATCTTCTGGAGCTTCCCAAAGGCCTGCCCATCTCATTGCACCCCAGTCACGATGTCCACAAACCCTGGCCGGGCTCATGTCAGCTTTCCCCTCGCAGGGACCAGGGCAAGCCTTGCCCCCAGTGATGCCCAGCTCTGCAGGACTCCCCTCCTGCCTCCCCTCCCTCTGCACCCCAAGCACGAGGCTCTCCCCAGGCTCCCGTGGGGCAGGGGATCAGCTCCCATTAACACAACTCCACACACACGGGAGAGAAGCTGCGAGCAACGTCTTACCAGATTAGTGAAGATATAGGTGTAATAGGCAGATGCCATTCCCAGTTCAGCTGCCTGTGAAGGAGAGGAAAGGAGATTAAACCAGAGCCTGACAATCTTCAATCTCCACTCCAGCAAGGCAGAGCCTGGGCCACGTTTGCTTTTCCACCCTTATGGTTCCATGCAGGTGCTGCTCTCCTGCAGGAGGGAAGGGTGGGACACAGCAACACAATCTCACCTGTGAAATGACAGGCTGGGGAAGCACTTTTTCAGGGGGACTGAGACTACCTGAGGACTGCCTGGCAGAGAGAAATGACCCCACACTGCCCACGCTGCAGCTCCAGACCCCTGTGAGCATCCCCACTCCCTCCATGGCACAGAGCAAGATGAAATTTGGGGATTTCTGCATGTGGCTCCATCCCATGGGTGTATTCAGCCAAGGACAAGGTGCCCATTGGAAGCAGAAGCTTCTGAACCCCCAACAGACCCTGGAAAGGTGAGGTGGGTCCTGAAACCCCAGCCCCAAGGTTCTCCAGAGCCCCTGGGGATGAGGAGTTTCGTGGGGTGTTTGGAGGAAAGTAAGGCTTGCTGAGATTTGCTGCTTTGTGTGTGGATGCTGCTCTGCTGTTCAACCACCAGCACACTTGGGAACACAATGAGGGAAAAGAGCAGTTGAGAACCCCAGGCTTGTCTCTCCCACCACAAAAACAGATGCAGAGAGCAAGGCAGGAAAAGCTCTTTGGAGTTGCAGGAAAAGGACAGTCAAGCCACAGGTGATTTTCCCATTTGGGCTCCAGCTCCACAAATGAACAAGCATAAATGAAACCCAGTAACTCAGCTTGGTCTCCAGAATTTAGAAAGGGTTGTGATGGCCAAAGAAGGAGAAGAAAAAAGGGTGAAAGTATATAGGGATGCAAAGAGGACACAGATGTTCCCATGGGGATGATCTCTTCTGGAGATCACAGACCAGATCACCGAAGTCGTTTTCCAAAATTCTCACTAAATAAGGAGCTGGCTGTGGGAACAGATGCTCAGGAAAGTGGGGCATTAATCTGCAGGTCCTCCTGGAAGCCTGTGTTTCACTGCCAAGCACAGCTGGTCTCAAGTCATGCTTCCATTCCTTGGCAAAGAGGTTTGCCCATCACTCCAGGCCACACAGAGGAGCAGGAGACAGGGAAGGACCAAAGGCAGCACCTCCTGGTGTTAGTCCCCTTCCATCTCCCCCAGAAGCTGTGAAAGCAGAAAGTGAGGGAAGGAAAGATACCAAGAGGTGCCTTAGACTGCACCTCTCCCTGTTCCTGCCAGTTCTTCACCTGTTCCTGTGCAAATCTGAGGCCACCACAACTCTGGTGGCTGAGGTCTGGCTGTGCCCAGCCCTCTGGCTGCACATTGTCAGCCTGTCCCTCGCACAGGGGGCAAAACAGACACTGCAAAGTCACTTGATGAAAAGAGCACCCCAGCCCAGAGGAGGCTGCCTTGTTTTTAAACCCCTACACAGTAAAAGCTGGCACCAGTTTCCCTCCCTCCTCCCTTGCTGGGGACAGAGATAAAGTCAGCTCTCCCTCTGACCCACTTTGAAGTCATTGTGTGTGATTTCAAGGGCAGGAAATCAAAGGGAGCAGCAAAGCTGTTCCTGGGAGTGTCGCTCCCATCATTTACCTGCCCACTGGCAGGTGGGAGCTGGGACAGGCTGGGAATGCAGGGAGCAGCCATGTGTCTCCAGCCCATATGTGGGGGAAGAGATGAGAAACTGCAATTTCTCTCACTGTGCCACGCCAGGGCTGCTCTCCCAAGACAAATCTGACATTTTCAAACCAACAGTACACTTTTCTTGCTGTTGGCAACCCGTGAGAGGGACAAGGATGTACCTGCTTGCTCACCACCACCTCACTCCAGATCTGCTTCCACCTCTGAAAGGGAAAGACTCTCCAGCCTCCCAAGGTGCAAGAATTGCCAGATCACAAGCTCATTGTTTATTACTTTGCATTCCTACAATCTTCTAGCTGGGAAGATGGAAATACATTTTTACAGACAGATCGTGGGACTCACTGACATCTTCATCAGCTGTGGCAGAAGGATGCTCGAGCTGGGCAGGAGGCTGTGTGTGCCTGAAGAGAGCTGCTCTGTGCCTGTGGGAAGTCACTATAGCAACTGAGGAGGGGGCCAGCCCTCAGCAGCCAGGCAGCAACAGGGACCAGGGGGGAAAAGGGAACAAAAATCACACAGAAAAAATCCCTGCATAGAGAGACCCAAAAAAATCCCCCAAACTGCCTATTTAAAAATGAGAAATGACATGCAGTGGAATAAAAATCTTTGGGGAGGTGGGGAATAATAAACACAGCCCTTCTGGCTGTCATCAAGGATAAATCTGACATAGTCAAGGCCTCTGGGTGACTAACTCTCTGCTAAAGCAGCCAGGACACACCAAGAGCCAAGGGGATCCCACTGCCTGGATCCTGCTCCACTCAGGAATGTGCTCCTTGTACCTCCCAAGATGTGGGAAACTCAACCCAACCTCAGACTCCATCTGGAGCCACTGCTCAGTTTTGAGGCAGACTATCAAAACAAACGCTAAAAACTGCAGCAAGAGACCATTTAAAAATAAACATGATTAAAATAAAATCTCGGTTAATAAGACAATAAAAAAAAAGGCAGCAAAAAGTTAGAAACATAATGGGAGGGAAAAGAAGGAGGCCCTGGTGCACTGAGGGGCTCATTTGAGAGTGCTGAGCAGCCCCTCCTGGCTGTCTGATGGCAACAGGAGCCACCAGCACGTACCCCTCACAGAAAGCGAACACTTCAGCTCAGAGCAATTAAACCATCACTTGCACTGAGAAGAGTCCTGGAAAGAGAGGAAATGATTTCCCCCAGAAACTCCATCCCAGTGGCAATTCCCTCTCAGCAGAGCCCCTGGCCAGGAATTCCCACACTCCATCACACAGCTCGTGTACTGCTCCTGGTACCCGGCCCAGGGCACGGGCACTGACCTTCTGCAGGATGGTGTGGGACATGGAAGCGTTGGCATGGACAATGATGGTGGCTGTCTTGTCATCCCTGATCTCCTTCAGGAGCGGGGTGGGGTCCCGGCTGTCATCCAGCATGCGCACCGAGAGGGTGTCCTTGGAGATGAGGAACTGCCGGAGCAACTTCTCCAGGTTTAAAAGGCCTTCAAATGAAAAAGAGAGAAGAACAGACACCTTTAAATGTTCTGTTTGGTTCCAACAGCTCTTCTCCCATGGCCCACAGCCAGAGACAAATCAAGTCAGTGAACACCCACATGGATGAGTCCTGACTTCCCTGGGCTTGTGCTCTCCTGCCTCTTTGGCACTTCTGAGTGAGGTTCCCCCACAGCTGGGTCACTGCAAGGGCTCCTTCCAGCACAGCTGCCTTGATGTCTAACAGGATGTCAGAGCTCCTGCTGCAGCTTTTCTTAGTCAAGACAGCATATTTGACAGAGTCTGTCTCTTCTGCCCAGCTGCTGAGTTTCATCAAGAAATAACCTCCTGTCAAGTTTGATGGCCAGAGGGATCACCACATGTAATCATTGGCAAGACACAGACAGCAAGCACAGCCACACATCCCATCCCTACAGAAAGACAATCCATTAAGGAGGAGGAAACTGAACTGGAGGCAAGTGAAAAGAACAGAACTATCAGCAGCATCACATCCCAGCTGGCAGAGAGGCAAACCCATCCTCAAGCCAGAGCTCTGCTCTTAACCTTCCTTACTTCTGCCTGCACAAACCCACTCATTCCCCAGCAGGTCAAGGGGCCAGGGAAGCGACACAAGAGGATGTGATTAGTTAGAGCTCTGCTTTCAAGGACTCCCAGCACTTCACAAAGGTAACAAAGCATTGCAGGAAAAGGGACATATCTAAGATGAGGAGCCTCTCATTCACACTGAGACTCTTTGAGCACATTAAATTTGCTCTGAGTTCCTTACAATGCTCTTGCCTCTTAGCTTTTCTCTGGGTACAGCAGGAACTCAGCAAGGGACTATAAAACAGGACTTCTCCAGGTCACACCAGTTTCTTTTTCTTCCTCCCTGGCCAGTGAATTCACTCAGCTCGCAGGACACACAGAACTCATCTGAATAATTTTTTTGTGTGCTAGTCCAAGTGAACAGTAAATTTTACCTAAACCTTCCATTTGATCCTCGAGGCTGTGGAATG
This sequence comes from Campylorhamphus procurvoides, assembly GCA_013396655.1. Lineage (NCBI taxonomy): Eukaryota > Metazoa > Chordata > Aves > Passeriformes > Dendrocolaptidae > Campylorhamphus > Campylorhamphus procurvoides. The sequence goes on along the minus strand of WBMV01002768.1, from coordinate 628,243 downwards.
GTTTATTTTCACCTAATTCCACACTGCAAAGAACCAGACAGGTTGCTGCAATTACAGTCCTGAGACTACCAAGTTTACTTACAGCTTGTCCCAAAAATCTGCTGCTGTGAAACTGAGGAAGATTTTTCAAAAGCACATCAAGCAGAGAGAGGACGAAGTGGGACCAGGGGGAAAAAAAAGCAATCATTTGATGTCCTCCTCTGCCTCGAGGAGATTTTCATTTCCAGCACATCAGATCCTACCTGTAGACTCATCAAACCTCCTGCCTGCAGTTCCTCCTGCTGTGTGGAGGGGAGTCTCTATTATTTGAAGAGATTCCCCTTTGTTTGATGAGGAGAGGATTGGAGGTGCTGCTGCTGACAGACTGGCACTTCAGAGGGATGTGAACATGAGTAAGGGCTTGGAGACTCCTCCTGGCAGCTCTGAAGTACCAAAGTGAGGAGCAGGGTGCCCAGAGAGGCTGCACCAGGTACCTGCTGCTTGAGCAGTCCTGTGGGGACCAGCACGGAGCTGCTCACTGGTTCAAACTGGCAAGCCCTGACCCTGATTCCTTTATTTGAACCCAGCAAACACTGGGAGCTGGCAGGGGCAGCCCAGCCCAAGCTCTCAGCACACGAGCTGCTTGCTGGCAATCAGCAAAGGCAGGACCTGCCTTCCATGGAGCCCCAAGTCCCTGTTTACTGCTCTTCCCTGTTTGGCTCTGCTGATGGAGGCCCAGAGCACCAGCAGCTCTGTTTGTGGTTGCAACCTTGATGGTTGGGAAGAGAATGGTGATTCCCATCACCCAGCCTTGCTCTCACACCCACCACCACTCCTTTAAACATCTCCCTGAGGATCCCAGGATGTGCAGGAGGCCTTTGAGCTCAGTGCCCTGCTCTCCCTAAGCAGTGGGTGTTAGTGCCTCCTCTCTGACAATCAGAGCTGACACAGGAACCTCCTGAAATCTGTGCATCCCTCTATTTGCCTTTTTGTGTTAAGGTTTCTGTGGAATCACACCAGACTTTCCACATTAAGGCTTCAGGGCAATTCACAACCTAGAAGATTATTCCACACCACAGAGAAACTGAGTCACATAATCTCATTCAGTTCACCAAACTGAGTCACATAATCTCATTCAGTTCACCAAACTGAGTCACCTAATCTCATTCTATTCACCATGGCACTACACTTAGGCTGGCTCAAGTTCATTGACTTTGAGAGTCATTTTCTGCTTCTGCCAAGGTAAATTACAGTCAGTCCCCAGGGGAGGGATGTGACTCCTTACAGTGGCAGCATGAGTGTGACAGGGTAGGACCCAGGAGCCCCATCACACAGCCTGGTACTTAAACCAAAACAGCTACAACTTTTCCCTCCTGGGATCTAAATAAAAACATCCCTCAAAACATTTCCTCACTGATGAGCACACAGCTCATATGCTTCCTTAGTTGCCTCAAGGGAACCTTCCCAAAGCCTGAATGCCTTGGAGTTAGTTGTTTAAGGACCGTGCTTAGGAGCAGAGCATGTCCTAAGGGAAAATGAGGGTTTGTGCTCCTACATGAAATTTCATTCTGCCTTGTCTGTGCTCTGTTACAGTCAGAGCATGCTGTGCCTCAAGCCCAGCTCAGCTCAGTCCTCACTGAGCACCAAGAGCAGGATCCACCAAAGGCACCCATCCCACTGCTGCCCAGGGGCTGGGAAGGGCTCAGGTTCTGCAGCACATCTTAAATACTGAGTTATCCAGGAGTGAAATAAATTGGATTGCTTCAAGTAAAAGAGTGTTATTGGTTTGGGATCCAGTTAAATGAAGAATGATATGAATACCAACAGGAGGCAGCTGCCTGTGGTGGCCCAGGGCTGGGCAGGAGGGCAGGGGGGCTCTGGGCTCTGGGCTCTGGGCTCTGTGCCTGGCAGCAGCACAAGGACAGGGCTTGGAGCTCATGCACGGCAGGTGAGCAAACCTCATTATCTTCTCTTCCCTTTCTGCTTAAGGTGAAAGTAGACAATGAAAAATTCCAGTGCTGGGAGTAATGCAGCAGAGCATTTGCATGATTTTAATGGCATCATTTTGGGGTAAATCTGAGCCCGCTTACAGAAGGTAATTTACTGACTTACTTGAGCTGAGGATCTGGTCTCCTCAGGGCATGGCAAGCAAAAAGGAAAGGTAAAGACACTGCCACTCCTCCTGTCCCTGTGCAGGAGTCTGACACAACACTGCATTACTGGCACAGCTGGGGCTGAGAGGTTTGCCCAGCACTGGCTGAGAATGATGCTGCCTTTCCTTCACAGCCAGCCCAGTCAGAGACCAGTATCCCCAAAGCTCTTACTGGTGCCTTTTCAAAGCCCCTCTTCCAGGCTTGTTTGTGTGCTAAACTCTGGTGCTGATGATCTGGTTACAGGGCAATAAAAGCAGAACTGGTGCAGCAGCTCCACACTGCCCAGTGGCCCCAAAAGGCACAGGACCCACCTTGCTGTCAGCACTGCCATGCAGAGCTGCTCCTGCCACGTCAGGAGTGAGTCCTGCAGAGAGGAACATGGTCCTGCTGAGGGAAGGCTCCAGCAGCCAGATGCACCAGCACCAGCAGATGTGTGGCTGCAGAGCCCAAGAGGACAGGCAGCGTACTGACTATTAATCAAACCTTGCTTTTAGGCCACAAACAGCACGTGGCTTTGGGAAAGACATATTTCAAAAAGCTTTCCTTGCCTAAAATACTCTCCAGAAACAAGCCTAAGCCTTTTTTTTAAAATTCAAAACCCCATCTGTGGAAGCAAAACACTCATCAGGTTGTCAAACGGAAGGCAGGCAAGTCTCTTTCCATTCCCTTTCCTCCTCTCACAAACACCTCCAAGGGGCAACAGGGTGGAGAACCTGCTCTGGAGTGGAGAAGGATTCTCTGACCAAGAGTCTGTGAGAGATGAAGAGCTGGGATGCAGCAGTGAGGTCCCAGAGGGTGCTGGTGGGATCTCCTCCAACAGCCAAATGCAGCATGGCCCTGACTTACATTCAGCTTTGGCACAGATGAGGCAGGCAGTGGTGCAGTTGAAGAAGTTCAGGATTCCTGCCACAGCCACGCTGATGTCGGTGTTGCTGGGATGGAGGTTGAGGGTGGTGAAGCGCTGGAGCTGCAGCTTCAGGAACTCCTCTGGGGCCACTTTGAAGTGAGGAACCTGAGCGGGGAGGAGAGGACACAAAATATTATTGAAGAGGAAATGGAAATAAAAACAAATCTGCGGGAAAGGGCCTTTGGTGTGAAATGCACAGCAGGCAGAAAACGAAGCATCCCAGTCAAACTACAGAGGCATCACTGGAGTCAAGAGGGGAGGGTGGGGTTTGTGCAACAGCAGAGGAAAATCATTATCACAGCAACGAGAAGCCACGGGAAGAAGTGGATTAGGAGAAGTCTTGCTGAGCCACTCAGAGAAAGGCAACAGGGTCTGTGATTACAGCACAGGAAACCTTCCGGATGAGTTCAACCTAATTAGCTTGGGCACTAATTGTAGTTGGGCCCACACTTCATCGTGGGCTGGCTGCCTGTGTAAACAAGGAGGATGCTTTGCAGGCAGGCAGGGACACAGTGGATGCAGGGATGGAGCCCTTTGCTGTGGGAGGGATGGAGGGATGGATGGAGGGATGGATGGAGGGATGGATGGATGGATTGCTGCAAAGCCACCTCTGCCTGCTGCACTGATGTGTCATCAGGCAATCAGGAGAGACAAAGAGAAGAGCAAGATGTGACCCTGCGCTGGCAAGGCAAGGGAGAGGGGGAACAGATGCAGCAGCCAGAAGCTTTGGGCATTTTCCATCAGCACTGAGCTAACAGGTGGGCACACCATGGGCAAGCTCCAAGGGACTGGAACCACCAGCCCTGGTCATGCTGCATTTGTCATAATACAGCAGAGCAGAAGGAGGGAGTGGGATGCTGAGTCCCAGGGAATTTGGGGAGGGGGGGGCTGCAGGGCTCCCTCCCAAGCAGCTCTGCTGCACACCTGGCAGATTCCTGCAGAGGAAGGGGTGGGCAGGCAGACAGATCAAGCTCAGACACTGAGGGTTCAGCCAAATGAGGAGAAGGAATATTGTCTTTCTTTTGCTGAGTGAATTATGTGGAAGAAATGGAAGTCAGAGAAAGGGAAACATCTGGTGCTTAGTGCAGTGTCAAGTCCTCTTTCCCTCCATTATTAGCCCTTCCCGAAGCTATCAGCCAATGATTCCCACCTCTCTCCTCTTGGGAAAGCCTATTAGTAGCTTGTGATGGCTGTTTTATTGACGGCATAAGCTGTTTGCTTAGCAAAAGGAAGGTTAAAAGAGTAATAAGCTGCTATCTGCCTTGATTTCAGACTGCAGCCCTCACCCCGGGCTGTGTTAGCAGGAGAGAAGCAGGCTGGGAAGGAAAGATGAATTCCTGTAAGCAGAGCAGACAAGGTAGCTCAGCATCCTGATCCCTCCTGGGAGCCAGGTCGAGTCTGAGCCTTGAGCTGCTGAGAAGGGGATGCAGACAGAGGGAAAGCACCCCCAGAGCCTGCCTTCAGCCCTGCTCTCCTCTCCTCTCCAAGCCTCTGCCCCACTTAACACCCCTTTCTGGACAGGAGAAGGAAAATGTTCGGGCACAGGCACTAGAGGGATAACACAGCAGAGACAGGTTCAAGCCCACAGGTCCCTCCACCACCTGGTGCCTCGGTGGGGACATGGGGACACTGTCCCTGTGCCTGAGGGATGGCTGGCAGCACAGGGGCTCTGGCTGGGCACTGTAGCACCAGCTGATGCTGCTGTGATAGAAATCACAGGGATTTGCTGCAGGTTTACATCACTAGGAGGGCAGCTGAGATCAAGCATGAGAATCAGATACCTCAGAAGTTCACTGGCACTCACCTTTCATTTCTGAAAAAAAAAAATAAGAGGGATCAGAGACTCAAACTGAATCTGAATTTCAAGGGAGAAACACTCGCAGTGTGTCACTGCAGAGCTGCCTCTGCCTGGCATGGAGCACATGGTGGGACATTTAACAGGAGAAAGCACTACAAACCAGCCCGAGAGCCCCGTCCTGCTGCTGCCCCTGCATCGGGGCTGAAAGGTCCCTTCCATCTCTTCCACGCTCCTGATTCTCCAGGAACAACGAACAGCACTCATTTGGTAACGCAAATTATTTACAGTGCTTAGTTCCAACCTGCCCTCCTTGGAGACTGGGCTCAGGAGAGAGCCCACTAAATGGCTGGGAGATGTTATCTGGTTTTAAAGGGATGGACTGGGAGCAGAGAACTCAATTTCTTTTCCCCTGTGCAGAGCAAGATCAGTGTAAGATGGTTCAAGGCGTAGGAAATATTAAATCAAGCACATAGTCTGGGCACAGATAAAAAGGGTTTGCACTGATGGAACAGCAGTAAACATAAAACAGAGCTGTGTCACAGCAGGAGCTCTGGCTGGGATTTGCAGGAAGGAACAGGGCTCCCACCTTCCCCCCCTACCCTGGGCAGCACCAGGCATTGGGGCTGAGTCAGTTTAAGTGCATAAACTTACTCCAGAATGAAACTTTCCCACTTACCTCTTTCTCCCCACAGATATTGCTGATAATAGAGCTCGAGGCAGGGCTTGAGGAAGGTCCCAGGACTCCTACCACTCCTTTGGGGAGAATCTGGCACACTGTGGGCACCAGAGAGAGGGCACAGGCATTAGACTCCATCCTCAGTTCCCAGCAGACAGTCCCACTTCCAGCACCTGCTGCACTAAGGACATCACACCATCATCTCCTCCATACAGCAATACTCTGCCATTTGCATCCCCCAAATCCCCCTATTCCACCTGAAGCACTGTCACCATGCCTGTGACACCCTCCAGCTTTCCCCACCCTCTTAAAATTCCCCCAAACCCTTCCCAGTGCCACAGAATCCTCATCTCTGACTCAGAGCTGGTGGCTCTCTCTTTAAACACCCCTTTTTGGCCCCAGGGTAAACCATGAACTAAACTTCTTGGAGGATGCTGAACAGCAGTGACCTGGCCTCAAAGCATCATCCAGCAGCAACCACACTTGTGTGACTTTGTCCCCTTATCCTCTGCACATCTCAGTGGTAATCATAAGGATTGCATTACTGGTTTCCATTTGGCTTTGGGTTTTTTTCCCTAGCTGTAGTTAATCTTCTGGCTCCATGCCACCAAGGTTAACAGAACAATAACCCCCCTCCCCGACAAACTGAAGTTAAATCTCTTCCCTCAAACTTCCCGGGGTTAAAATGCAACCTTTTGTCCTTTTAATTCACAGCACAAATGTAGCTGAATTGCACTCCAAGGACCAGCCCAGCTGGTGCCACCTCCCCCCTGCCATCCCCACCAACCCCCCAGAAATGCTCCCCCAGAGCAGCTTGTGCAGCCAAAGCCTGAACAGAAGGTGAGAGCCCCTCGTGCCTGAATTCCTGGGCTCTGCAAAGCTCATGTGAACATGTGCTGGCCACGGCTCCTCCTGCCATGCCAGACCTGCCCCAGCATCCTCACACACTCAGCTCCTTTCTCCCCAGACAGACACGGCCACATTTGCTCCCCTGGAGTCCTTCTGAAGGAATGGAGTGTGCAAGAGGAGAGAGGAGGCACCCAAACTACCCACCAGTTCTGCCTTACAACATTTTCATATGTAAAAATTAAACCACAGCATCACAAAGCTGGGGCTTTGGAGGTAGTGCCTCTTCAGTATCAAACCTGCCTCCTCACCACAGGCCCCTGGCTCACACTTCAGACAAGTTCTTGTTGTGGTTGTAAAGAATTATCCAGACTCAGCAGCTGGAAAAGGAGCTGCAAAAATTCAAATCTGAACATATTTTTGTAGTAAAGGGAATTCATCATCAAAACTGCTGAACTACAGATCAGAGCATGGTTTTTATCAACTCTGAGTCCTTAAATCAAGGCTGGATGTGAAACGAGAGCCTACACCATGCCTGGGGTGGTTTTAGAGCAGTGAGCTATGGGGTTGAGTGTAGAGTTTGCAAATTGAACATGTACAGCCTGTTTTCAGCTAAACAAGATTGGCCAGAGAAGCTGTGGCTGCCCCATCCCTGGCAGTGTCCAAGGGCATGGTGGATGGAGCTCTGAGCAGCTTGGGACAGTGGAAGGTGTCCCTGCCCAGGGCAGGGGGTGGAATAAGATGAGCTTTAAGGTTCCTTCCAACCCAAACCATTCTATCATTCTGTGATCTGTGTCCTTAAACTGTGTAAGTCTCCACAGACTCACAACTGGAATATGAGGCCAAAATCTGATTTAGTTTGCCACTTTGGGGAATTGGTTTTCCTTCTCTTTTGAAGGCAGAACTCCACATCCTCCCCATGCCTCTACACACTGACTGCTCCGACTTCTTACACACAGTGCTGATGAAATGCAAACATCTCCTCTTGGGTTTTCCTTCCTTCTGTGCTCTCTCACCCTCCAACAACTCCATCTCCTACAGAGAGAGTGATATTTTTTCTGTGGCATCTTCAAAGGAATCCAGTGCTTGCTTTTCCTCTGTGCTTAAAAATTTACAGGCACTTACACCTCTTCTGAAGATGCTTTTAAATAAGAGCACCAGCAATTTGGGAACCTGTCCTGCTGTCTCAGCAGCCCCTCTCAGCTGAAGCAAACCCTTCAGTGCTCTGCAATTCAGCATCAAGGAGGAAGGAGCTGCTCCAAGTCCCCTCCTTTATCCACAGGTCATTAGTGCAAAATTCCTGGGGACAATTTCGTTGTGCTCAGAGGGGAAAGTTTGGTGAGTGCTTCCCTTCTGCTCCCTGGCAGCAAGGACAGAAAGTGGGTTAAGTAGTCATAGCAACAGAGTTACAACAACTGTCAGGAGAAAAAGACCTGGTTTATCACTACCAGGGCAAAACACTCACTAAAATTAAGGAAAATGAATGGAAACAAAGTGGAGGTGCCTGAGGCAAACGTTTCGACCACATTTGGAAAGCTTCTCTTGTAATCCAAACACCTTTCCTAGTTCAGAATATTTCCTGATGCTGTTCACCCCCACAGGGAGGAAAGGCTCAATTCCTACTGCCATGGGCACTGCAGGTTCAGTGAAGAACTTGCAGAGGTGTAGAAATGCTGGTATCAAAAATCCCCCCCTGATAATCACAGAAACCACAACCACAGATCTTGGCACAGCCCCTGCCACTCAAATCTCTTCCTGCTTCCCCACCTGGCTGCCACATGAGGTATGTGCTGTGCAGGACACATTAGGGATTGCTGCAGGCTTCTGTTTGAGGTTGTTTCCCATTCTTATGTTGTTCAGAATTCAGGATCTCAGGAAATGCTGGGCATTGAAGGGGCAGCAGGTTAAGAACCTGTTTCTCCTGAGATGGGCTGTGGGTACCACTGAGCATCCCTGCTCAGGTGTGTGTTCAACATGCAATGCCCCTCTTTGGTACCAGCAGGCTCTGCTGCCACAGGAGCCACAAAGGGCTTGTTTCACAGTTTGCACCAGTGTGTTTGGGAAGTAAGAACAGGGCTGGACACCCAGAAAACAGCAAGATACGTTTTAAAGGTGGAATTACGGGCTTAGTTTTTGAACATGAAAAAGCACACCAACAAGTGAGGAACTCTCCCATTCTCTGTGTCTGTCCATCCCCTCAGACACGGTCAGAGATCCCCTCCCAGCTCCCAGGGCACCTGCAAACATTTCCATCCCTCGCTGTCCAAAGCAGGGCTGAAAGCAGAGCATCCCCCCATGGGGCAGGACACATTGCAGTGCACATTGCCCTGCACACACACCTGATGGAGGGTTTCAAACAGCATGCAAGGAAGGTTCCTGGCTCTAATTGGGAACAAATGAGCAGGGAAGGTGTGCAATTAGCTCAGCATTTCCATGATTGCAAGGCATACCTGAGGATCTGGGGTGGCAGGGACTGCTGTGCACGGGATTCTCAGAGAGCAAACATGACTAGATGGTGTTCCAGAGAGCCCACCCTGCACCCTGGCTCCTCCCAGACTGCTCCCTGCAGCACCCTTGGCTTCCCAAAAGGAACCCACAACCACAGAGGCCCATGGAGAAGCTGTGCCTGCCCCTGGAAGTGTTCAAGACCAGTGTGGAACAAGCTGGGCTAGTGGAAGGTGTCCCTGCCCATGGCAGGGGGTGGAACTGGATGAGCTTTTAAGGTCCCTTTCAACCAAACCCATTCTGTGATTCCACGATAACCAGAGCAGGTTTAAACACGAAATCCCACAAAAATGGTGGGACAGGTGACAGCACCTTTGAGCCAGTGTCACTGAAAGGATGTATCAGGCCCTTTGAAATACTGGTGTGAATAAATAAATATTTAAAATTCTCCAGCTGCTGTGTGGCTCTGACTGCTGACCTGCCCCGAGATGTTTGGATTCACAACAAAGAGATGCCTAAAAGGCTGATGAGACCAGAGGGGACAGGGGAACAAGTAGAAAACCTGTCTCACCCTGGACATCAAAAGGAATGAGGTGGTTTAGATAAAGACATGATTAAATGAGTCTGTTTGGATCCCCATAAAAGGAGTTGAAACATCAAACACGAAGAGAGAACAGGCTTTCCTTGTAACAGCCCCCAAAAAGCTCTCTCCATAACCTTTCATGGCAAATGCCTTGAAAACACAGGAATTCACAGATGTTGCACACAGGAACAGTCAGTGTTTGTCTCCATTCATATCTAAAACTGAAACAGTAAACCAGGCATGAATGTGATTAAGTGACTCATATTTTACCTGCTGCAACAATTGTGATTTGGGGGCTCTCTGAAGACGCCTGAGCCAGTCAGGAGGAAAAAGGAAGGAAAAGCAGCTCAACACTAAAATAAACCAAGTCCCCAAAGTTCTGCCTTTTCTCGAAGCATTAATTGTACATGGAATGTCACTGATGGGGTGTAATGCCTAAATCAGACAGCTAAACATGGAGCTGTGATATTTAACAGTGATTCAAAGGGTGTGAAATGTGAGAACAGTATTAAACAGCTGTACAACAGCTTTGCAGTCATAGGTTAAAGCATCTAAACAGTTTTTATTAATATTATGTGTCATAACAAGCATCAGCACTGTATTAAAGCATTTCAAAGCCATGAAAGCCCTTGCAATTTAAGTTAGAGGATCTTATTCTCCTCCACTACCAGCATAAATCAAGAATAACTTCAGTGACATTAACAGCAGAGCCATGTTTTTCCTTTCCTAAGAAATGCTTCCAGACATTTTTCCCTCTGAAGGAAAGGCAAATAACACTGCAAAATTCCCCAAATTGATCTTTAATGTCCTTCCAACCCAAACTATTCTGTGATCCTAAGATTGTATGAAATCCAGGCTGTCTCCATCCCTTCTGCATGCCCTGGACAGCGAGACTGGACCTGCCCTAATGCAGTGCCAAATGAGGGTAAAGCAGGATGTGCCTGTCCTGGGCAGATGGGAAAGACCAAGAAAATATGAGAGAGACAAGGGATCCAAAGCAGTGGAGAATTGCTGTTTTAAACAGTCCCTGTGCTGCTGCAGGTGCTGGGTTTAATCTCCACTGCTCCTGGGTGACAGGCTCTATAAATAGGCAGCCAGGTACTCGCTGAGATGCGTTTTATTAACTGAGCACTGCCATAAATAACACAAACACTAATTTGGGAAATGAAGGATGTGCTGATCCCACAGAGCCCGTTCTGCCAGAGTCCCAGAGTCACTCCTGAGCAGCTCTGGGTACCACAGGCACAGGGATGCTCAGGGCTCTGCAGAACACACACCAGAACTGGGTGAGAAGCCAGCCTGCCCAGCCCACAACACACCACCACATTTTGGGGGATCTCCTGCACACTGCACAGTCATAGAACACAGAACCACTGGGAAACAAGTCTAAAATCCCTATTATTAAAAATCGTTTCTCCAGCTTTTTCAAGCCAACTGGTAATAAAAAGTTATAGTCCTCCCTTGAACTGTAAAGGTCAGCTTAAAAATGATTCTAAAAGGATGCTATCCAATTCCAAAGGGTTTTTCCTCTTACAGGAGGAAACTGTTATAGATCTTTTGGGTTTCTTTCACTCGGGCCCCAAGAGGTCTGTGGACACTGACCATGAATTCCCTTTTGATTCCTCAGCATCCAGCTGACACACTGGGCATCCAGAGGAACAGCTCTTGATAGAGAACTGTTTCATTACGGGGCTTGGAAGTGACGTGGGAAATGTACTGCTCTTTCAAAATTAGCTCTTTTTCATCCACATGCTTTTAAACATCACTTGAAAACTTCACTTTGGGTAAATAAATCGACTGCCAATCTCAAGCTCTGGAAGAGCTGTCATGTTTGCTGACACACAGAGTTCCAGGGGGAATTAAAAATAACTTAATTGCACCCAACTTGCCCAGAGTCTCTTATTTGCTCACCATTAAGTGTTTTCCAAAGGATCAGCACCTCCCGTATCATTGTCTGTGTTTGCTGACACACAGATTAAAGGAAATCATTTGTCCCAACCCACTGAGCTGAGCGGTGCCAAAGCCTGCTGGGGATCCAGATCCTCTCAGCCCATGCCTTGGCTCACCTGACATCCCCGAGCTACACCCCAAAATGCAAACTGCTCCCTGCAAGTGGGACAGGAGCACTGGGGTGGGTTTTCCCCCCGTGCACACAGGTGGCTCTGCAGCCAAGTGTGCCAGACACTGCAGGGAGCTGGCAGAGAGGGGAGCCGGGGCAGGAGCAGCTCCCTGGGCAGGCACTCACTGGTTTCAGCCGTCTCGTACTCGCTGTCCCGCAGCAGCTCGAAGATGTCCACCTCCACCTTGGCCTTGCCCACGCGCTCGGGCGCACGGTTGATGCGGTTCTTGGCCAGGGTGATGGAGAGCCTCTCCCCTCTGCTGCACTCCATGGGGTCATCCAGGATGGCAGCTGTGGGGGCAAAGGTGTTGGCAGTGTTAGGCACAGCAGGGACTCGGAACCTCCCCCTCCATCCCATCCCTTTGGGATCTCCACGCCGGCGCTCGTGCTCCTGTCAGCGCATCCTCCTTCCCACACACGGCCCTTCCTGCTGTTTCACCCACCTCCCGAGGCTCTGCCAGACAGGTGGGTGGTGAAATCTCTGCAGCAGAGGCTGTGCTACCTGTCGGAATGCCACGGCACAGCCACCCACGCTGGCGGGCTCCTGGTGGCACCCAGCACCCACTGCCACATCCAGCTGAGCCCTGGAGAGCCCAGACCCCACCTCTGAGCCCACCAAAGGAAGAACATCCCCACACAGCCCTGGGTGGCTGCTCTGCACAATGTTGATGTGGTTCTGAGAGCTGCAATATTTCAGGAAGCACGTGGGCAGCCGGGGGTGGGCAGGGACAAATATTTGTCAAACAGAAAGCACTTGCCTCTTGAACTCAGCTCCTGGGCCTGCCCACTCAGATCTGTGGCAGGCACAGGGAGAGGGTGAGGGGGATTATTTTTGTTTTCTGGGGGGAAGGCAAAGAGGAGCCAGAGCTGGGCACTTCATTGTGAGCTGGCACAGCACCTGCAGCCCGCTGGGTTTGTCCCTGCCAACAGGAGGTCTCCTCCCAGAACCACCTATCCCACTGGATCTGGGCAAGAGCAGCCCTGGGCTTTGTTGTGGGCATTAAAGAAAGCACCAAGGCTTACTTTATATCCCAGTGATACTCAAGAATTCCTTCTCTTCCCAGTTTGATGGGAGCTAAATTTAAGTAAGCAGGGATAAACATTTGTGGTACCCCATGCCCAGATGTCTGGGAGGATGATGTGCCCCACAAGCAGCTAAAACTCCATTTCTTTAGGAAAGAAGCAGCAGAGGAGAAAGTTCTCATAGATAAAACTTTTCCCTCCATTCCTGCTCCCAGGAAAGGGTAAAACCATGTGCTGAATGTGATGAACACTCCAAAGTGCTGCTCATGTTCAGGTGCTGACACAGCAAAACTCAAGTTCAGTGGTGGGGAAGTGTGTGTCAGCATTCTCAGGTTCATTAGTTTCTAATTTAAAGCTTCAAAATCCGTAAATTGGGAAATGTTTTCAAGTATATTCCTAATTGCCAGTTTTCAAACAAAACCCACTTCCACTAATGTACAGTTAAATACATTTTAAATATCAAATAGTTGAAATCAAAGCATTTTGAATCATTTCCTCAGGCCACCTAGACAAAAAAAAAAGTTTGCACAAAGGTGGGTTTTTTTGTCTTTATTCAGGATGGGATTTTCCATTCTTATGTTTTGGAAATCTTGAAAAGTTCCCTACAGTTCAGGGAAACAAAACAAACCAAACCAAAACCACAACCCCCCCCCAAAATAATAACAGCAAATCCTCTACTCAGCTCTGGTTGAATCTGAACTTTGGGAGCAAATACACGAGGAAGGGAAAGTGCTCCCAGAAGGGGCAGGTTTGGGAAAAGAAAGGAATGAGATGGAGCACCTGGAGCCAGGAGGGAGGTGGCAGCAGCACTCCCAGAACCCAAATATTGCCCAAACCTCATCACAGCCTCCTAATCCCAGGGGGATTTGGGACAGAAAACCAGCAAAATGTGCTCACTTGCATTTTGGGACACTGGTTACTTTGGCCAAATATTAAACCAGCCCTCAGGACTGAGCAGGTAACGAGGCTGAACTAATCTTTATTTATTAAAACTAGAGGATGAAAAAGGTCATTTAATATTTAAAACAGGTTTGGTTTAAAACTTCATGTCTTGGGACACGGTGCCAAAGCTCATCTAATAGTGGCATCATTAAGTATGAACAAAAATCTTCATAGAAATTCCCCTTCATCTCCTCCTGTCTATTAAATATGGGAAGATGCAGCAGGTAAATCTTTAATCCTGACGACTTACAGCAAAGTCTTTGAACTTTGTCGCCCTCCAAAATTACTTCTATCTTTCCCATCATGATAAATGTGTCTGCTCTAGCCTGCTTCTCTATGAATTATGAGGATAATATTTCAGAGAGGGCCAGGAGCACCTGGTGCTGTGATGCCCAGCCCAGGGCTGTTCAGGGTTTCCCAGGGACTGAGAGCCAAACAACTTCAAGGACTGCACAAGCTGAGTTTAGCTCTGGAATAATTGGCTGGAAACATCTTTTCCCATGGGATGGTCCAATCCTGACTGATAAACATCCTTTATATCATAATAATTATCTTTTTGTTCAACATGCTCAGGTTTTCCTTACACAACACAAAACTCTCCCAAACCAGAAGAGTTTATCCCTTTGGAAATGCACTGAGAGCAGCTGGGTTATAGCTGATCAACAGACTTCCATTTCAAATCCCTATCACACACAGATTTCAAATGCAACACTCAGAGTTAACCATCTAACAGTAAAACCAGGTATTACTGATAGGCAAAGCAATGCAAAGGGATGGGAAAAGCAGGTTTTGGTGACTGTCCTGCAGCCAGCCCTCACCTCAGGGACCTTCCAGCCCTCGGGGTGGGGGATGAGGAGACAGGACTTGGTGCTGAGTGAGATGTGTGTGTGAGCACCCAGCCCAAGCCCTGCCAAGACAGAGCATAAGGGATGTCTGTGAGTGGTTTCTCCAGACAGGAGCTGGCCAAGGAGCTCCCTAGGGACGTGTCTTCCTTCTCCTCCAGCACTGCCAGCCCCAGGCAGAGGGAGAGCCTGGCAGTGGCACTGGCTGCACATTGCCAGCCCAGAGCTCAAACCCTTCTGCCTCTTCTCCCTGGAGAATCCCCTCCGGGAGGAGCAAGGACATTCATTTCTCACCCCAAACTACTCAGTTCCAGTTCTTCCTGCCAGAGCAGGGACTGGGGGGACAGGCAGAGCTGTCAGCTTGTGTGCCCTCAGTGCTGGAGCCAGCTGTGCTGCTGGAGCTGGGCTGGCACTCAGTACCCACCCCTGGCAGTGCCCAGCCAGGCTGCACACAGCTCTGCAAGGCAATTCTGCCCACCCTCAGCTGCCTTTCAGCCAGGGCTAAGAAAGCAGAAAGGCTCCATCCCCCTGTCCCCCCGAGCCATGTGGCTCCCAGAGCCACCAGCCACACTCACCATATGCACTCTGACAAGCCTAATCCCCCTGCAAGCTTTACTACACATCGCTCCTTAATTCATGATTCAACCAAGATCTAATGAAGTAGCATTTTTATAACAATAACAGGGAACAGATGCTACCAGGAGGATTAAACACTGCTACAACAAACCCTGTTCAGCTGACCTTTCCCTGTTAACAGTGTTATTTTTTCTTACATTTTCTCAGATGCTTTTCATACCTTTGAGATGTAAAGTCCTACTCAGAAACACAATTTCTATCTCAAGGCACCTCTTGAAGATGCAGATTTAGCAAAGCACTGGAGTAAACATGAGATTTCACTGTTCATAACCTGTCCCTGCAAGTCAAAAGGATATAAAGCTGTCTGTCATATCTCTTAGGTGTCTCATCTGACAGGTTAAGATCACACCTACAACCTCTTCTGATTTATACTGTAAACACAGTCACAGGATCATTAAGGTTGGAAAAGCCCTCCCAGCCCGTCGAACCCACCCTGTGCCCTGTGCCCACCTTGTCCCCCAGCCCAGAGCAGTGAGTGCCACGGCCAGTCCTTCCCTGGGCACCTCTCAGAACCAGAAGCCCTTCAGACCAAAGGCATTCCAGAGAAACGTATCATTCCTCAAACATCCTGCTCAGGACCAGCAGCCTCAGGAGATGCTCTGGGATGTGGGGACTCCCCCCAGCCCTGCCCCCCTGCCCTTCCTCCTGCTGCTCATCCCAGTGTCCCTGTGCCATCGGAGACCCCCCTGCAGCTGCTCCTCACACCATGACCCCCAAACCACCTCCAGAACCACGAGGCTGCAGGGTCAGGTGATTAAATATTGTTGCAAAACTGTCTTATTTTGTCCTTTTCCCCTCTGCTGAATATGGTCTCAACCCTTCAGGCTGTCAGTACAGCAAAGGGTATGAAATTTGCACAGCTCCTCATTACAGGGCTGTCAAGTGCAGCTCCAGTGGAGAAACAGGTGGGATTGTGTTTCCATTATAACTCTGAAGTGCTGCTTAAAAATAAAATAAAAAGTCGTCAACACGCTATTACTCTGAGAGGAAAGAGGATCTCATCAAGGAAAAGGAAAATCTGAAAACATAAAATCTCCTTCACAAAGAGACTTGATAATGTTTGTGTGATCGCTGCAGCAGAGGGCTATTTATTGCTCTTGGCCAACGTTGGAAATCTGCATTTAAATGGAGATTCCCTCTCATTTCTGCTAGCCAGAGAAAGTGAATTCAGGGGAGAGAAAGGCAGACATGATAAAAAGAGCTGAGTGCTTTAGTTTGCACTGTTTGAAACACAATCTCTCTTTTATCTTCTTTATTAACTGCTTTGTGTACATAAAATCAGAATTACATTGTCTGAGACCTGAAGTTTCCAGGAAAATGGAGACTGAAGGTGATGACCTGCCCATCATGCTGGACCTGTCCCAGTGCTGGGATGCAAAGCCTCTGCTCCCAGCAAATATCATCCCTCTGGGGCAGGTAAAAGCCCTGCCAGACTCCTCCTTGGGTTGTCAGAAATCATCCAGCAAGAAAACTGGCAATTCCAGCCACCAGGAGCTTGTTTCTGCACGTGGTGGGATGGGATGCTTTATGTCCCCCTGAGACTTTGCTCCCAGCTGGAGCAATCCATACCAGTGCTCTCTAATAGAGATTTCCAGCAGCTCTGCAAAGCCCTTCTGTCAAACTGGACCAGAGCTTGCCAAAAATTCAACCCTCTGCATAGACACCCACATCCCCACGAGGTCAGGCTGGGTGCCTAAATCATATTTTCTTGGGAAAGCAGCCTAAAAACTCCGACCAAAGACAGGAGGATCATTCTCCTGTCTGTCTTTTGTTTCCATCATGTCAGGTGGAGTTTCCAAAGGAAGTTTCTCTGCCCATTTTCGTGGTCTCGGGTGACTGGAGCAGCTGTGGTTTTCAGGCAGAGAGCATTGGGAAACCCTGGTGGGGCCAATAAACTTGGCAAGACCACGAAAGAAGCGAGAACTTAATTAAGTCAGTGGAGAGTATAAATACAAGAAAAATAACCACACAAACCCCAAGTGCCACTTGCAGGCAAGCAAAAAGAATGAGGAAGGAAGAAACAATGTGTAAAAATCTAAGGTTAAAAAAAAAAGCCAAAAAACAAATGGGGAAGGCTGGGAGGATTTATAGTTCTAATCATGGGCTTGAGAGAGGGCAATTCATAACGCAGCTGGGGGATGTGGTGAGCAGGAGAGGCACTGCTGGGGGAGAGAGCCTTCCATGGGATGGGGAGCAGGAGCAGAGGCTGCTGCAGAGCCCCAGGTGACACAGGATGGACACAGAAAGCCTGTTCTGTTCCCACATGGCCCCAAACCCAGAGCTCCATCTCCAGAGGTGGCTGCAGGGATGCCACAGCTTGGGCACCACTCCCTGCCCCTTCCCAGGCTGGCAAACAGCAGTGCCCTGCAGGGATGCACAGCTCAGCCCAAATTCTGGGGGAGGCAAATGCCAGGCCCATGTCCAGGCTTTCCCCAGCCAGCTGCTTCAGTCATACACACACAGCAAAGAGCCTTGGACATATCCCCAAAGTCAAGGTGAGAAGGGGGAAAATTTGCTGTAGTGAGGGATTTAGGGGTTTGCTTTCATTCATATGGAGGGCTTAGAGATCTTTTGCACTGGTTCTAATGGTGTTACAAATCACTGGCCATTGCTGCTGACACAAATCTCCAGAAGATGGATCCAAGGACAAGGACCAGCCATGCTGGATGTACAGAGCAGATATGACAATTCCTTTAAAGAGATGAGATTGAAAATCTCTTCACCTATCATTTGTCTTTCTCTTGTGATGAATGAAGAACAGAGGCATGAAGAGATAAAGTGGCTCCTCAAGGTCTTCCAGGGCCCCGTGGCCAATAAACAGATTTAAAATGCCCAGAGACTTCAGAAACCCTTCCAGGACCTTCTCCCCACTGCCCAGATGTTGGTGTACAGATGTGCAAGGGAAGAGAGCACAGCTTAAGAGTGGGAGGGGGTCACAGAAAAGCTGAGCAGAAGATGAACAAGGTGTGGAAAGGTGACATTGGGAACCTCACCTCTAGAGCAGGGGATCCAGATGTATTAAAGCTCATGGAAGAGTCTGATCCAATTATAAAAGGCCACTGGAGCCCTTTGCTGCTGTGCCTCAGGATTGTTTTCATCTCTGTTTTACTGTTAGAGCAAACAACTTTCCCTGCTGAGTCACCCTGAAATGAGATGCTAAAGAGCTGCCACACCAGATGTGGAAGCCCTTCAGATCCACTATCGATCAATCTACACAGCCTGTATTTATTTATTTTTTGCCACTCAGCCCTCAGCAATTTAATAGGTTACTTTAATGTCTTCCTGCCTTCCCTCTTTGGTATGCTCTGCCCACTGCAATTCTTTTCCCCCCGTGACTTCTTCCCTGACTTCTGGATG
This sequence comes from Campylorhamphus procurvoides, assembly GCA_013396655.1. Classification (NCBI taxonomy): domain Eukaryota; kingdom Metazoa; phylum Chordata; class Aves; order Passeriformes; family Dendrocolaptidae; genus Campylorhamphus; species Campylorhamphus procurvoides. The sequence goes on along the minus strand of WBMV01002768.1, from coordinate 609,937 downwards.
GGAAAGCAAAACAGCAATTTTCTTCTCCCTGGACTCTGACATGGTTTTCCCTCCCTTTCTATCCATCTTAGCACCATAGAGCTAATCCATCTAATCCCAGTATACTTTTTATACTTGTTCAGAAAGAAAAGCAGCCCCACTTTGTTCTGAGATGACTTTTTGAGAGAAAGGATCTACAGAGACCTCAGTGACTGAAGTGATGCACAGCAGCATCCTTGCTTGCAGCAATTTGTCTCAGCATCCTCTGGAGACAGTCCCTAAGTGGGGTGTCAAACACTGCCTGGAGAATCCTTGGCACAGCAGAAAACAACCCCAAAATCCTCAAAAGTTTTCCCAAAGAATCCCTGAGGTTTCTAGCACAAGGCTCTTCTGTGTAGGTAAAGAACAACTTTTAGGCAAACAACGTTTGCTTTCAGCTTGGGAGCTCATTACGGATTCTTCCACATCTGGAAAAGTTTTAAGCATGCCACACAGACACAGAAAAGGGCACGTGAAGAGCAAGAAAGGAAAGGGAAAAGCAAGGAAAAAGAAAAAGCTCAGCTGCAGAGACTAAATGATATCAGACACAAAACTCTTAGTGAACAAGGCCGAGGAAACCCAAAAGAAAAGCCATTCCAGGCTCCCTGGACGTTCAGTGTGATGGAAGAGCTGGTGGGATCAGAGCTGGAGAGGAGTCAGGACCAGCACTGGGTGAGGAATGAGCCACATCAGAGCCAGCCAGGCTGGCACAGCAGAGTGGAGTGAATTACATCCCCTGCAGTCTGTTATGAAGCTCCTTACAGGGGACACTGAATTAGGGACATTAATGCAGCACGAAACTGGATCAGGTTCACAGTGATAAGCTTAATTAAACCACAGAGTTATCCATAGGCTGGGGTTTATGTTATAAATAAGCAACGTTTATACCGATTAATTGAAGTCATGGTTCAGATCATTAAATCCTCCTACTTTCAACCACCTAAAGGAGGGGACCTGCAAGAGCTGCATCCAGCCACAGGTGTTTTGACACTTACAAGCCTCAATCCTCCCTGGAGGGCAGGGCAGGGGGACAGGGGGGCTTGCCAAGGCTCTTTCCCACGGTGAGAAGGCTGGCATGAGCTCGTACCCCAGCAGGTGATGCAGGGCCTGCTGTCACACCAAGAGTTAGGGCTGGCAGCCACAGGCAGCACCACGTTCCCACTAGTTCTCCAGGGCTATAAAGGATGTTGTAACACAGCGCTGAAAACATCTTGGAGACAGCAAGCTGTGTCAGCTGCCCTCATGGATCCAATTCTTTTTCATTATCCCAGCCAGAAGGACTTGCCTGGAGAAAAGGGGCTGCTTTATCCTCCTCCCCAGCCCCTTCTCCTGTGAGGGATGGCCAGGGCCACCTCTGGGACAGCAAACCAGCAAACCCCCAAAACCTCCCCATCCCGTCACCCACCTCTGGCCACCCCTCTCAATTCAGTCTGAATTTCCAAGCTCAGGAAACACCATGCAGAGCTAAAGGGGAAAACCCCTGACCTTTGTAACAAGCTTCACTCCATGAAACTTGAAGTTTAAAGATAAAATTCCCACTCAAGCAGTGCTCTGAACCAGGAGGAATTCAGGCTCATGTCTAACACTCTAATCGCAATTATGAAACCAGGACAGACCCTTTCTCCCCTCTTTTTCAGCTTTCTGCTCCTTCCTCCCACAGCCCCAGAGGTTTTACACAGCTCTAATATTTCAGAGTGGCCTCGTTGCTCTGAAGCAAAAAGGCAGCTTGGGAGACCCTGGTTTGCTCCAGCTCATCTATCACATCTGCTCCCAAAGCCAGTGGTTATTAAAAATTAGAGCCGGTCAAATTATTGTTATATTTTGACACATGGAGAATATTATTATCATCCTTTCACTGCTGCCCCCAACCCCTCTCCATGAATCATTCATGACTCTCTCCTGATCCCTGCAAAGGAGCTGGGCTCATGCCTTGTGCAAGGCAGATTTCCTGCCCCTGCAGCAGAGCCACACTGGGGGAGACTGGAGGGAGGCAACACGAGGAGGCCCCAGGTCTGTAAGGAGCCCATGGAATGGCCCAACCAATTCTGCAGGGAGGATTGCCAGCTCCTTCATCTCCTCCAGTCTTCTCCCTTTTTCTTAACGCGATTGGGAACTGACTAATAACAACAATAACAAAATAAACATTGTTTACCATCAGCTGCAGGATTGGGGCTATTTCCTGTATCTCTTCACCAGCACACAATTGTCTGCTAAATGGATAACAATGATTGTGAGGGTCCAGTTATTACCTTGAAACCTCACATTTTGATCCAGCCAATGCTGTTCTCTTATATAAGTAACAGCTATTACTGTAAAGTGATTTTCCCCCTCCTGTACTCCCAAAGAGTTCCTGCAGGAGATGGCACTGAAAATGGGCTCCATTAATACCACACTTAGGCCCTGCTGCTTTCATACTTTAACTTCCATCATTAATCTTCTAATGTGTCTTTAAACAAATATCATTAATTCCACAACTCTCTGGCACCTATTCTTCCCTGGCTTCCCCCCTTCCTTCCCCCCAAATCCCTCTGCAGTTAAATAGGAGCTCTCCCTCCACTGACTCATCAGTGGGTGTTGTGCTCCTGCCAGTCAGGGGGAAGCATTTGTTCAGGCAGTTTCCTGGTAATTACAAGAAAAAATACAAAACTTACAAGAAAAAAATTGTCTCCTCACAATCAGGAGACACATCAGAAGGAGCTGTGACGGGAGCATTTCTGCCCTCCCTTGCAGGGAGGATCACAGGGTGACTTTGCTGAAGAGAAGACTCTAAACTCCTCCCGAGGTGCCAGAGCTGGGTCCCTGGGCAGGTTTTTAGCACAGGGAAACATTGCCTCTGGCACACAGCATCTCCTTTTGAGCACACGACAAATGCAACTGCCGGATGCCACTTCTGTGGGATTGGATGATGAGACACAGGGCTCTTCTTGTCATTGCTCAGTCACAGGACAAGTGGGACTGCAACTGTGTGCACAGGGCTCTGGAACAGCTCCAGGCAAAGCCCCTCTGCCCCAATTCCTCAGCAGTGGGAGAAGTGCTGCCTCCCGTTTCCTGGGGAGCTGAGGCAGCAAATGGACACAGCCCAACCCTGCAGTGCCATTTGGACACGGCTCCTGCCTCTGGGGGGGCAATCCCTGCTCTGCCAAGAGGCTGATCCCTCTCCTCCAGCAGCTGGCACAGCTCTGCCAGCATCACCGGGCTCCTGCTCACGCTGCCAAGGCCACAGTGCCCATCCAGCAAGGGAGGACACGGTGACCTCTCAGCAAAGGCAAAAAACTGGTTTCCAGACTAATTAAGCTAATTAAGGCTACTTATGCATTAGTCACGAGGCACACGGCACAGGACCACAGTTCCAGGCAATGGTGGCACATTCTGCTTAAAAGGTCTGTGTTTCAAGACTCATCACCCACGATGTCACCTCCCTCTCCCCATCCCCGTCTGCTCAGCTGAGCTCTCCCCCGTGGAGGAGGATCCCTCAACCAAAAAACACATTTTCATAAATGGTTTAATAGGAAAACCAAGCCAGAACTAAGCCACACACTCAGGCTCTCCCACTTTTTGGGAATCCCAACCCTGCTCCCAGGACTGAGATCACCCCCCCATTCCCAATCTGCTGCCTTCTGGAATAAAAGGATTTCAGGCCAATAATTTGGTGGTTTGCAGGTGCCTCCTCTGAGCTGTTTTAGTTCCTGCAAAGCCAACATGCCTTTCACAAACAAACACTTGGCTGTGTTTCCCTTGTTCCTGATTAACCAGTTAATGAGGAATCTGGATAGAGCAGAATCAACAGGAAATTAAGGCAACACAATCCACTACATCCCTCCTATTCTAAACAAGAGAAAGCACAGGGGATAGAAACCCAAAATACTTCCCTGAAGAGTGGCAACAGCTCCAGTGGAAGAGGCAAAGAGCCTTTCCTAAGAAACACATCCCCCAGATGTTCCAGCACTGCACACCCTGAACAGAATGAAGCACATTAATGATGAGGAATGTTACCCAGCCCTGAGCAACAGCCTGAGGTTATCTGGGACCAGTTCTAATGCAACTGGTTCTGATTGTGCTGCTGCTGGAGAGGTCACTTCTTGCCACTTCTAGACGTGGATAACTTTGCTGCAAGGTTGTGGGGTTTCTTTTTTGTTGTTTTTGTTTCTTTACCAGAAAAAAAGGTCAAAAAGAGAAAAAAAGAGAGAGACTGGGATACTTTTGGCACAGAAACCCCTGACAATGGAGAGAACTGGCATTTTTCAATAAATTAAGATTTCTCAAGGCCAGCAAAGAGTTTTTTCAAGGGTTCTCATTACATTGGAAGTCCCTGAAGGCAGTGTGTCAGAATTTGGGCAGGACTGGGTATGTTGTTCAAGATCAGAAGTAACAAAATAAAGGATATTAATCACTTGGACATGAGTTTATTTTTGCTATAACCAAAATGTAATACGTGTGCATAAATAAAACATGAAAAGACAACCTTTGCTTAAAATCAATTGATAAGACAGTGAGACTTCAATAATACCCAGAGCAGCAAAGCTCTGTCCTTTTGCTTAGGGGGGCTCAGCAGCTTCCCCAGCCCCTCTGGAGCAGGACCTTGTGATTCCCAGGCTCCAGGTGCTCCCCCAGCCCCTCTGGAGCAGGACCTTGTGCTTCCCAGGCTCCAGGTGCTCCCCCAGCCCCTCCGGAGCAGGACCTTGTGATTCCCAGGCTCCAGGTGCTCCCCCAGCCCTCCCTTTTCCCCACCTTCCTCCCCTCAAACAGGCATGAAAACCCACCACGTCCCACACTGGAAAGCTTGGCAATACCCACAGCTCAGCACTGAGAGCGTCAATGAAATCAATTAGCATCCCCATACATGGCTAATATTGGAGACGTAGGAGAGGCTTTATTATCCAAATAGAAAATCAGTTTGTGTGTCCAGATGGTCACTGGAGGCGCTGGAATCTCCTCACTATCACTGTAGCTCGGCGTGTTTGGGCCCGTTTCAATGGCACCAGCCCTGTTTATCAGCTTGGAGGAGAGCCTGTGCCATCTGGGCAGGATGAGGTTCATTGTCTGCCTGGCACCCACGGGGTAAACACAGCTCCCACTCCCACCCCACTGCCACTTCTTGGTACTGACTCTGAGACGGGGGGAGAGCGATGGGAACAGGCTTTGGGCTGGAAAGCACTTTCAGAAAGCTCTGGGTGCAGAAGGATCTCTGGGGAGCTGCTGCATTGGGGATTCCCTGGAATACCCAGGGGACCATGGAGGGAATCCCAGCCAGAACCATCACCCAAACCCTCCTGTTTTCTGCTCCTCACCACGACCCTGCAAGGGCTGAGTTGCTGGGAGAGTTTCATCCGCACTGATCTGTTCTGCAGGCAAGTTCTCTAGTTCTAAAACACCAGTTATCCATTTTTAAACACTTTAATCCCTCGAGAGGCAGGAGCTGAGCTCCCAGCCGCCTGCCTGTGCCTGCAAAGGGAGCCTCTGAGGCAGCTGAATTAACCAGAGATGCTTCCCACGCTACAAAGGTGCTTAAAAGCCACCGAGGTTCAGCCCCAGCCATGGAGGGAGCAGAACGTGCTCAGGACAGGCTCAGCAATGACTCCAGCTCCCTACCTGGCGTTATAATGACAGGAAGGGAACACTCACAGCCTGCTAAGTCTCTAACTACTGTTAAAACCCTCCCACCAGTCTCCTCATGTCATCTCCCTGCAAGGGGATAATCCTTCTGTTCTCACACACACTTTGTCTAGTCCAAGAGCAGAGCTCTTCCCTCATTATGCTCCAGCACACGTGGTCACACAGAGGACACTGCAACACAACCACAAGTGACACACAAAAACAGCTCCCTGTGCGTGAATGAAACATACTATGAAAGGACATTATTATTGGGAAGATGAGGGGGAAAAAAACCCCCTTGCAAGACAGGGAGCCCAAGGTAGTTCTGCTAAAAGTGAACCGGGTTACAGAAGTGATTGTGTGAGAATGGATGTATCATTTTCTCCTGACATGACATCGCCTCAATTAAGTTTTCTTATTGAGGTAACCTGGAGGCAGCACAGCGAGATAACAGATGGGAAAGTCAGCCTGTGAGGCTAAGTGCAGGGTTTGCCTGTCTGGAGGTACATAAAGCAATTTATTGTTCTTTTTTTCTCTTGCATTCAGTGTTTCTGACGAGGTCAACAGGGAGGGAGCAGAGAAATCCTGCATTCAGATTCAGATTTCACACATCAGAAGGGAAACACTCAAATCGAAAAAGCTACGGGAGCAGTAACTGAGAAATTATACATGTACTTTTCCTCACCTCCAGCCCCGTGTCTTTATTTTATTTAAAACTGTCACGTTAACGTGGTTTTCAAGAAAACACATAAAGCTCTTCTGCATTTCCCATCGTTGTGCTCGGATGGCTTGCACTGATACAATCATCTTCCCAGCCACTGCTGAGGATGGGATCAGGATGGGCTCAGGATGGGCTCAGGATGGCTGTGGGCACACAGAGCTCTGCCCTGGCAGCAGGGCTGTCCCCAGTGCCCAGGATGGCTGTGGGCACACAGAGCTCTGCCCTGGCAGCAGGGCTGTCCCCAGTGCCCAGGATGGCTGTGGGCACACAGAGCTCTGCCCTGGCAGCAGGGCTGTCCCCAGTGCCCAGGATCCCATGGCTGGGCACAGCTGGCCGAGGGTTTTTAGAAGATGAGCAAAAGAAGGGTCTGAACCACCAACCCAGGTACCCCAAGACAGCCTGCAGTGACAGAATGAGAGGACATGGCCTCAAGGGGACCAGGGCAGGGGCAGGTTGGACATCAGGAGGAATTTCTCCATGGAAAGGGGTCAGGCACTGGAGGGGCTGCCCAGGTGGTGACTGCTCACAGGTTGGACTCGATCACTTTGGGAGTCTCTTCCAACCCCAACGACTGCAGGATGCTGTGATTCCACCCGCAGGCATTGAGGTCCTTCCCTGCTCTTCCCTTCTCATGCAGCATCAGCAGCCTGAGGTGCTTTTTCAGCAGCTGCCCAGAAAGCTGCCAGCTTTCCCCTCTCCCCCAACCTCCCAGAGCTCAGCTCCGTGTCGCCTCCAGGCTCCTGCAGTGCTTTCCTTCAGACAGCCCTGAAACCACTCCAGAACTCCCTCCCACCCCACGCTTTGTATTTCACATTAAATTAATCAGCAGCAATGGAAACTTCAATCCCTGCCTTTAAAGTTTCTGAGCTCATTCACTCTTAGGATTTTACCTTTCAAAAAAAAAGCTTATTTAACCTGACGTTCCTAATTCCTCCCGCCCCGAGAGACAGTCGAGGATTTGCACGGCTCTGACACGGATCTGCCAGGGCCCCAAAGCTCTCCTTGTCTGCAGGGCAAGCCAGGAAAAGCCTCTGCTCTCCCATGGAGAGGATGAAGGACTCTTAACCTGTGTGGGGTTTCACCTCTTCCTTCTGTGCCCTGACCCTTCTCTGGCAGCCAAAGCACATCAACTCCCCACCCTGGGACCGGCAGGGATATCCCTCTATTATGAGCCTGTCAGCTTACAGTGGCCTGGAGAAGGCTCTGGAAGGCTTTGGAGAAGGCTTATCCCTTGCTGCAGTTAATCCATTGGCCACACAGAGCCTTTGGTGGGGTGGTGGGGGCTTCCTTGGCAGTGTTCCTGGCCACAGTTCTACACCCAGCTGTTCCAGATGCCAGAAAAAGACTGAGGGATGGAGAAAAACCTGAACACAAACACCTTCAGAGGCTTTCGCTGGCTTTGTTTGGTTTTCCTTTCTTCTCCCTTGTTTTTTATGTCTCTTCCTAGTTCTGTGACCCCACCTCAGACCCTGTGCAGCTGAGAGCAGGGCCCCCTCCTCCATTAGCAGGGACGGAAATGGTTTCCCCTAACAAGTGGCAGCAATGCCAGCAATTTCATTTCCTGACTGTCTTTTAGTCCTGAATATATATTGCTTACTTAAAGAGGTGGGGGGAAATAATCACATGCCCTACAAGGCTGCAACTCTCCATCAGGGAGAGGTAAAAGTTGCTGAGAGACTGGCCTGGTGACAGAAACAAGAGAAAGTGCTGTCACAGCCCAGGGGAAAAACCTTCCTGGTGCTGGTGGACTCTTTGTCCCCAGGTATGAAAACACACCAAGCTGACTGTTCTGGGGAAAGGTGGCCCTGTATGGGACAAGATGAGCTTTAAAGTCCCTTCCAACCCCAGCCAGGCTGGGATTCCACAGTTCTATGACTGGTGGTTTTAGGTGCAAAGCCCCACCCCCAGAAGAGGTACCAGGCACAGCAGGGCACTGCCAGCTACTTCTCAGGCAGAGCCAGCAGCCAGGCTTGCAGTGCATGGGTCGATAAGGTTAATTTAAAAATATGAAAACACATAGACAGAAGGGGGGAAAAAAAAGAGAGAACACCACTTTTCTTGCTCTCTGTGTTATCTTGCTAAAGAGATCCAGATAACAGAAAACACGAAAAGCAGAAATATAGATTTGTTATTACTATTATTTGCTGCAGGGCCCAGACTGTAGAAATGCACCTTCTCTCAAAGCAAAACTTCATTCTTTATTGATTTCTGGAGCAGGACTACCATTGACAAAGCTAATTAGCTCAACAGTGATGAAAGGAAAATACTTTTCCTTATAGGTGCAATTACAGACACTCCCCTGCACTTGACCTGGGCCAGATCTGCAGCTCTGAATCACAACCAGTGGCAGCAGGGCTGGCACTGCCCTGGCACAGGAGGTGGCACGGCCTGGCTGTGCCCCACGCCAGAGCCATTGCCCCCTGACTGCATGCCACGCTTTTCATTCCCTCTGCTGCTGGACAGCTCCCGGCTGCTCCTCCACATGCTCTGGAGCTGGGACAGCAACACCCCGTCTGCCAACAGCTTTGTGAGAGCCCTCGCTGCCCCTGCCCCTCTGAGGAGCACCTGGGGAGGATGGAGGGGCCCTCCAGCTCTCCACCTCCCTGATGCCCCCACTGAAATCTCCACTGCCCCCACAGTCACAGCACAATGAGCCCAGCAAGTGGCAGGCTGAGGGATGCTGGGCAGCAGTGACCCTGCTGCCTCTTGGCATCACCCTCTGGACAAAGCCTCTTTGCAGATGCCAGCATTTATCCCTCCTCTTGGTCCCCTCCTCCTCCCCTCCTCACCTGCTGCCCCTGGGAGTGGCTCCAAGGGGATGCCACAAGCCCTCCAGGTCTGAGAGGAGAAGGGTGAGAAGGACGGGGGACAAGGGGGGTGCTGGCAGGGCTCCCATGAGGACATGGATTAACCCCCTCAGCTGGCACTAAACACAGGGCACAAGAGGGGCTGGTCCAGCACACACCAGGCTTCCTCCCCAGCCCAGGTGCTCTGTGCACCCTGGAGGGACCAGAGAGTGGTGCCAGGCTCTGGGGGATGGCAGCTTGATGTGGGCACACACCTGTGGCCCCCAGGAAGAGCAGGAGACAGGTTATTCCAGCAGCATGGAGAAGGAGCAGTGGGAGAAGGGAAAGTACCAGCACTGCTACAGATCTGACAGCCACATCCTTCCTTCATGCCCCACTTCTCAGCCAGAGCCCATTTAATTACTTTTTTGTAAAACCCTTTTCTGTTTGGTTTCCAGCTCTTTTCACACAAACTTTATGATCCCTTCAGCAAAGCTCTGCACCAGGTTATATTTTGCAATAACCAAGACAAATGGTATTACAATAATTCAGACTGCAGGCATGGCTATTGTTAATGCGCTTGTTTTTGCTGGAAGTGTGCAACATTCTCACAACAGATTTTCAAAAGCCAAATCTGTCAGCTGGTGGAGCCTTCCTGACTTTGATCCCTGAGATGGAAAGGGAGAAAAACCATTTTTTGCACATTTCCAGGGATGGTGACTCCAGCACTTCCCTGGGCAGCCTGTTCCAGTGCTTGATAACCCTTTCTGTGCAGAATTTTTTCCTAATATCTAATCTAATGTGGGGGTTATCAATAGCTGAGCTCCAAACAGAAAAGGTTGGGGAGATTAAGCTCCTAGAAAGGTAAATGAAAGCACAAATCACTTTATCCAGCTAACACTGAGTACACAGAAAGGTGACACCGGAGCTCTGCAGGGAGCCTGGAAATGTCAGTGGCTCTGGGGGCAGAGGGTTCTGTCCATGCAACTCCCCTGCAAAGGCCAGAGTCCAAATGAACACCTCAAGCCAGGAGATCTGTGAACACTTTACCTCCCCTGACTCCAGCTGGGGTTGGTTTATTTTGGTGCCTCTGGGTGTGACACTGAGACCCTCTGTTGCTGTCCCTGCCTGCATCTGTGCAGCACCCACCAGCAAAGGGGGCTGTTCCTGTGCTACCACAGAGCCCACACAGAGCAGCAATCTGCAGCAGAGTCCAACGAGGGTGAGAAGGATTTATCAAAAGCAGTCGTTAACCCGGTACAACATCTGTTGTCTACGTAGGATCTTGGCTGAAATACATTTCCAGGAGATTCACAGCCCTCTCCCTCTGACTCCACGCTGCTGAACTCCCATCAGGGTGTTCACAATAGCTCCATCCATCTCCCAGCCATGCCACCAAAAGCCATCCTGGAAGAAATTATGACAGCAAGTCTTGGTGCACTGAAAGCGAGCATTAGCCAAACACTTGGCTCCATAATTTTCCTCCCCTTTTAAGCTGTCTCGTTCAAGAAAAGACACTGAGTTCTGTGCTGGGCAGGAGGAGGTGGCTGTGTGTCTCTCTGGGGTGGAGGCACATGTTCTGCACAGGAGACCTCCAGATGTTCCTGCCAACAATGCAGAGCCCAAGGGACAAACCTTCACCAGAATACCCTCCAGAATTTCCTCAGGAAACTGCTGCAGCAATCTCAATTACCTTTAAGGTTCTGCTGCCATAAATCATGTGAAGACAAACTATATTCAAGTGTTCTAACCAGAAGAGATGACAGGGGCCTTGTACAATCGCCAATTACCACTGAGGAATGAATTAAGAACATAAATATAAGCGATGAGGGCCATTTCCTAAGCATGCCATCCAATTCTGTAAAACACTTGTCTGTCTTCATCAGTGGGAAATTGGAGCTCCAGGAGCTGCAAGAGCGTGCATGGAAATGAGCAGGAAGCTGCCAGGGGCCAGGAACAAAGAACAGGACTGTGTGTATAAGGACTAATTAGATCTTCAACCAAAGAACTCCATATCTTCTCCTCACCATCTGTTAATGCTTGAAAAGATCTGAACAAATACCACCTTGACATATTCACTCTGGCCATGCTAAAACCCAGTGATTAAAGTATGTTTGTCCCAATGGCATTAAAAAAGAAACAATATAATTCTCTTACAATGAGAGCAAATTTTGAAATAAAGATTTATTTGCCTGATTTTTTTCCCTAATATTAAATCTTTACATTCACAGCCTGATTTTCCTGGCTGCTGCATACATTATTAAGAGGGGATTTGAAACCCCACTGGTCAGCCTTTGGATGGCAGAGCAGTTCTCATTTTATTGCTCTTTTCCCTCTGCAGCCACTGGTTGGGGTTTGTTTTCTTTCACATTGATTATTCTGAGTTTTCCTTGCTCTGTGTGCCCACACCTGGTCAGCCCCAGCGTTCTGCTCCATTGGAGTTTCCCAGTCACCTGGTGAGGTGACCACTGTCCAGGTGGGTTTGCACAAGTAGCTCTTCACCATCTCCCTTTGCAGGAGGAGCTGGAATTCTCCCCCCAACCTCACACTGTTCAGCCAGAAGCAGCTTCTAGGCCTGCTTAAAGAGGCATTTACAAGCTGGCAGGTTGGCCCAAAGGCTCACGCAGCGCTCATCTCCTGCATGTTCCAGGTCCCAGTGTCCTCCCTAAATAATGGGGGGCAGTGCAGCCAAAAGTGCCCCCCAAAACAGAACCCACCCAAATGCAGCTGCTTGCAGTGTGACACATCAGCCAGCAGCAGCATCCCTGTCCCCACCCCTTGGGAAGAAGAATCCAATATAAATTACAGTATAAAAGTTGACTTGACATGTTATAAATGAGCTCACTTTGAATTCAGTCGATAATACTTTGCATTACTAAAATATGAGTTTTACAATCATTCCTCATCTGAAAGCTGTTTAAGTAGTAAACACAGTGCTCGTTACTGATTCCCAGTCTGCACTGGGAATATTTGGTGGTTTTCCAGTATGCCCAGCTCCTGGAATTGTGTGATGAGTGCCCAGCCCACACAGCCCATTTGATCACAAAAACCTTGGCTATTTCCACCATTAAGCAGCAAGTATTAAACATGCAAAATCCCGTGTGATTTGTAAACTCCCACCATGTGTCATGAGGATTTTCAGATGAATAAAGTGATCTGCATTGCAAGGGTCAGAGATGCTCCACAGAGAGAGCTCTGAGCACACAGCATCCCTGTCTCCAGCAGGGCTGGACTGTCCTCCCCACCCTGATACCCGGAGAGGATCCCCCCTGGATCCTTCAGAACCACCTGGCACGATCCCAGGCTGAACCCCCTGCCTGATTTCTGAAGGGGAGCTTTCAGCTGTCAATGGACTTCAGGCCAAAGCCCTGAGCAGAGCAGATGCACTGAAGTGGAATAAGACAGCACAAAGCACAGATGGGAGCTGCTGGGGAAGCTCTGACCGTGCAAGAGGCAGGTTAAAGACTCTGTCACTTTGCACAGGGGCCTGATTGGGGGTAGGGAGGCTTTTTCCTGCAGGGCAGGGTCAGGAACTCCAAGTTCCAGGTGGAAATCCAGAGATTTCAATGCAGTATCAGCCTCTGGTCTGTGTTCCTGAGCTGGCTGTAACAGGAGCTTGCCAGAGTTAACACCGAAGCCCTCAAAATGAAGTTTATAACTCGCTCTTGTTTATCTGTGTCTCTATTGCTGCTATTAATATTTAATGTCCCTGGAGTAAAGGTTCCTCTCCAGCATAACAAGCCCTGCTGCAGCATCAATCAGAGTGTCAGCACCCTGGGGCTCAGCTCCATGGATCCCAGGGCACATCCCCAACCTGGGGCTGCCAAAGGGGGCCTGGCACTGGGAACACTGCCCTTCCCACTGAGGAACGAGGGGTGCAAAGAGACTGTGCCTCGAGTGGAACCCACCACAGGCTTCCCCCGTATCCTGTCAGCTCGGGCACACCCTGGGGTCAGCCCCCAGTGGCTCTGACCATGGCTGGGAGGAGACAGCCCCATTGCCAGACCTGTGTCCTCCACATTACCCTGCCCTCTTGATGTTGACCAGCGGAATTCAGGGAGAAATGATGAAACAGGTGACCCTCTGCCCCCTCTGGAAGCCACAAGCAGCTCCACAGACCTTTCTAAAAGCTCCACATGGCACCTCATTAGAAGCTGGCTTGGCTTTGCTGTGCCTCTGCTAACGAGCCCTTCTCCTGCACCCATCCACACACCTAATGGGCAAAGCCCTTGGAGAACGAGGTCAGAAGCTGATGTTTGATGGCATCCATTTGCTCCGGCTTTCAGTGGCCTCAGACTCACTAACTTGCTCAAATCACCAGAGCTTTGCACTTTGATTTAAGTGGAAAAGGTATTGCTGGAGAAGGGAGCAGAAAGATCATAAGGTGGATAAAGGCAGCAAGAAAATGGGATCATTAGTTTACACAAACATGCTCTCCCAGACAGCCTCAAATCCCAGCTACAGACCACAACAAAGCCATCCCATCACAAAGGGGTTTCTGCCTTGCCCTGGCTACCCAGAATCCGTGAAGGAAATGAGCTAATCCCAGGGCAGCATCCAGAGCTTGGAAAAGCTGCTGTCGCTGCCACCACACGCAGAAAACTCCAAGGAAATCTTGCTTAAGCAGCCTCACACCAGACACTGCCCCAGGAGCAAATTAGCTCATGTTTTTACAGCACAGAAAGGGGGACTGAAATTATAAATACACAAGATTTCATGCAGAGAGATGTGGAAGGTTCCCTTGAGCTGTGCAGGCTGGATGGGCAGGGCTGGGTGCCATGGGCAGCCTTGGTGAGGTGATGTTTGCTCTGTGGAATAAAGATTTTTTGGTCCAGCCCTTGTTCTTGGTACACAATTAAGTGAAATGCAGCTTGAAAAATTATTTTCTCTCCTTAAAGTACCTTAAACACTCTCCCCTCCCTACTTTTTCAATCTCAGCTGCCAGATCTTAGCCCTGAACTTCAGGGCCAATTTCGCCTTTATTTACTGAAAGCTCACTCTAAATCTTTTCAGACTAGAAATGCCAGTTCTCCAAACAATTACTCTGGCTGCAACATTAGTCATTTCCTACATTTTCCATCAGTGTTATTCATTTGATGGCATATCATCCTTGCTATGATAAAATCTGGGCTTTTCTCTCCCCTGTCCTTCCTGGTGCTTTTCTACCTATGAGCTTCCAGAATTCCTCTCCTGGCCAGGGGACATCAGACATGGCATGTCCCTCTCTTTGTGACCACTAGGAAAAATCAATGTGTGCATGACTCCAGCCAGGGCAGGTCCCCCCATGGAGATTCCAGGGGATTAGTAGCACAAACACCACTCTGCCTTGTAGCTCCTTGCAGAACACCACCAGTGCAAAGGGATTTTTAAGGCTGGAGATCTCTTAATTAACATCCCAGGGGCAGTGGGAAGTCCCTGTGAATCATTTGAAAACCAACAGTGAGATTAGAGCCAGGAGGCAAAGAAAGCAGAGGGCAGCTGAGTGTCAGCTTTGAGCCCCCTCCTTGAAGAGACACAGCAGGTGCATGTGGCACCAAGGGGCAAGTTCTGGATCTCTTATCAAGTGACAATGGAAAGAAAACCATCTGCAAGACAGGAAAACATCTTGACAACTCAGACTTCTTGTGCCAGCTGGGATTTGCAGGCTGTGCCTGGGCTCCAGGAGCCACCACATGGGAATACCTGCACTGACTGTGGGCTCAGCTCAGGTCCAGGGTTTGCACATAAGCCCTGCTATAAACAACACACTCAAGCACTTTCACCCAAGGGTTTTCTCCCCCTCCTTCATGAAGTTCTTTGATAGAAAACTTCAGACTAAAAATGGAGCTGCACCAGAAAAACACAAACCAGTGCTCTCTTTCTGCATACACATGTTTGATGTCAAAAAGACAGAGCAGGTCATTCTTAAAAAAGGCACTTCAAATACCAATCCTCCCTGTCATCTCAGTTTTCCATCACCAAATGACAGCCTCCTGCTTCAAGACAACATCTAATGAAACCACATTCATTCCCATCTCGCTGTAATCACATTAGACAGTTCTACCAATTTAACTTTATGGGTTTCTTAACTGGCTGAAAAAACCCCCCATCCAGCCCAACCCGACATGTTTTAGTACCCAGCCACCTGCAGGACCCTTCGGAAAGCAGCACCCCATGGTCAATAAAGAGCCTTCTGTTTGGTGTTAGACTTCCTGCTAAGACCTCGTTTTGTTTAAGAGCTTGTGCAGCTTTGAACACATCAGATTTCGTTTAAGCCAGAATTTGCAGCGTGTGCTTGGCCATTAGAGCCACAAGTGATAATATTCTTGGGCTCATCAGCGCAGGAATGGGGACCTGCAGGACAGCCTGGGTATAAATGTGCATGAGGCTGCTGCTTTCTGCAGCCCAGACCCCTCACTCTGACATAGAGGAGGGGCAGGATGGGAGCAGGTCCAGGGCAGAGGCTGCTCCAACCCCAGGGATTCAGCTTGGCACGGATTGTTCATGCCCAAATGCTGGGTTTCAGTAGTGTATTGCATGGATGGAATTCACCTTTGCAACATCCCACTGCTCACCAAAGCCACGAGCCAGCCCCGCTCCCCAGGTCCCCTCACAGAGTCCCCTGGAGAAGCACTGGGTGTCTCCCAGGGACAGAAAAAGGGCTGGCCCTATTCCAGGCACTGCCAATTTAGAAAAGAGAGCAGCAGCAGCCAATTTCTTTTCTGCCTGGGTGAAACACTCGGCCAGACCGTGCTGAATTCCTGTGCTGTCTCCTCACAGGCGCTGCTTGTGCTGGAGGTGTGTGCACACAGGACATGCACTGGTGGCACCCCTGCCACTCTCTCATCCTCACCAGCCACACCAAGCAGCTCCCTTGAACAACATTCTCCTTGCTCACCCCAAACCCTCTGCATCACTGCCTGCAAACACAGGGTACCAAAATAAATAAACAAACCCAAAAGCCGAAAGAGACCAGCAGACTGTGATGAGAGCCCTGCAGGTGCTGTCCAAGAGTGGGTTACCAGCACGACTTTAGAGCTGGACATGCTACAGTCTATTTTCTGCTGGCCTGACAGTTAATAACATCAACTCCCACCTCCACAAACATATTAGCCAAAATGCATATTAACCAATACATACAGACGCCTCCTGCTCTTGATGGGGTGTTTGAACACACAGAGCACTGCACAGCGGGCAAAAGCTAGCAGGGGAAGTGTATGTAATTAGCCAGAACATGGACGGGAAGCCTCCAAGTGGTTGTGTTTTCATACCACCAAATTAGACTCATCAGGTTACCTGCTCTGGGCAGGATGATTTTTTTAAGTGTTCCTTTGAGGCAGATAAAAGGTAACACAAATTATTTTCAGCAAAGCATGCTCCAGGCTATGTGGCTAAAAGGAGCTTTTGTCTCCTTTGTAACTGAGGCGACACAAAAAGCAGGCTCTGAATGCCCCTCCTGCTCCCCCAGCCCATCATCATCCTCACCCTGGGGGGCTGATCCCTGGCCATGAGCACCCAGCACACTCCTGGCCCTGCTCAATGGGGACTCCCAAATCAGCAGGTCCACAAACCCCAGTTCATCAGTGGGAGTCTCGTGGCCCAGACAGATTAAAAGGGGGTTACACAGGTCTGAAGAGGCTGATCACTTGTCTGCACACCTGAGGTCAGCACTAGAGCCTTTCTCCACCTGCCTGTTCTGCACAACAAGAGAGAACCATCCTTGGGGATCATCAGAAATGAGGACAAACTCCATCCTTCTGCTCAGCTCTGCTTTTCATGGAAAACTACAATAAGACCTGTGCTATTAGCAGTGTATCCATCTTATTTCTTTCAGTGCAACAGGCAAACCATGGGTGTGCTGCTGTAGGACAGATCCTACAGTCACAGTCCCCTTCTCTCTACCCTGCAAAAAAGCCAAGCAGAAGACAAAAAATACCAACCTGCTGCTTCTCCAAGTCCAGGAGCTGAGCCCTGTGTTTGAACTCTTCTCCTGCTTGGACTGAACTCACTGGATTTCAGAGCAGTCTGAGTTCAGAGCAGCAGAAACCACAGAAATCAGAAATAATAAAATAAAAAATGCAGAAATGGGAAATAATGAAATCCATGGGAGGAGAAGGAAGGAGAGAGAGCTCACCACCAGCAACACACAAAGCCAGCCTCATGCAATAAAGATGCAATAGACTCCAGCATATGCCATTATGCTGAGACTCCCAAGTCCCAATTCCCACTCAAATCTGCCCAATCCTATTTTCTGTCTGCACACTCCTGCAGTAAAACAGATTCTGAAAACAGGTAGCTTGCTTTGCAGCACTGAATATATCCATTCTCCTTTAATAAGGAGGCACTGGCATCAATTAGAGGACAAAACCATTAGACACAATTTGTTTATTCAAATTAGCAACAAGCCTGTGTCAAAGCCTGGCTCCCCACGGCCCTGATCCCAGACAGTGTTTGAGGCAGAATGATTGACTGAGCCGCCCACAGTCCCCTGTCGACTCCACCAGGCCTTGGACTGGCTTGTTCAAGAAAGGATCTCAGCATTTCCAGCCTGGTCTTGGGGCTCATCCTTGTCCCCATGCAGCTGCTTCCACTGTCACTGGCCTCCAGCACAGCCCAGTGCCCCCTCTGACCACCACAAACACACACCAGGATGCAGGAATTAGTTTTCCCCGTGGATCCATCTCACCTGATTCACCTTTTAGTTCCCCAGAGCTAAGCAGACACTGAAAAACCCCAAAGCCTGCTGAGAAGTTCCATCTCACCAGGGCCCCTTTGATCCCCCCTGGGTTTCTCTAGGGCTGTGTCCACACTGCTCTGCCACTAATCCAGTCTCCAGCTGCACAAAGGCAGTGAACCCTTCCCTTCCTGCAGCCTGAAATCCCCCCAGCTGTTTCCAAAGGGTCTGGGGAAGGACCTGCACTGCTCCTTTCCTCTCCCTGTCCATGAGGGCTCTCACACATCACTGCACAGCAGAGCAGTGTCAGGCACTGGCTCCCAGGGTTAATTGGCCCTCAGCATCTCTGGGGCTGCTTCCTCCTTTAATAGCCAATTAGACCTTATTAGCTGCGTTGTCATTTACATCCAAGGCTCCCAGCAGCAGTCCAGAAGCTACAGATCTGCTCTCACAGGGCTACCTGGACTTCTGCATCACCAGCTGACCCTTCTGCTCTGCTTGTGGCCTCCCTGCTCCAGGACACCTTCTGGCAGCAGCCCACCCATGTGCCGAGGTGGGGATCACCTGCAGGGAGCCCAGATGGAGAACCTGGGCAAGGTGTGACCTGTCAGGAAGAGACCAGGATGTTCAGCCCATCTTCTAATGGGCTTCAGACACATCAAGCACAGCAGTGTCTGCTCCGAGCAGCCCCCAGACATGTTGACACACCGCAGCACAGATCAATAGGAAGAGCTTGATAATGGCCATTGATTTTACAACTGTAATGAAGTTGTTGAGTCTCTGATTCAGCCATTAGTAAGTGTTCACTTTATTGACCTGCAGGGCAAGGGGACTGGGGGATTTGGTTTTCCCCTTCTAAAGAGCAAGCACCACTTGCTAATGAGAAACGACTGGGTTCTCTCCTCATTATCTCCCTGCTTCATCACCCCCTCCTCTGCCTTCCCAGCCACAGCTCGGCCCATTCCATGCTGCCATCACAGTTCCAGTCACACACACGTCTCTTGCCACAGGAGGCTTCCCAAGCCCCCTTCAGCAGATCTCTGGACCAGCTGGAATTGCCTCTTTGTAGAGCCCTGCACAAACTCCGTGGCTTTCATGGACCACCTTGTCCCAGTGTTGTAGCTCTGCCCTGGTGGTCTCATGTCCCACCTGTCCATGTCCCAGTCCAGCTGAGCCCACCCAGCACATCCTGTTGGACAAGCCTGAGCCCACACAGCTTTTGGCAGCACCAGCAGAAGAATTCTGGTTTGAAACCCGAGACTGAAGAAAAGATGTATGAGGGACTGAACTAGAAAGGACTCGCAGGAAGGGAAGATTCAAAGGCACATCATGGATAAGGTTAGGCCAGGATATAAGTCCTCCTAATGGAGTCTCAATGAGGTTGTGCTCACAACACAGAGAGATAAAGCAAAGCACCCAAAACTATAAAACCAAGGATGTTTAAATTAGAAGGGATCCAGCAGAGACTAATAAAATGTTGGAAAGAATTATGTATCAGCATCTCCATAGAGGTTGAATGAATACAACACGCTTTTCCTAGAAAAGCAGCAACTAAAGCTGATGTAGGAGAGATTGGGAGAGCAAAATAATTCCACCATAAAGTGCAAGAGAGAATCACTTAGAGATGGAGCAGATATTTAAGGATGGCATTAAAAAAGAAGAAATGAACATGCAGCTACAGAAATGGGAAAAGGATGCTTTGTTTCATGTGACAAAAGCCAAACAGGTTTACATTAATTCTGCTTTCATGAAACCAGAAGATAATTCCAAGCAGCAGTTCCTGGTGCTGCTGGAGCAAACAGCTCCTCCAAAAGGCTTTGTGGATCAGCCTGCAATGGCCCAGGTGGCACAGAGAAGTCTCTGTGGCCAATGACAGAGGTGCAGCCCGTGCTGGATGACCTTGCTGGGGTATCTGTGTTCCATCCCAACCATCAGATCCCCAGAGGAATTGGGTCCTGCTCCCAAACCTCCTGATCCCTGTTCCCTGTCCCTCTGCCCCTGTGTCACTGCTGCCACAAGTCTCCTCTTTCCAAATGAGCCCAGGCACATTTCCACCCTTTCAGCCTTGATGGGCAGCACACCAGACTGGGACTTGGGAGACAGAGGTGCTAATTTGAGACTTGCTACAGGCAATTCCTTTCATTTTCTCTGTGCCTTTGCTTCATATCTAGATCGTAAGAACAAATGTTACTGTCAAACCAAAAGTCCATCCAATAATTCCTACTAACAGCCTCGCAGCCTCTGGCTACTCTTAGGTTAGGAAACTTCTGAAACTGATGTTGTTTATATATTTAATATCTCTTAAGTGCTTTTCTCTTCCCTGTGCTTGTCCAGTTTCCCCTGAAATCTATGGAAACTTTCTGTACTCACAACATCCTTTGAGCTCACCGTATCGATCATCTGTTACACAAAACCAATCCTCTCCACCTTATCCATCTGCCCAGGATTTGCCTTCTTGTAACCTCTCCAGCACAGGACTTGCCTCTCTCTGTAAATAACTCCATCCAGCGAGGGGCACTGAGGGTGTTCCAGCTCAGCTGGAGCCCCTGGCCAGCACCAGGAGCCGAAGCAGGTTAGCTGTGTGCCCTTGTACAGGGGTTGTGTGCAGACACAGAGCCCTGGCAGGGCCAGGGGGGCAGGGACAGGCTCCCCTGCACTCTGTGCCCGAGCCCTGCAGTGCCCACGAGGAGCTGAGGAATTGCTCTGTGCCCCCATACCTGGTTCTGTGTCAGGTTATCTGTGCCCAAACCCCATTTGTTTGCTGATACCAAAATGCTGCCACTCGGGTACCTGAGGGATTAGCACCGTGACAACATCATTAGAAACCTGATGGAGTAGTGGAGGCCCTCGGAGCTCATGGCAAATTCATCCTTCAGCCTAACCAATGTCTTTTTCCAAACAACAGCTACAGCAACGCCCCTGTTTCTCTGTTCCCACTACACCAGCCAGACACGCACACACAATTCAGGGCTCAGCTGACTCTTAGAGCAGCTAAAGGGGCAAACAGCACCTTCCAAACACCAAAGTGGTACAGGGAATAAATCCCATCACCACATCTTAGCCCCCCTCCCCGGGGAACGAGTCCCACTGCCACGGGAACCCCTGGCTAAGCGTGCTGGGTGCCTTTCCCTGATGCTGCTGCTGCTCCCACGGCTTCCCTTGGCTCCTGCATCCTGTTTCCCCCAGGCACTCTGGCACAGGAGACAAAACACTGCTCTTGTAGCTCTCCCTGCGAGTTGCTACTCCTGCCTGCACGACGTGAGGAGCTGGCACTGAGTCACTGTCACTGCTGGGCAAGGGGGAGCAAAGCGACCTTCCTGCTGCTGATTCACTGCCAAAACCCCCACGGAACACAAGCTGTCTGCTCCACGTTGAACCTCCTTCCACACCGTGCTGGAGAGGGATTTGGGGGTTTTCATACTGCCCTGCCACCAAGGTGACACGATCAAACATTTCTTTCCAAACAGCGCTCGAAGCAGCACTGAAATTTGCATTTCAATTTGAATTCATTCTTACGGCTCAAATGAACTCCTGAAATGCCTCTTTGCGTGTGGTTCTGGAGCACAGATCTGCTCTGCTCACACACACACACACATATGTATTTTTAGCCTTGATCCCTACATTAGAGAAAAGTCACCCTCTTGAAAGAGCAGTTTTATCGCCAGGCGATATTAGCACAATGAAGAAAATCGCTCCTAATTTTTATAAATTATCTCATCATCTGCAACTAATTAGCAGCTGCGGAAAGCTGGGAAATCTCTGTTCACCCTGGAGAGGCCAGCTCTGAGCCATGCAGAGCTCAGACATCCCTGATGCTCCCGCATTCCAGGGGAATTCTCCCACCAGGTGAGGAGCTGTGCAACCTCAGCATCACCGAATCACAGAATAATTAGGGTTGAAAGGGACCTCTGGAGACAATCTCTAGTCTAAAGCCATGCTGAGGGATAGTTGTGATGCAGCTTAGCTGGAAACTTTATTAAAATCCAATCTAATCAAGCTGTTGTGAGTCTCCATTCTCCTTACCCTTGCTCCTGGGCTTGTGCCTCTGTCTGTGCCGCTGTAAATGTGCCTATAAAAGTAAAATGAGCAAGCAGCCAACGGCTAAATGGCACTTAATCAGAAGAAAATGTATACCCTGGTGGATAGCAAACTGCTATTAAGTTGGGGAGGGGGGAGACAGAAGAAAATAATAAGCTATAAATGGACAACCAAATAAATCTGCTGCCGTACCAAGTGAGAGCACATCTGGTGAGATGCCACCTCCAATGAGTTGTGAGCAAAATATTTATTTGCCGCCAAGTACCTGGCAGCAGGAGTGGGATTGGAGCTCAGGGAGCAGAGCTGCCTTCCCTGCCTCCCTGCCCTCCCTGGCTGCAGACAATGTGATGGGAAACCATCTGACCCTCGGGTGGCACCACCGACCAGGCTGGGACACTGCCCACAGCTTGTCCTGCTGCAAGGAAGGGGCTCACGTGTGAAACCCATCTCCACCACGGACCCAAAGGGTCAGCAGGCAACAGACAATACACCAGAGACTCCAAAGCTTTCAATACCATGGGATTTTTACACCTCTGATCTCTGAGAGTGCCTTAATTTAATATAGAGCACTTCAGCATCAGGAGAAAATGGGATTTGGAACTTGGAAGTCCCCGAGGGAAAAGCTCCTTGGAGAGGGGCATCACTGCAAAGGGGATTATCACCATAATCACAAGATTAGTTGAATAATCCCAGCCTAAAAGAGAGGTTTTGTTGTCTGCAAGATGCTCAGCACCCTTCTGCTTTCATGGGAATACAGTGCGAAGCAGGCTCAGATCAGAGGACTAATGAGGGGGGAGAGGGATGTGAAGGAGCAGGGGCTGTGCCTGCCAGTGCCACCCAAATCCAGCAGGGTGACACTGCTCCATGGCCAGTGCCTGCCAGTGCCACCCAAATCCAGCAGGGTGACACTGCTCCATGGCCAGTGCCTGCCAGTGCCACCCAAATCCAGCAGGGTGACACTGCTCCATGGCCAGTGCCTGCCAGTGCCACCCAAATCCAGCAGGGTGACACTGCTCCATGGCCTGTCCCACACCCTGCCACAACAGCACATACACACTGACTTTGGATTGCCCACAACTCTCTTTTACAGATTTAATGCAATAAGGGAGTTCAAATCTCCTAAATATGGCAACCCCCCCAGAAATCCAGTCCTCCCAATCAAAAGACAATGGGCCAGGGAAAACAAAATAAAACAAAATAAAATAAACCTCCTCTCCTAATCACCCAGCGTGGCTCTTCTAAGGAAGCTCTTGCACAGCTGAATTTCACAAAGTAAACAAACAATTACCAGCTATTTTCTTCTCTAGGTCAGAAAGCAGATTAGCTAGTCTGAGACTGAACTCTAAAGTGTGTGTGTGGCGTGCCCAGGCTTACAAAAAGAAGGGAAAAAGCCCCAAACTCTGGACACAACCAGAGCTCTCAGCCCTGCTGCTCTCCCAGACACAGGCTCGTGGTGCAACAAGAACTCCTCCTGCTCTCCCCACTCAGGCACTGATATCCTGGCTGGAAAAACACAAACTCAATGCTAATGTTTTTACATTTCCTAGATTTTTAGACTTTAACCAAATACATTCCGATTTAGTACCTGGGGAATGATTTTCTGAGAAGGGAAAGGCAGAGTTTGGAGTTTCCCCTGGAAATGGTTAATCCAACAGACAGTCCAGATGCCTCAAAACACAGGGACACACTTGGCTGGGGCTTGTTGCCAGAATCAGAAGGAAGGAGGAGAGGTGGAAGAAGTAAGGCCTGCATTACATTTTACTGTGGGTTTCACTTCTGCAGCTAAAAGCAAAATTCACCCCCTCAAGGCTGACTGTGAAACGAGGAAGGACGTTCCTGGTGGTGAGAACTTGAGGTCAGGGAGGTGGTAACACTCTTCCCCACAGCACTGGAGAACCTGCTTAATTCAGCTCGAGTGGAGAAAATCTATGAAAGCAGCAGAGAAGTGATGGTATTGCCAGTCTCACGAGTGAACTGCCATGACCTGGCAGGTCTCCCAGCAGCTCCCAGGGGAGCACGAGCCTTAGCCCTGTGCAAGTGGAGCAGGTAAGGATGCCCTTCCCCACTCTACACACATCTCCCCCCAAAAAAGGCAGCAAAAAGCCAAGCAGACAGACAGGAACCTGTTGCAGCTCCCTGCAGGTGCTGGATGGAGCTCAGAACACACAGAGCCAGTTCTGCCTTTTCAAGCAGAAATAATGCTGGACTGGCTCCAGATGGGGAGGGTGGGGAGAGCACAGAACAGAGCCAGGACATTTAAAACAAAAGTGTACAGCTATATTTGGCAAATGACTGGTTTTCAGAAGGGTTTTAGTCACAGAGATGCTGGGGTTTTTGGCATTTCTTCTGGAATTAGGCTGTTATTTATTCTAATTTTTGTTCTCACTTCACCTTTCAGTGATAGAAACCATCCATGCTTCCTGCTAAAGGTGGCTGATTTTAGTAGTTGGAGAAGAAATTCTCAAAGGCAGTTTCTTCAAAGCAAGCCACCCCATCTTTTTGGAGTTAATTGATTCTCTGAGAGTCAGGACACATATTCCAAAATCATTGTTAGTGGCACACACTGCTGCTCAAAGACTCTCTGTGCTGGTAGCCAATGCCTGAAAACGCTTCCCATTTCCTCACAATAAAATTTGATAGTCCCAGGACAACAAACATCCTCCCACTCATCACAGTTTGCTATTCAGGGCAGGAGCCAGGCAATCATAGAATCACAGAACGGTTTGGGTTGGAAAAGATTTTAATATTCAACCCATTCTACCCCCTGCCATGGGCAGGGACACCTTCCACTGTCCCAGGGTGCTCCAAGCCCCATCCAGCCTGGCCTTGGACCCTTCCAGGGATGGGGCAGCCACAGCTCCTCTGGACACCCTGGGAGGGGCAGGACAAGCAAATGCAGCAGAGGGACCACGAGCAGCTCAAAGCCATCTCTAGCAAGGCCCAGCTGCCTCCAGCACCACACAAAGCGCTTCATCAAAAGGTCCTTGTCACAGTGCAGAGTTTGAGGGACTGAAAGCACCTGCCAAGAGACCCCCATGTGAGGGGCTTGCTGAGCCCTCTGAGGTGCCAGCTCTTCTGTGGACCGTGGATGCTCGAGCTGACGTGACCAAGAGGCTCCTGCTTGCTAAACAGTGGCTGCTCCTCCAGAGCCATTCCAGGCTATTAAGTAAATGAGACATGTTATGGAAAGCAAAGGAAGAAGAGCTTGTAACACACTAGTGCTGTGTCAGCTTCACATGCTTGACAAGACAGACGCAGGTGGATTTCTGAGCCTCCTGCCTTCGCTGCATTTCCTCTTCATAAAGCCAAGTGAGTGGCCACAGATTATTTTTTCTCTCTCCCTTTTTGTTCCTGGGCTTGACATCTCTCAAGCAGAGGTTGGGGTTGCCTCCCTGTCAGTCTGGGACTGTCCCACACTGCAGCAGCAGAGCCTCCAACAGCTCTCAGGGGTGCAGCACCTTCAGCTCACACCTGTGTCTTGCTTTATTTTTCTGAACTCTATTCCATCTCCCTCTAGATAGCCAGCAAAAAGCCAAACATCTGGCAGGATGGTGTTTTGCCTTTATTTTGGGTTTCATTAACCCTTGTACTTGCAGTTTATTGCTCGTTTTTATCACCTGTGAAGAACTTGGACAGTCCAGAGAGGAAACACAGGCAGCCACTCCACTCCCTGTAGGTGCCGAGACAGAGAGGCAGAGAATGGTTCCAAGAGGATGTGCTGCTCTCCCAGTGGCCACTCCTGCCCCAAACATGCACCAGTTCAGCATTCAGAGATTCCCACAGATGTTCCCACATCAGTCTCCAGGTTCTGTACAGTTTTCCAGGGTGATGGCTGTGCTGTGCCTGTGCCTGACACGCCTCAGGTCCCTCATATCCCCTTCTCCAGGCATGGCTGTGTGTTCCTGACCTGTCACACCCAGCCTCTTCCATTCACTCTGCTCTCAGTGCCGAGGATTTTGCCAGCAGTGTTTGCAGGGCTGAAGGGACTGCAAGCAGAAATAGAAAACAGTAACCTAGAGACAGGGAATGGAGCGAGTTCAGAGCTTTTTCCTGCTGAACAACAACCCAGGCTGCCTGCAAATAAAACTCTGGAGCTCATCAAGCAACTCTGACCATTGAGGGTGCTTAATAAAGATTACTTTTCTATAGCTCCACTTGCCTGAGGCATCATTTGTTCCTAATGAGATGCTCCGTGGGATTTAAACGCATGAGAGAAGAACAGGCTTTCGACCACAGCCATTGCAAGGAAAACGAGCTTT
This sequence comes from Campylorhamphus procurvoides, assembly GCA_013396655.1. Lineage (NCBI taxonomy): Eukaryota > Metazoa > Chordata > Aves > Passeriformes > Dendrocolaptidae > Campylorhamphus > Campylorhamphus procurvoides. The sequence goes on along the minus strand of WBMV01002768.1, from coordinate 583,870 downwards.
GTGCTCCCAAACCCGAGTCGGCTCAGCCCCCTCTCCTACCCTGGCAATGCTCCTCAGTCATGCCAGTCTGGACAGGCACAGTGCTTGCCTTCTGCCAGGCCTGCCAGGCAGCTGTCCCACAGCATCACTCACAGAGACTGGCCATACTGGGACCCTGAGACAAGCTCTGCTGAGAGCAAAGCCACTGCAGCCTAACCTGGCCCTGCTAGCCCAGCTGGGGCTGGGGAGGCATCTGGGGTGGCTTTTGCATGGGATACCTGTGGCTTTGCACAAGCACTGCAAGATATTTCCTTGCCAACTCAAGCATTCCTTTGCTTTCCCCTGTGTGACCGTGGTATTTCTGAGTATGGCTGGAATAACCCAGCACCTCTTCCCATTGTGCCAGGGCTCCCATGAAAAACCATGCCAAAAAAGCTCCACATGCCACTGAAATGGATATAAACACAACAGGTAATAAATACTAGAGGTTTGCAACTGCCAAGCCATCTTCTGTGCAAGGGATGTGGAACAAAATGTGCTGAAATGCTGAAGCCAAAGAGCAGAATGGACTTCTGACACTGCACAAATGGGAGGACTGAGAAGCAGCTGAGCACGACCAGAAAACCACTCTGCAGGGTGAGTGAAGGGGTAAGATCAGGGATAACCTGCCCTGGTGGGATCAGAAGCTGAGGGTCAGGTCTGCTAGGAGGTGGAGGCCACCAAATGTGTGCCAAACCCCACAGTGTGCACACACGTGCATCCATGAGCACAAACTCTGTCACATCTGGGGACTGCAAAGCCTACAAATCAGGGCTGGGAAGAGGGTGGCATTTGAAACGAATGTGGAGATCCTCAGACAAACCCAAGGTGACACCACATCACAACTTTTCAGACTTCACTACCCCTTGGGCTTGGCAAGGAGATCACAGAAGTTCTAAGCTCATGTAGGATGAGCCTCAGGCTAGATCTCAGGCATTCATCCTGGCCTGCACCTCTATGATATGAAAGCAGGAATAATTCCAGGACATGTGCTATGTACAGACCAGCTCCAGTGAGCCTGCACTGTGGTACAAGTGAACAGCAATTCCTGCAGCAAAAGAAAATAATATGTTGGGAAATAGAACCCCTTCCTTGTCTTCTTCCTGCTATCCCAGCTCCAGCTTCCCCCCTGAACACAAGTTCAGCTGCAAGAACCTTTGGAATTTGGAGAGACCAGAACATCAGATATTCTGAAATCTCAGTTACACAACTAAGGAAGAGAAGCCTCATCCCTCCTTGTGCTTTAGTCCCTTGCACCAGATGTTTCCCTCTAAGCCAGGTGTCCCTCCTGCATGCTGGAAGCTCCTGGGCTCAGGCACCAGCTCCAGCAGGCAGGAGCAGAGCCCCACCGAGCTGAAAGATCACTGCTCAGCACTGAGATCAGTTCCTTTGCCTCCATGGGCAATTTTAGAAGCATCTGGAGCAGTTATGCTGTCCTGACTGTCACCACAGAGAGCTGGGTCAGACTCACATTTGAGATGACAGCTGACATCTGCACTGAGACAGGTGGGCAGCCAAAATCAGCTAGAAGTACCTGGTGGCTCCTCTGCACCAGCTCTGCTCTCACACAGGCAGGTAATCAGTGGCCATTAATAATTACTAGGCTCTCCCTTCACAGGGAAATTGCAGCCCTCAACATTGCCAGCACTCTCTCTTCCCCTCCTAACTACAGCAACTTGCAGCACTCCTTTCCTTTCCAGTGCTCCAGGAGAGCTCTGAGCACATTCATTTCCTCCAGGAAGGCCTCAGTACTGCCTGGCCCTGTGCTGGAGATGCTCCCCAGGGACACGTGGTGCCCACCAGGTGTCAGCTCAGGAGGAGGAGGTGATACCTCTGTTAGGTGATACCACTCCCATCCTGCCAGCAGGAGGGAGGAACTACCCGAGAAACCTGAACAATGATCAAAGCACTCACAAAGCAGGGAACAAGATCCTCGTGAAAGTACAAAGCACTGATGGGCAAACTTTCCTCTTGTGGCTCCATTCTAGAGGAGGATGGCACAGCTGCTCCTTCCCCTTCATCCCATCCACGCAGCCCCACAGACCCACAGAGTTTTCCTTCAGGAATCCTTGCAGCAGATTAAAACTCGGTTTATTAAATAAGGCAGTACTCTAACAAGGGTAATCCACTGATAATTTCACTCATTTAAACCCTATTTTATCTCAACCAAGTAGACTTATTTCCATTTAACAATCTTAATTCTTTTAGCACTTTCCAGCTCCCAAATTGGCTTCGACAGCAGCATTGACATTCAGCCACCACTTTCACATAAAGTTCCATTTAGTCTCTCCAAGCCCCTACAGTGTCTGGAGGTGCAAGAGGAATTCATTAGTGATGTCTTAGGGAAAATGAGCCATCTTTCCCTGCAGCCTTTGCACATCCCCAGTCCTCATTTGGCAGGGGTCGAGCCAGGGCTGGCAAGGCTGGGATCAGCTGCTCCTCCACTCACATCCCCCTGCTGCTCTCTTCTAACTCCACCTCATCTGCTTTCTCTGCTTCTCTGTGCACTGAACTTGGCATTTCATTTTTATCTGTGGCCCACGGAGCTCCCTGAGTGCCCCAGCCCTACAAGCATCAGATCTGCACGTCCACCCTGCAGGGAGGTCTCTGCCAGCCCCCAAAGCCCTGTGGTCCCTGCCCTGCCACTGCTCCACATCACCACTCAGGCAGAACCAGCCACGAGTTCCCATCTCTGGACTCTTCCTCATTTCAGGAACTTCCTCCAATCAGATTTTTCACCTTGTTTCTCTCAAGCCTCTCACACTCCTCTCCCCCCATAGATTAACACCCCAAAGAAGGGCTCTGGGGGATGAAGCCACCCTAAGGTGGCATTACCCTAATGTGGCATTACCCTCTTGGATGCCTTTCCCACAAACAAAACATGCTGAGGCACCCATTTTTCATTCCTCCTCACAGCTGTTTCAGGCATGGACTGTGCCCTTGGTGTTGTCCTTCTCTCCCATGTGCCCCCTGCTCTCCTGCCCACCAGCACGGCCCACAGTTCCCTGCTTTCACAGCCAGTACCCCACAGAAAAGCCAATTCCACTCTTTCAAGTCATTTCATCCCTCCCTTTTATCTCAGCACTTTTTCCATCAGTCTCAGCCAGCAGCTTCAGGCTCATCCCAGTGAGGACTCTGTGCAGGAGGAGCACAAAGCTGGGAGCAAGGCAAGACCCCTCACCAGGCTCTCTCCCCCCTGCTTTGTCAGCAGGCTGTTCTCTATTTCTGGGATTGGCACCTTTCCAAATGCTATAGGTTCCTAACACCTGGATATCAAGAACGAGAGCTTCTGAATCCAAGCCAGGCCAATTTGGGCTTTCAGCTTTACAGGGGTGTGTTTATCTTACTCTGAGCCAGAAGCAATTAACTGCAGAGGGGCACTTGAGATAAGTGCCCTTTTAGGTCAAAAGCACCTATTCTGGGAAGGTTGCCCAACAACCCTGCAGTGCCTAATGCCAAGCAAGAGGGCTTTAACACCTCACTGAGCTCAGCATCCTGGAGAGCTCCTGAGCTTGCAGTCCACCCATCCACAGAACAAGGACAAGGGAATGTGCCAAGAGTTACCCAGCAGGAGAGCAAGGGATGAGCCTCTGAGCACAAGGCAGATCTGCCTCAAGCACAAAGAAACCTGCCCTTGCACTCCCGGTGTGGGGATCTGAGCTCTGCTCCAACAGACTGGAGCTGGAGTGCCTTGCTGCCTTCCTCCTCCCATCTGTCATCCTCCACCTTCCCCACTCAGAAAGGTTGGAACAGCTCACAGGTAACAAATTCAGCCTTATCTCAGTTCACCTTTAGAAACCTGGGCCACTGTCTTAAATCTGCCAGGCAATCCTCCCCTCACCTCCTCCAAAGGACCTTCGACTCACCTTAGAGCCACTGCAGGTATGCAATTCCCTATGAGCCAGCCATGTGTTCTGCAGCCAGACATCCAGAGGTGCCCCCTCCTCAGCAGCCAGCACCACAACTGCTCCTGCCTGGCCACAGGACCTGCTTCCCCTCTGTTCTTAGCCAAGTTTTGTAACTCAACCCAGCTCCTGTCCATGTCCCAACATTCAATTCAGATGGTTCTTTACACACAACTTAATTGGTCTGTGGGGAAGGACAAATCTGAAGCTCCAAGTATTGCTGATGCTGGCACTAAGTTTCCAAGTGCTCTGGGCTGCCAAGGCTTTGCAGGGGGATGGCACTCACTCCTGCAAGGATATTTAATTCAGGTTTATTTCTGCAGCAAAGTCAAGCTCAGCAGAGAGTGTGTGAAATCCATCCCTCCCCAGCTGCCCACACTATCGGATAGCCAAGGGCAAGGGGCTGGGCAGCAGGAATCTGTAATGCACACTAATGCACAATCCCATCTCACACCACACTGGAGCTTTCTACAGAAATTCCAGCTTTGCTGAAATTGGCTCAGAGCTGGAATTAATTTTGGCAGCTGTTTAGGCAGGGAACCAAGGATCTTTCATTCATGTAATTGACTTTTTTATTCATATATATATGAAAAAATAATGAAAGAAATTGCAGAGTAGCTGTTGCTATGACTAGGCTTTATCCCTGCGAAACAAAAAGATCTGTATTAAAAATGGCTCAGCGGTTAAATACACAAAAGTGCTGCCCAGGGGCAATAACAGGATTTAGATATAAAACAAGTTATATGACTCTCTGATCCTGATCCTTGGCTTTGGGAGAATCTTTAACATTCAGGAGCAAATGTAAAAAACCAGACCTCTGATGCAAAACTCTGCATGTGCACCTATCCTTGTCCATCCTCTGTCATTCGCCCTGCCCTGGGGGGCAAATCACTTTCAATAAACAGGAAAATGAAGAAATAGAATGTTGATTTGCTACTTAAGCAACACAGCTCTTTTCCATAACTACCAGCTGCCTTTGCCATCCAGATGCTCTGCACACGAAGATCTATATCTACACAATATGCATGTGGATATAGAATGAATCAAAACAAAGCTTAAAGGCCCCTGGGGATGGATAATCTCCCTTTCCTCTCGGACATTAATGAACAGGAACACGTCAGGAAAAATAACTCTGCCACAGAGGTGCAACACACGGAAAGAGATGGTTTGTCTCACTGAATCCTCCTCTCTCCTCACTCTATGCCCTAAAATATAAATCTGCTTATTATTTATTATTCATATTATTATACTGCTGGGTTCCTTAGCTGTAGACCAGCAGCTCATTATGTTTTATGTGGCAAAACTGCAGCCTGGAGAGACGCTCAGCCCTCCCACACAAGGCAAGGGGCACTGCTCTGCTGGCTGTGACGTGCCTGGCATGTGCCACGACACCTTCCCCTGGCACAGCATCACCCCCTGAGCAGGGCAGGTGCCCCCCTGTGCCCCCAGCCCCTCTTGATCCATGAAGGTTCCCTGGAACACACGGCTCCGGCGATTTTAAAGCCAAACACATTCAACCTTGATCACACACAATTCATGTTGAAATCCCTGTGGTGGGAGAGACCACCAACCCCTCCCTTCTTGGTGCCCAGTCCTGTCAGGGTTCCAAAGACACCCCCCACTGCCCCAAAGCAGAGCAAGGAGAAGCAGGAGGTGCAGGACTCCCACACTGCCCAAGCCCAGCCCGGTTCCCACTCGCTCCCTTCCCAGGGCTCCTGGCTTGGAAGCACTCGCGTTCCTCCCGCAGTTTTCACTCACACTTCCCTGGTGCTAACGAGCCTGCTGCCTCTGCAGGCACAGAGGATGCTGAGCACATCCCCAGCACAATGTGCATCCCTGGGTTTGGTGGGAACAGCGTGCAAACTCCTGGTGACCACCCCTGCTCAGACACCAACCCCAGAGCCTCAGTGCTCTGCCCTGCTGTCCTGCACCAAGAGCATCCCAGAAAACGCTTTCCACCAGATCAGTTCAGAGAAGAACAGACTAGGGAAAAGACCACAGCAGTCACCAGCCCCTCTCTGAACAGATTCAGTTGCTGCTTCCTGAAAAACACCCCAGCTTTTATCCTTGAATCTTTAGCACTCCATGGCTGAGTTGCCTTTAGAGGAGCTCTCAGGACAGGGAGGGACATGGGGCACTTGCCAGGCTGTAACACAGCAATACCTGGGGAGAACTGCAAAGAGTCCAAGGATAAAATGTGCCCAGAGAAGCTGTGGCTGCCCCATCTCTGCAAGTGTTCCAGGCCAGGCTGGATGAGACCCCGAGAAACCTGATGCAGTGAGTGAGTGGCATCTCTGCCATGGCAGTGGGTTGGAATGAGATGATCTTTAAGGTCCCTTCCAACCCAAACCATCCTGTGATTCGCTGTAAGTCTAGACAAGGCTTTGCTGGAAGGGCCTGGCATCTATATGGGTGGCCTTTTAGAAATAAAGATTTATGCACATAACTCAAAAACCATAAATAAGATATCACTCCCTTAGAAGAATACTAAAAATAAAAAGGGCAAATAGCAAATGAATATTGCATTTTTCTCTACTCACCACTCCACAGCAGCAAATGAGAAATAACTGTGAATTTACTTCACCTTAATGAACTTATCTGCGTCCCTTTAATATTGGGTAAAAATATTAATATTTTATCCCACCAGCTGCCCTCCCACCACACTCCTCAAGCCAGGCTGGGATCACCCCAGTGCAAACACTAAAGGGCTTGAAGATGTTCATCCAAGGAGGTGCTGCTGCCCCTCAGGTGTGGGTACAGCCTCGGGCACAGGGCCCTGCAGCCCACAATGGTTTCTTTTAAGGATTATTTTTAATCTTTTAAAAACAACTTCACACACAGAGCAGCCAGCTAATCACACGTGTCTCAGTGCCCTGCTTTGTTTCCAGCCCCGTTCACTGGCCATGGACAGAGCCACCTAACCCCAGCAGAGCCTGGTTCTCCTCAACACTAATCCTAATTACAAGTGGAAAGGTTTTCCAGCAACAGCACCACCATGTGAGACTCGGAGATGGTTTCTCTGCTTTGAGCTGATGGCAGCAGCCTCGTGGCTTCAAAGCCAAGGCAGTGGAACAGCAAATCCATGCACAGGTTATTCCAGTTGCATCCATACCACCCACAAGGGGCTTGGATAAGGCAGGAAGCAGCACTGCATAAGGAAAGCAGTTTGTGCTTTGTCTGTGTTAAATGTGCTTCCCCACTTCCAGCAGGAGAGAAGTGGAGTTCAAGCGTGTCAGGCAGCTGGAAATGGGATTTGGGGTACTGAGGATGGCACAAACCAGCCTGCCCACAAAGCCACAGCTCTCCCTGCCTGCAGTAAAAGGCACAGTTGTGTTTCCCCATCTCAGCCTGCCCACTTTGGGAGGAAGGTTTTGTCCCTGCCCAGTGGGGCTGACTTCAGCATCTTCCTTTTCCAGGAGACTGGCTGCACCTTCCTCACCAGTGTCACCATCACCCTTTAAAATGTTAATGCTGAATAACACAGTGCCTTGTGGGATCTTCTCTGCAGTGCCTGCAGGAGAATTATGTATATCCTCTGGGAGCTGGGGAAGCTGAACTAAATGCTCCACAATTCTGTTCATTGCCATTATCGTTCATTTTTGCCTCACTCGTTTTTAGTGCTCGGTGCTTCTCCCTGCAGCTCAGACACACCAGTGTACAAACTGCATTGGACAGGGCAGCTCTGGGGCCTTCAGCTCACTGGGAAAGTAGCTTAGGATATCATAAGCACCTCAGGGGGGCAATTACACACTGATTTAAGGCCACACAAATGCTGCTGCCCAGGTCTGTGACAGAGGGATGTGTAGGGAATGGCCGGAATGTCTCCACTCTACCTCTTCCCACCTATGTCAGCACACACAGCCAGATCCCAGCGCTTCCCTACAGGTCCCCACGCTCTGGGGGATCCCAAAAACAGTTTTCTTGACGTGAAAAGCTCAGAGAGCTGGGATTGTTCAGCCTAGAGAAGAGAAGGCTTCAGGGTGACCTGACTGCAGCCTTCCAGTGCCTGAAGGGAGCCTGCAAGAGAGATGGAGAGGGACTGGAGTGACAGGACAAGGGGGAATGACTTCCCACTGCCAGAGAGCAGGGTTAGAGGGGATACTGGCAAGGAATCCTTCCCTGGGAGGTGGGCAGGCCCTGGCACAGGGTGCCCAGGGGAGCTGTGGCTGCCCCATCCCTGGAAATATCCAAGGCCAGGTTGGAGCAACGTGGGCTATTGGAAGGTGTCCCTGCTCACAGCAGGGGAAGGAACTGGATGACCTTTCAGGTCCTTTCCAACCCAAAATTTGTGGAGACTTTGACCATGAATTGGTTCTCTGGTGGATGAAACCACAAAGAACTGGGACAGCACTGCAGACTGTCCACCAGGGGTGGATGGGGTAGAAAAATGCCAATTTTCACCCCCCAAAAATACCCTTAATGCTAGAGCTGCGTGTTGCTTCTTGTGTAAAGTCTGCAAAGCTGGGAGGCAGAGGCAGGGAAGGGATTTGCAGAGGCAGTCACAGACAAGAGCACTTTACAGGACTGCAGGAAGCCTGGCAAGGAGTTTGTCAGCAGATCATCTGTCAGTGCCACTGAGCCTGCTGCTAGTTAGGGCAATGCCATGGCTAAACTACACCTTTGGCTTGTACCTGAATTTTCAATGAGCTGTTAGCACACCCAGTGAATCCAGGAACAGAATGCCAGCTGGGGGCTCTGATGGTCTGCTCTGTAAGACCGAGTAAATAACTCAGTAAATAACTCAGGCAAATTTCCTGACACCTTTTTAAGCATGAGTGAACAAACAGAGAACAAACCAGGCTTGCTTCTACAGACATTAAATGCTGCAGGAAAGCAGGGTTAAGGGAGATGCCATTCTGCAGCTGGTGACTTTCAACTTTGGTGTGGTTGGATGCAACACAACATGTTCAAGACCACACCTTGGGCAAGCACAACCTCCTGGGCTCCCAAGACATTTTGGGAGGCCATACCTTGGCTCTTCCAAGAGCAACAGGATGCCCAAAGGATGTCCTTACACACCTCCCCTGGAGCTCTTAGAACTGCTCAGAACATCCCATCCCTGCCTGCTTCTTCCTGCCCTGATCACAAGCAACTCTGGGGCACCTATGGAGATAAAACTTCCCCAGGACAGACCAGAAGAGCTCAATGGCAAACAAAAAACACCCGTAGTAAAACACCACCCTTTTGGATAAAGCTTTTCGATCAGTTTCTCCCCACAAAGGCAATGTCAACAAGGAGATTTTCTCCAAGGCTCAATCAGAAAAGAACACATAGAGTTTGAGTCTGAAAAAAACCCCTTTAAACTGATGGGTTTTCCTTCCTGTGCATCAAGGAGAGAAATAGAGCAAATGACAGCCTGTCCCTGTTCCTCCAAAGGCACAGGGAAGGTCACTCTGGAGCCAATATTCTGCTCCCTTCTCTCCACACATGCTGCCTCTGAAGGTCACTGCAGTGCAACACTCACTGTGAGTCCTGTCCAGGCCAGCAAAACTTCCCATCACTGTGTGCTCAAAGATTCAGCAATCTCCTGCTTAGACACTCCACTGAGAAATGCCAGGGCCAAGATCCATCCAAACCCCCAAAAAGCAGCAGCAGGGAGCTCAGGGCTTGCTTTACAAGCCAAGTGCCCCTGACTCAGCACCACATTTCCTTCTCCTGGAGGCAAGTGGTGCAGGCAATAATCTCCTCTTCCTGGGGAAGAGCTCACCAGGACATTGCCCACAGTCACCTCCCAGTGCTCCTCAGCTAGCTGTGCATCTCAGCAGCCCAGGACCAGATGGCTTGGAGGATTATTTTAAATATTAGCTTGCATTTTCTTTGAATATTTAAATGTTCATTCTGGTCCATTTTCTTTTTCTATGCAGAGCATTGATTTATGTTGCTAGATACCATATCTCCCTGCCTTGCCAAAAGCATGCATTTGGGAATGATTTCAGGGCTGCCAGTAATATTTTTTCCCTTCTTCTTATTTCCTACTTCATTTTTATTAACTTTTTTGTTGGAGATGCTGTAAAATGAAACTGTGTCTTGAAGAAACAACACTCATCAAACCCTCACCAACTCCATTTGGGGGACCCCTGAGTGCACACCAAGCTGAGACCTGGAGGGCAGCAGCTCCTCCCACCTGACAGCTGCCCCAGGTGTGGTGCAGGACACATTTTGGCTTCCAGTCCTCACCCAGGAACTTCAGAGCAGTTCCCCCTCTGACACACCCTCCAGTCTCCCTCTGGGATGTGCTGGGGAGGGGGGCAAGCAGCAGCCCCCAGCCTGGTTGGCAGCCCAGCACTGGTGTGGGAGCTCCCCCTCCCCTCCCACTCCCCAGCACTTCCCCCCAGAAGGGACACAAGGAAGAAGGAAGGATTTTTCGCCTTCAGCATCCCAATAATTCACCATCCACCCCCGTGCCTGTGTGCTGGCTGCAGAGAGGATGTGCCCAGCACCACGGGATGCAGTCTGTGGAGCTGGGACCGTGCAGTGTGAGTGCTGCACATGAATCACAGCTGCTGGGACATCAAACACCCAGCACAGACCCTGCCCTGCCACATTGCTGAGCTGCTTCATGCTCCACTAGCAGAGGGGAGAAGCAATTTTACTTCAAGTGTCACCTGTGAAAGTTGCAAATGGGGACAGGAATAGATTTGCTTCCTATCTGCAGCAAATAGTTAATAAAGCCAGCTGGAGGCTGCAGAGAGAGCAGCCTGGAGGAGCACTGGCCTTTCCAAACAACAGAGCAAAGTGTCAATACTTGGAGCAAGTTCCATTACAAGCTTTCTGGATACATTTCTGCTTCCTAATCCGCACAGGCAGCAAGGGAAAATGATGGGGCCTCTTCCTGAACACTTTCTAATACAACCCAAAGGAGACCAAATGCACAGGATTTTCTCACAAATGGAGTAATTTGGATTTATTAATGTTCTTGTGGCATCATTTAAGTAGGGGCAGTTTGGGCTCAAGCACTGCTTGGCCATTGGTGGAGGACAAACACCTTTGTGCCAGAGAGCTGTTTCCATTCACATGGAGGTTGGGAGAGCATTGAGGGGACGTGGCAGGGGTGAGTTTAATTCCTCAGTGGCTCTTTGAGCAGTGGCTTTCCATTTGTACAGGAAGAGATCCCCATCAGGCAACGTTAACACCATAGAAATCAATGTGAATACATAAACTCTCCACAGGCTGAATTTCATTTACAAAATGAGAAGGAGAACATTTCCAAAGTGCAGGTGGGAGGCTCAGCGAGTGTGTCACACCCACCCCACCAGGGAGCAGCCCCCCGAGGCAGGGAGCCTCCACAGGACCCCCTTGCCCAAGAATTCCTACCCAGAGCACCCAAACAGCGCGTGGGGGATGCTGAAAGCCAGGTCAGAGCATTCCTTACTCACCAATCCTCAGGGAATGGGGGCTGGCAGAGACCCTCATCAGCCACAGCAGAAGGAGCACCAGAGGCGCCAAGACACGGGGCATCTTCCATAAATCCTCATGGAGCCCTTTGGTGGTCTGGGCATGACATAACTCTGCAGAGACACAACAGAGCCCATGAGCACCCCTGGCTGCCCAGGCACCCCTCACTGCCCAGGGTGGCACCGCTCCCAGCTGCCCAAGCCCTTGGCACAGAGAGTCTATTTACCAAAGCAGGAGGAAGCTATTTACAGACTATGAATTATTCAGGAATTGGAATCAAACTGGGCACAGAGCTTCTAACAAAAGGAATAAATAAAAAATTGAAAAGAAACGCGAGGAAAAGTCCAAATATTTCATCTTGGCATTTTTAGCATTTCAGCAAAAACAAGTGGAAATCAATATTGAGTCACATCTTTGACTTCTATTCTCACCCACCCTTCCTTTTTTCTTCGCTCAAAGCAGCCTAAACCACAGAATATAATACTGACTTCTGGTTTTGGGATAGCATAAAACATTTTCATACCAAAACATAATGTGGGGAATGGGTGGAGGAGTCACTTTGGCCTCACCAAACTAGAACCCAACCCTTGGTGATGCTCCTGCCCCAATGACAGTCACACCTCCTTCCCTCCCTCTCAGGAACAAGAGGTTGTGGGACGAGACCAAGAGCAGGATCCTCTCGTTTTCTCTTCATACCAGGCAACACCACCCCAGCACACAGAGGTCTCAGTCCCAAAGTCAAAACAGCCCTGAAATGAAGAGCAGGAGGCAGAGAATCCACAAATTAACACTTAGCACAGATGTTGGCCCAGGCTGGCCCAGAGCAGACTCCCACAGCACAGTTAAACAAATCTGTAACAAATACCATTTAAACAGCTACAGGGAGGGCAGATTTGACTTTGGAGAAAAAATGGTTGTCTCTCGAGTTGATAAAATTATCTCCACAGGCAGCAATGTCCTTAAATGCTGACTTTGAGTGTTTCATCTGTTACCTTATCTCTCCTTTCTCCAATTTTCTGGCAAACATTCTCACACTATTCCATTTGTCTAATTCTTGGGCCAAATATTAAAGTCCTGACACAGGCAAAGTCTTTAATCTGCCTTTGAAGTTACCAGGAGTTTTGTCCGAAAAAGATGTAGCTTTTTACTTGCAATTTTTCAATTAATCTATTTTTAGATTACATTTATACTTCCTCCAGCTTATCTCAGCAGTCTCCATAGGGACTATCCCTTTTCACAGACAGGAAATACTGAGACGTGCCCACAGAAACAAAGCCAATACAGGGAGCTCTGGGACATCTCCACTCCTTGGGGTTGGATCATTTTCTGCTTTATGATTCCCACCAGAAACTCCCACCACCAGCACTGCCTTCTGCATCCCAATTCTCTCTGTTCCTGAAAATTGAGGGATCCCATGCTCAAATGTCAGTTGTGCATTGGAAGGGCATCCTGATTTCAGTGTGCTCAACCCATTTTTAATAAGCAGAAACTCCCCCAAACCACCTGGAAATCAGAGGGTGATTTGAGGGAAGGGCAATGGCAATTTTCTCTTCTTTTTTTTTTCCTTTTAGTGGGAGTTACAGAGTAATTCCTAAGGAGGAAAAGCCCTAAAAGGTTAAGCAACGTGGTAAATTGGAAGTGCTGGCAGCAGCAGAGACAGATTGAGGAGCAACATATCATTTGAGCACTTTGAAGCAGTTATTTCAAAACTTCCCAAGATATTGAGAAAACAGCAGGATCGTGTCAGATTTACTCACACCAGCCGAGGGGGGGTCGGGCTCTGCTCCCAGGAACAGGGACAGGAGCAGAGGGAGGTTCAGGGGGGACAGCAGGAGGAATTTGTGCCTGGAAAGGGTGGTCAGGCCTTGGCAGGGGCTGCCCAGGGAGGGTTGGAGTGCCCAGCCCTGGAGGTGCCCAAGGCAGGACTGGCCATGGCACTCAGAGCTCTGGGCTGGGGGACAAGGTGGGCATCGGGCACAGGGGGGGCTGGATGATCCTGGAGAGCTTTTCCACCCTAAAGGATCCTGTGGCTCTGTGAGTGCCCAGGCTAAAACAAATGGGTCTCAGTTCAGACTCTGCAAATACAAACTGCCAGAGAGTCACCTCGCCTGGCAAAGAGGGACAGACCTCAGGGCCCCCTCCCCTGTTTGCAGACCTGGTGAGGAGGTGAATTCGGGGATTCCCAGGGAAGCAGCAGCTGCCTGTGCATCAGCAGCTCCGAGTTAACAGCAGAGCTAACTAATAACTACAGGGCACCCGCTGAGCTCTGCTCCACGAGCAGCAGGGCTGTAATTACCTAGAACATGGAGCACAGGGGGATGCTCCTCCACCTAACACATTCCCCACTGCTCCAAATGGCTTCCCAGCACTCGGAGGTTTGAGCACGAACCCCCAGAACAGCTGGGAGCAACAGGAACACACCTTGGGCTTTGCCAAACAGCACAACAACACAGGCTGCACGCTACGGCCATGGACCATCTGGCTGATGGAGGGGCTTGGGAAATACCTGGGGACTGCAACACGAGGATGTTTCCCCACTAACACACCTGAACTGCTGAGCAGAAAGCAGGGACAGATGCTGGAATTCAAGGTTTAGGATGAAAGGGAAAGAAGAGAGAGTATTTTTCCTCCTAGTCCAGCAGCAAGGTTTCCACTCTCAAAGGAGCAAAGAGCTGTTTCAGTCCTCATGACTCTCCTCATCTGCCCAGTCCCTGCTGTCCCCTCACTGCCTCCTGCTCTCTAAATTCAGGCATGAAAGGGTGGCAAACACAGGTCAAACCCCTTCCCTGGAAAGTCATCTTTGCCTTGCTGAGCTCTGGCATCCTTAGAGCTGCAAGGTGCAGCCTCTCACCCCCCAGGACAAGCCATAAACCAGCCCTTCTGCCCAGGGGCAACTGGGGTGCTGATCCACTGCAGCCCAAAATCCCACACAGAGAGGGAAGGAACATAACCTTCCTTCACAAAGCATAAAGCCTTGGAAGCCAAGGAAACACTTAAGGGACAAGGATATATAGAACTTGCTGCACTAAGTTTTGTGCATGTGAAGATGACTTATCCCAAGCTCATCCTCGGCACAGTTTGCTGAAAATAAATCAACCCAACTTCCTCAGCTGAAGTTTCCACCAAGAACATGTCAGAGCCTGTACATTTCCAGCTCTTGCTGTACTGGTTCCTCTTTCCTGTACTGACAGCATGCTATGCTAGCCTGCTTGATGGACAGCTGTTCACAGAGACTCCCAATCTGCTCCCCCAGAAGGAGTGGGATGGGTGGAGAAGAGTTCCCTGGGTGCTCCAGGGTGGTGGGTGCATTGCTGAACAGCTGGTGGATCATGGGCTGACCCCCAGCTTCTCTCTGTGCAGCACAAGGATGCAGTTCTTTTTCTGTTAAGCCCCTTTTCATCTCAGGCTCTGCAAATTCAAGAGAATAAAATAAATCAGGGCTCTACTGAAGAGTTTTGCGTTCTCTCTGGAGATAAAAGTCTCTAAATACCAAGCAGAATTATGGACGATTTGCTTCTCAGAGGGAGCAACTTGCTTCTGAAACTACTTATACATTTTTAATGACTGTGTGAGATGGTGCTCTTCTTCACTGCTATCACCACAGCATCCTGGTATTTGGAGATTTTGCAGAAAAATTCTTAGACAGTAGAGCAAAAGCCAAAAGGCAGAATAAAATGTTAAATTACACTAAAGGAAAACCACGCTCCTGCTGCTGTGCTGATAATGGAAATATTCCTGAAAACCAGCCATATCTCTACTTGTTCCCTCTGCCCAGCCTGCCAAGGACACTCCAGAAATCCTGGTGCATTGTTATTTCACAGAATCACAGAATGGTCTGGGTTGGAAAGGACCTTAAGGATGCTCTTGTTCCACCCCCTGCCATGGCAGGGACACCTTCCATTAGCCCAGGGTGCTCCAACCTGCCCTTGGACATTCCAGGGATGGGGCAGCCACAGCTCCTCTGGGCACCCTGTGCCACTGATTTCTGTTCACACTCCCAAAAATACCCTCACCCTGCAGAATGTGCCTCCTGCTCTGCCCCACCTGGCCTGGGAAGGCTGGGCAGCCCTGGAGCTGGGCTGCAGTCCCAGCAGGATGGGCACAGCACCTCCAGGCTTCCCAAATTCCACTGTGTGCTTTATCCTGATGCAACCCCAGTGCAAACACCTCCTCCGAGCTCACCGAGAAACCACAAACACCCTTCAGGACTTGGCAGCAACTTCTGCAGGCAATGGGGAGGCAGTTTTACCCAAACAGGAGCGGGGAGGTGGCTTTGGTGTTGATGGCTCTTTCTGTGCATCACCAGAAGCTTGATGAATGGTGAGAAAACGCAGCTCCAGCAAAGCTGGAGTAATCCTCACAGCTGAGACAACAAATTTAACAGCTGCAGAGCAGCAAGGAATTCTGAAAAACTGTCGGGAAATATCAACAAAACAACTTAACAGGGCCTTTTTCATTCTTTGGGCAGGCAAAGAGAGCTATTTCCCTTTGCAAAGCTTCATCTGCAGAGAGGCTCAAATTTAAATGGAACACACAAGAGGGAAAGAACCTGAAAAACATTTCAACAAGTGACTGTTGCTGGGCTGAAGAAAGTGCCTGTGTGTCTCAGGGGGAGGGGAGGAACTGCATTGCCAGCCTGCCCCGGGGATACAAAGATGGAAGTTCAATTAAACTGAAAAATCACTCCATTTAAAGCTCCCAACAATATGTTTTCCTCTGCAAAATGCATAATTAGCATGGGTAAATCATTACCACTAGGTATTGTTGCAGTCAGACCCTGGGTAAGACTGAGAGAAGGATCGACATTTGCAAAGAGAACGAACAGCTCGAACTGCAAGAGGAAATTTGGGCAAAACAAAAAAGATTAAAATGAGATTTGAACGGTGTGTAAACCCTTCGTGCCGCAAGGCACTGGCCAAGCCCTGTGTCTGAGGGCTGGAAGGATGACCCCTTGGGGCAACACTCCTTCCACAGCTTCTGCAAGCTGCTGCTGCTAAAAAAGGATATTTAACAATACAAAGCAGAGCTCTGTTCCAGTCTGGCAATTTCTATGTTCCTATAAAAACTATGCCTCGTTTTAGATTTCATCAGCATTAAAGAGCCTTGCTTTGCTTGCAGCCACCATGAGTCCCTCTCCTCCCACTGGCAGGGCTGAGCTGAGCCCAGCTCAGGGACACACCAGGGGTTTCTCCCTTGCCCAGGGGTCAGGGGGATAAGAGCAGCTCCAGCTCTCCATCACCCCCCAGCACTGCTCTGTGAGGGGCACTCAGCTCACACCAGGGCAGGTGAGATTCCAGGGAAGGTGAGAGCAGTGATAAACATCTGCTCAGCTGACACATAAAATGGATTTTTATTCTCCTAGCTGGATTCTTTTATCCCTCTCTTCTTCTTTTTCCTTCGTGACTTCCAGAAAAAGCAGCAAGAAACTTCAAGGAGAAAAGAATTCTGGAGGCAGCGAAGCAGAAGGACAAATGTATTCCTGACATTTCTTGTTCCCATGGATTATTTTCTTTAACTTTCTCTCTCCACTCTCCTGTCTCACCCCTCTCAATCTTCCCCAGAATTAGCAAAGCCTGATCAACTTCTCCTCTCACTTCTCAGAGATAAAAGCCCTGTGTACCCATCCTAATTCCTCACACAAGCTGCACAGAGACTCAGCTATCTCCAAGTTAGATTTTCCCCAGCATTATCAAGCACAGCCCTGTGAACACAAGGAGACTTCAGCTGCAGTCTGAGGCTGAGTCACAGGACATCTTTATTCAATTTGCCTCTCCTCCACAGGTTTATCACCCGACCCATCAGGCTTCCCAGGGTCAGTCAATACTTGAAAGCTCTATTGGCACAGCCAAGTGAATTACGAGTGTGAAACCCCCACCAGCCCCCTCAGTCACACTTACAAAAGTCCCATTACAGCATCGACTCGACAGCATTAAAACTCATTCACTCACTTTATCCTGGCCATGGGGTTAAGCTGGTGCTCTACAAGGGAATTTCTCCAGGGCAACCACCCTGGCAAAGCCCTTTGGGCACACAGAAGGTGCTGCTGCCCCCTGAGCTTCTATCCTGCCTCACCTGAGGTACAGCAGAGCCTTCAGTGAAGAAATTCCTGTGGCTGATGAGGAAACAGGCACCAAGGTACCCAAAATGATGGATGCACACAGAGAACCACCCCAAACCAGGGCAGTGTGGGGCCAGTTGCCAGGGCAGAGCCCCCTGAGCCACGCTGTTCCATCAGGGAGCTGGGACGGATGAGCTTCACCAGCTTCATGGCATCACCAGAGGATGCTCCAGCCCTCTGCCAGAAACTCCTGCTCCTGGCAGCAGCAAAACACCAGTTTGGCCTGTGCCTCATCCCCCTGCAGCTCATCAAAGCTTACAGCACTGATTTACCCCCCACACAGAGCCCAGGGAGGGGACCCACACCCAGGGGGTGACAGGACCAGCCCTCCTGCCAACCCATCCCATCACATCCCTCCCAACGTCATCTGCCAAAGCCTCCCTGGCTGCAACAATCCACTTCTCACTGAGAAAAACCCAAGAAAAACTAAGACCATGTGAGATTTTCTGCCTCCCTGGTGCCCACAATTTATTTTTATTAACAAACAATAGCAGTTAAAAGCACTGTGGTCTCCCACAGTGAGGACTGTGTGAGACACGCTTTAATTGGCTTGAAGCTGTTATCTTAAAGGAAAAATCACGACGAGGCTGGGGGAAGAGGAGAGGCTGTAGGTGGAAGGGGAAAGGCAGCATTTCTTCCAGCTGGGAAGGACAGCAAGCTGTCATTAAACAGGGGCAGAGTTGTCCACAGCAGCACTGCTCCTCTCATCTGAGAGCTCTGTGCCACGATCTTTAACCATTGTAAGCACACTGAAAATAATAATTACAAGGCTGAGGGCTGCTTACTGTGGATACAGTTTCTGGGCAGGTTTGACTCCAAATCAACTTTAAAAAGCAGCAAGAAAAGCTTTGTTTGCCTGCCCACACCTGGCACACACAAACCCTCTCAGTGGACAGCTGTGCTCCAGCTGTTCTCCCCACTCCAAAAGGCCAGGGCTCTCATTTCAAACCTTCTGCCACACGGATTCAGGAGAAAACTCCTACTCCGTGGGTCATCCCTTCCATCAGAGCAGCCCTGGGGAGGGGGAGAGCAGAGCCTGCCCTGCATGCACTGTGCAGCCAGTACCAGGGGGGATTTTTGGAAGGGAAATGCAAAGTGATCTCTCTGGGGTGGCCCAGGGACACCCCTCGGTGAGCAGAATCTCAGCTGCTCAACAAGTCTCTTCTTGCAAAGAAACCTGTGAGACTCTGGAGAAATGAAAACAGTCAGAGCCTTGGCTTCATAAAAAGCATCAGCAGGAAAAGAAAAAGGCTTTAAACCAGTAATTGTCTTACATTGAGAAATAGGTAAAAATTGAGTTTTGGAGTCTCAGCTCTGTTCCAGTAGGGAACAAACCACTGTGGCTCTTTCAGATGAGGTTCCTGGATGTTTCAGAGCAGCTGAACCAGTGGATGACCCATCCCTGGAAGTGTTCAAGGCCAGGATGGACAGGGTCTGGTGGAAGGTGTCCCTGAGGACCCCAACTTTATAGAGTACCAAGGGCTGTGTTCAGAAGGAGCTGCTTCAAACCCCCTCTCCCTGAGCCCTCCTCACTCTCCATGTATAACCTCTCACCACAGAAAACAGAGCTGCTCAGAAAACCATTTTCCCCTCTTCAAAAGCAATGCTTTTTTTTCCAGTTCTGCCACACTTCTTCACAGTTCTGTTTTGATAAGTATATACACTTTTGGAAATCTGCTCTCAGCCACTTGGCTCGCTGTAATTCAACCTTCAAGACACACAGTCTTGGAAAATATCAACTTTCTCTTTTGAAGGAGACCTTCAGGTTTTTTGGCAGTTCCCCCCATCCCTGCAAAGAGTGATATTTTTCCACAAAAGTCTCCTTTTATCAAAAATGCTTTGATGGAAATTCTTCAGCTCTCAGAGAAGACAAGAAAAGCAAGGAGCACGAAGCCCTATTTGCTGCTAGTGAAGAATTGCTGCCACCACCGAGTCTCTTTACACATGAAGGAAGTTCTAAAATATGAATCGGATCTGTGAACATCTCACAAGTCTGGAGGGAGAAAAAGCTCTTAAATGCATCAACCTGATCTCAGGGCTACAGAAAGAAGATTAATCTATTTATTTAACTTAGAGGTCCTGGCAGATTCGAGAGGGAAAAGAAAGGAAAACAAAGCAGCCTCTACCACATCAACCTGCAAGAGGAGCTTTATGGCCAAAAAGCCAGTTTTGCTTCTTTTTATTGCTGCCAAAACTGTAAGTGAAACAAATGGATTCATCTCCCATCTATCACCCAGAGAACATTTTGACCCTTGCAAGCCCAAAAAGCCTGTCCTTTGAGGGCAGGAGGAGGCAATGTGTGAATGGCTGAAGATGATGTTTGTATTTTGAATGGAGCAGGAATTGTTGGGGGTGCACTGGGATGACAGGAAACATATGCCTTTGGAAGGAGGTGGGAAACAGGACAGATGCCAAGCTGAAAATAAGAACGAGGAAGCACAGGGGTGATAAGCTTGGGGGCAGAGGAGAACAGTCTGCACAAGAGAGCAAGGGAACCTGCAAAACGAAAGGTATGGAAGGAAGGCAGGGCTTGGGAGATGCTCATCCATGTCAGAGCAGAGCTACACACAGAGGCAAAAGAGAACAGAGGGGTCTGCAGCAACAGAGAGGAAAGCACAGGAAAGCACCATCAAAGTCCAAACTGCTATGTGAGGTTGTATTTAAAGGCATTCATTTGCATGAGAGAAGCTTTTAATCCTCCTTGTAGTGAAAGTGAGAAAGAGAAAAAAAGATTTCAGAGCAGAAGCCTACATGTTTGATTAATTGTTTAACCCCAAAGAGCACCAATTAGGGGGGCAGTGCTCGTGGGCCCCGAGATGGAACCCCCGAGACCCAGAGGGGGCAGGAGAAGGGGCAGCTCTGGCACTTTTTATTTCCCCTCAAGGAGCAGCAAAGGGAGGAGAGTCCTGGCCATGGGGGAAACACCAGCCAGACAAGTGCAAGAAGGTTTTTGGGGGTGTATTTGCTAAAGCTCCCTCCCTGGGTCACTGCAGAGCACGTGAGCCTGAGGGAAGAGGATTTTCATTTAATCCAATATATCCTCAAGAAGAGTTCACTGGAACTCAGCCCTCCCCATTCTGGCTCAGCAGGAGGAGCATCCTTGTAGCAGAGATGGTGGAAGGACAGAGGAGAGGCAATGCTGGCCAACAAAAGGAAATGTCTTACCATGCCTGTTGTACATTACTGGGCGAAAGACCAGCCAAATCTTCACACACACCCTTGGCAAAAGGCTGCTCAGAAGAGCACAGAAAATTCAGTAAGAGACATGACTTGTCTCCACAGTCTTGGCTCTGGCACCTCTGAGTTTCTCACCACGCTCTTCTCTCTGTCTCATGGCCTTTCATGTATTTATTTAAGGCCTTTTGCATAACAGGGAATATGGGCAGCTTGCCTGGCAGTACAAGAAGTGCTTTTGAACAAAGCACCACTCAAGTTTCATAAGCCTCAGGATAACTGCTCCATGCCTGCTTTATACTTTTGTTTCTCAAAAATCTGGCCACTTTGCATACACAGTTCCTGGACAGCTCCAGACTTCACACAAGGCCCAGTCTAAGTTATTCATCAATTCTCCCCTTAGCCAACCAAAATGCCTTCTCCCTTCCAGAGACCTTGCCCAGAGTCACTCCTGCAAGAGATCTAAGCTCTTCTACACCAAAGGCCAGCAGAGATCTCCAAAAATGCTAATGGAACTTGCACTGCCATGAAAAGTACCCTTAGGAGAGCCCCTGAGTAAAACCTCACACCCAGCAAAGGTTTTTACCATGGGTTCTGAGTAACCTGGTCTAGTGGAAGGTGTCCTTGTCCATGGCAGGCAGTGGAATGAGATGATCTTTAAGATCCCTTCAAACCCAAACCATCCTGTGATTCACATGGAGCCTGCATTTTACCAGCACTGTGAATGGGGTAAATCTCACAGACACTCAAGCAGACTTCATTCCATTCTTACTGGAGATGAAGAGTGACACCACAGCTGTGCCCTTTCTCCAGGGGTTCAGTGAGCAGCCAGCAAAGAGCACTTGGCTTCATTAGTAAAGCGTAACTCAGAGCCCCACAAAGGCACAGGACGTTGCCTCGGAATGAAAAACAAATTTGTTCACTGAACAAATTCATTCTGACCACCTTGTCTTTGTGCTGCTCCAAGTCAGCCATAATCAGGCTGCTCTTGACTTAGCAGCAGCCTCCAAACTGCTCCCAGAGCACTCATCCTCATCAGTGACATCCAATTTCCAAACTGAGCAAGGAGCAACCCTTTCCAGAGCTGGCTTTTCAGCCGGTCTCATCACTGGCTCAACATCAATTCTGCTTAAATGAGAAAACTACAAAAGGACTAAGTTGTGCCCATGCTGAGCACTCTGAAAACCCTCATCACATCATTCTCTTCCAGCTATGTCATAAATTGTCCTCATTAACCAGGCTTAGCCCAACTTTATTGTTTGCATCTTGACCTATAATCCATTCAAAGCCCAGCACCACATTCTAGCAGAGCTGTTACCCTAAAGCCCAAACTCACAGGCAGAGGAGCCAACAGGACTCAGACATCTGACAGCCTGAATTTGCTCCTTTGGATCCAGATACTTCTGGTTTGGTCTCAGTGACTGAGAAAACAAGGCTTACCCAGCTGAGCTTTCAGTGCCCATTGCTGTGCCCATTGCTCATCAATCTGGAATCTGATAGCCAGTTCCCAATCATTTCACAGGGATGCAGACTCATAAAACTATTTGTTTCTACAAGTTTCATGAAATAACAGCCTGGTAAAGGAGAGAAACATTTCTCTGCAGAGGGAAGGACTGCAAGTTTAGCTCGAATCCCATCAGGCACCAATGAATCCACAAGGGAAAGATGTTATGCATGCCCTAAATGTAGGGAAAATCATCAATTAGAGCTTCTTGAACTCAGCCACGAGGCATAAACTAAACTCCAGGCTGCCTTAAGTCCCCAGCTCACAGGAACCACTTGGGTTTTCTCCCCCCACCCTCTGGAATTCTCTTCAGCTCTGACACGCTCCAGGCAGGGGAAGTTTTGGAGTGGCTGTGATTCAGCACAACTCATTTTGAACCAGTTTGGAGCCCAGCAGGCTTCCAGCTATTGCAGCTGCCCAGTAGCCATCAGCCCAGCTGATTGTTGCTAACTGCTGTCAAATGGCACCCTGGCAGCCTCTGCATCTTCTCCTGCCCCAAAAGTAAAGCCATTAATGCTAAACTCCACGTTACTCCTTCCCAAAAGTTGCCATGCTGCTGGTGGGAGAGGGACAGACAGCCCTGAGGAGTCTGAAGGAGGATGAAGATGGTCACTCATCACCCCCCAGCCTGAGCAGCTCTTCCTGCCCTCCCTGCTCAGCCTGCTTTGCCAGAATTAAATCACCAACACTGGGGGGCCATTTGCTCCCTGCCACCCCCAACAACTGCTGCTGCTTCACCACAAACCCTCCAGGAGCACACTGAGATGGTGCCCCCACCACAAGGGCCTGGGCTGCTGACATGGTGAGACAGAAATGGTTTAGGGCACAGTCCAAACTCCTGCAGTGGCACCAGGCAGGAGCCTGGCCAAGTGCACAGCACACACTCCTCCTGCTTCAGCAGAGCAGCTTTGGGGAGGAAATGCAGCAAAGAACGAGCAGAGCAGAAAGACTTGGAAACATCAAGGAAAAAAAAAACCAAAACAACAACAAAACCCCACAAACCAAACATTCCCAGCAATAAGCAGTGCATAATTTGCTGTTACTGAAGAGCTGGATTAACCCTGACCCCTGACCAGCCTCAGATCCCCAGTCCTCCCCTGGCAGCACTTCCAGGCTCTGCTCATTAGGGCTGAGCACAAGCAAAGCCCCTCCACATCACTCTTCCCTCTGAAGCTGCTGCCTGCTCCCTCTCTCCTCTATGACTGCAGTCACTCAAGCCTCCCAAAAGCAGAGCTCATTTCCCCAGACACTTGTGTGGATGTTCATCCCAAAGGCTCCCTGTCTGGAACTGCTTCCCTCCTGTTCCTGGTGCCTCCCAGAGCCCGGCAGGGATCGCTCAGGACCAGGGGCTGCTGGAAATGAAGTGGCTCTGCTGCTGCTGTGCCTGGTGCAGCAGGTCTGTGTGCCCTGTCTCCTGCCTCCAGGCATCCCTTCTCCCATCCCCATGGCTACCAAGGCTGCCTTTTGCCAGCTCCCTGCCAAACACCCCTCCTCAGGGAGGAGAAACAAGTGCCTGCCTTCTGCTGCTGTGTAATTCCTTCCCTGGGAGTGGATCCCACTGTTCCCCACATCTCAGCTGTTTATCCAAGATGTGGTTCTGTTTTCCCCTTTGCTGTGAAGCTCCTTGGCAGTGTCAACCCTCGCAGCATCCCTGCAGAGGAGTGCAGTGCCACAACCCAACAGCCAGGCTGCCAGTGAGTCACTGGCAGGGCACACAGAGCCCCCACAAAGCCACATCAATGTCAGGACCGTCAGGAGGGATGGCGAGAGACACAGCAAGGAAAGGCATCCTGGAGTTTAATGGGAAAGCCCTGGAAATTTCTTGGGCTGTGGCAAACCAAGCCAGACTCCCAGTGCCACTGAACCACTGCCATTCCTCCCTGCCATCCTCCCCCACAGCCTGGGAGCTCTGGGCACCTCTGCAGGACTGAGAGCAGCTCCTTCCCCAGGGCATTTTGGAAACTCCATCAGCCCCTCCTGCAGTCTCAGCCCAGCAGAAGCTCAGCAAGGGGCAGCCCTGCAGTGAGGTCCATGGCTGTGGGGGAAAATTCTGGTCAGAAAGGATGGAAAGGATTGTTAAACAATGGGAGGGGCTGCCCAGGGAGGTGGTGGAGTCCCCAGCCCTGGAGGTGTTCAAGGAGTGACTGGATGTGGCACTCAGTTAACAAAGTGGGGATGGGTCACAGGTTGGGCACGATGACCTTGGAGGGCTTTTCCAACCTCGATGGTCCTGTGATTCTGTACCATCCTGCCCCCCTCCTGGGCAGGTGAATATGGAGGTAGAGAGAGGAATCTCAAAATGCCACGTCTGGAGAAGAGAAGAGAAGAAGCCAAAACCACTGAGCATTCAGAGCATGAAGAGGCCACATTTCTGCCTAGCAGGGAGCAGGCTGGAGGCAGAAGAAGAGCATCCAAGTCCCAGGGAAAGCATGGACAGTCTCCAGGTACATGAAATTATGTCACCCTGAAGACTAGACAGAGACCCATTAATTTCTGGGCTGTCCAAGCAAGAATTGGATGAGTGACAAGTTCAGCACAACAACTCTGATGCACCATCTCCCCAGAAAACGCCCTCTATGGCTCTTACTGTCTGAAATGCCAAGGGAGACCCGAATTCCCCACATCCTCACATTCCCTGCCAGGTGCCCTCCCCACCTTCCATGCCTTGATAAAGGAGCTGCCTGGCAGCACTCAGGGCTCGGCTGTCCCTGCAGCCTCCTCCTCGCAGCTCCCTGTCCCTCCCTGAGTGCCCCTCGGGCAGGGACTGCTCTCTGGGGACAGTGGGGGCACAGGATTTCCCAATCCCTCCTTCTCAGCTGACAGAAGCCTTTCAGCCCAACAACAGCTCAAAAGGCTTGTGAAGAGAGATATTTTTATGAGAGCTCACCCCTCCCCAAAACCATTCTAAGCTCCTTTTCTTAGGCACTTCGAAATAATTAAAGTCTTCCATCATTATACTGAAGATCTCTATGAAAAGCCTTTAATTTCCATTCTCTTAATGTAACTCCATCCACCAGATGAACTCTGTGGGGGGCTTTTTTTTATTTTGCATTTTTCTTCTTTTTCCTCCACCTCTTTTTGTTATTATTTTTCCCCCTCTCTCCTAAAATATCATGCTGCGAAACTTTAATTTGATTTTAGGCTGACTGGAATTCTGGGCTGTGCCACATCCTCTCAGCCCATCACAGCTCCAGTGGTTAATCTCAAACTCTCTTTAACTTCCATGGGTCTCATTTCATCAGCTCTTGGTTGGTAGCAGCAAATCTGAGCACGGGCTAGGGATGGGAGTCAGCAAGAAACCTGCAGAGCACCAGAACATCCCCCAAATCCATCACTCCCTCCTAGAGGCACAGTGGAATGCCAAAAAGTGGTCCAGCAAGCACAGAGAGGGGAGGGTTTCCTATTTTATTTAACAGGGGAGAGTGCCAAGCTGACCTTCAGCTCCCAAAATAAATGGCAGGGATTTTCCACAGGGCTCTCTCTTCTGAAGGGTTTCTGCCTTTCCTCCTCCCACTGGTGCCGATCCCCCCTCCTTGGTGGGCACCTCAGGGCCAACACATTCCCCCTGGCACTGGGGTAGAACAAGTGGTGTTTATATCTAAAGGAGAGAAATTATAGCTAGAGGCAAACCAAGTGAGGTGCCACAGCCAGCCTGCACAGCACATGGCACAGCAGAGGGATGAGAGAACCAAACCCAGCCCGGGGGATGAGGAAAATACCCCAGATAAGATGTGGGCTTGAGTGAGGGGGGCACAGCATTGGATTCAGCAAAGAGAAGAGGGGCAGAGTCAGGCACACACTTGGCAGAGACCTGAATTGGTGCAACCAGGACCCATACAGGGGAAAATATAAAATAAAATAAATCCCACAAGATGCAAAAACCAGGCTTTAATTGCTAATAACTGAAAGCCACAGGGCAGGGAACATATAAAAGCAGAAGGACACCAAGTTCTGTGCCCTGAGACAGGATCCAGAGAGGGAAAAAGGGATACAGATGCATTTCAGGAGCAGCCAGTGTGCTGGACTCACTCCCTGATGTAATTCAGCCCTTAAACTTGGTTTGGCCGTGCTAAGATGAGGATTGTATCCCTGATCACCCCAGAGCCAGGATCAGAGAAGGGATGCCTGTGGATCTGGAACCAGACAAGCCTGCACTCAGAGATGTGACCCTACAGGGAGCACAGGTCCCTGTCCCAAACAGGACTCACTCATTCCCAGGCCTTCTGAAGTGCTGCAGAAGCTCTGCTATCCCCTCCAAAAACCCCTAAGAAATTCTGTGAGAGCTCTGCCCAGGCTCTGTGAGCAATTCCTGAGAGGGAGAGCCCTGGCATGTGCTACCCACAGCAGCTGCTCAGCAGAAGGAAGATGATGATGATAAGCTTGTGTTTGATTTTGTCTCTGGCAGCCCTGGCAGATGCTGGGAGAGAGGGGAAGAGCACTTTGTGGGGTCTGCTGGAAGCCAACACAAGCAGATAATGCACCAGCAAGGGCTCAGTGCTGACCTTCCCCAACTGCAGGGCTTGATTTAGGGATCAAAGCAGCAGCCAAGTCCAGGAGCTGGAAAAGGTGATGGCTCCTGGGAGGCAAAGCCCGACACTGTTTCAGGACACCAAGATTTCCTCCCCAGCTCTGCTCCTTGGCTAAAGTTTCTCTCTTAATGCATTAATTTTACCACCTGTACCTAGTGAGAATAATGTTACAGACCTCTTCAGTGAAGGTGTCAGGATGAAGAGTGTTCTGTAAGACTCATATATCATCATTAGCTCTGGCCAGGAATAACCCAGAGCTGGAAAGCTGGAGCAGCATTTCCCAGCTGCATTTGGAATGCTTTTCCCTCCCTCCAGCCCCTGTTTCTGCCATTTCTCTGAACCACAGAAATCCAAAGGAAATCCTCAAGGCTCCTTGTCCCCAAACACCATGTCCTGTCATTCCAGCCAAGCCAAGCCCTGACCCACACAGTGCATCAGAGTCACAGAATCACAGACCATCCTGAGTTGGAAGGGACCCACAAGGACCACTGAACTCCAGCTCCTGGTCCTGCACACGAGAATCCCACAGGGCACCTCAGAAGGGGAGCCCAAAACAGAGCCCAGCCCTCCCAGTGCAGCACTGGGCTCACCAGGAGATGCTGCCATGAACATTTCCCCACCCAAAGTTTATAGACAGCACCACAGAAAAGCGTAATATTTAGTAAATATGAGAAAATAAACAGCTTTTAACAACATCCTCATCTCCATGGAGTTTCACAGGGATTTCTCTGAGGTTCAGTGAGCTCAGCCATTCCTGTCCCCCTCCCACGGTGGGACAGGACATGTGAAAGTCACTCCAAGAGTTCGGTGCAAACACAAATGGGTTATGTGAGGTAACTTTCCTGGACAGAAACACTCCTCTCACACCAAACAAAAGCAGTCACCAGTGATTTACCAGCTGAAGGGATTCTAATAATTCTCCCACTGACAGCTCAGGACAAGCAGCACAGCACTGGTATCATCAGGTCACTGTTCTGCCTCAGAGCATCGGCCAGAACAGTGCTGGGATGAAGGTAATTAACGACGTGGTAACTAATCTGTTTAGTCATCCACTGTGTCTCCAATTCATTCCTGTCATGTGTAAATAGAGAGCCAAAGCTCAGTGCTGAAGGCAGTCCCACAGCAATGGGCTGGGGGTCAGGCTGCAATTCAAGCAGCCTCCTTCAAACAGCCATGCCCAAATAAAGCCTTTCTTGCCACCAGCGAGGGGCAAAAGGTGACAGACTCAAGGACCCCTTCTCAGCCCAGCTCCACATGCTGCTTCTCCTCAGAGCCCTCAGTGCAGCTGCCCATCCTCACCAGGACCCAGAGAGACAAAACACCCTCTCCACAATCCCAAAGGTAGCCCGTGGTTGACAGGACATTGGGCTGAGATCGCAGGATAACACTGCAAGCCCCGAAACATCCCATCCTCCCAGTGTAAACCAGCAAAACAAGCCAAAAAAGAAAAACCACTACAGGGCAGATGTCATGAAATGCAGCTGGAAAACTTTCAGGTTTGGACCTTCCAGGATCTGCACTCTGTAGGACTCAGGAAAAAGATCAAAGCATTGTCAAGTAAATTCAGACACAATCTGGGTTTGGCATTACCCAGGCAAGATGCCCCATTACAGGGTGACCCAGATTTTTGCATGTTCACGAAGGAAACACCCAAGTTTTATGGTTTCAGTCCCATTTTTGGCTCTGTATGGGACTGGAAGGGAAGGGACAATATCACAGCTTGATGGTGTCTGGGGAAATCCAGTGCTAAAATTAACAGATGCTCCTCCAAGGGTTCCCAGCTCAGCTTGGTAGACCCAAGGGGCAGGCATTCCTACACTCACAGCCAGGGAAATTTTGGCAACGCCTCTAAAATTGCCTCCTGGAGTTTCCAGGGTTCACCCATCAGCAGTGTCTGACACAGCAACCGAGCCTAAAGCTGTGTGGGTGGGGACATGTTTGTGCCTCTAGTGAGCCTGCAAAAGCCAGCACACACAGCAGGAGTCTGGTCTATTCAATTGTGACTCCAGAAATCCATTTTTAGACTGCAACTGCCCTCTTCCCTCCCCTGAAATAACTCACTGTCTCTTCTTCCCACTGCCTCTACCTCTACAAAACTGGAATTATTCCCAGTTGGGTTCTCTTGCTTTGGGACTGCCTGGATCCATCCAGAGGAGCTCCCAACACACCATTTCAGTGAAGTCATGCACTGCCCTGGAAGTGCCAACCTGGATCCAAGGGATTTCTTACCAACTGCAAGGAGAGAGGATGCCTCCAGCTCCTTCTCAGAGTGCACAGCAATGTATGCACAGGCTGACAAGGTCAAACCTTCCTCTGTAACGAGATTTGGGAGCGAGAGCCAAGAACCACCACCAAAAAATGAATTATCTCTATCAAAAAAAGGTAAGTTTCTCATATATACACACATAGAGCTCAGCTTCGAGGTGGAAAATTCATTTGTTTGCAGAAAATGAGCTTGTAGAAACTTGATTTGACCAGGGGAAAAGCACAAACATTTGGGCATGAGCTTGCCTCCAGAAAACACTTCTGTGTCTGGATTTAAGGCTCTCATAACTCTTATTTCAAAAGGTGGGGACACCCAACCATTTACCTGGATGGGAATCACAGGGCTTGATCCCAAAATATGCCAAGCCCCCCACCAGAGTGACTTCAGCCCTTCCAGCCCACGGGCAGGAGATCTGAGAACAGCCAAAAATGCCCTGGGAAGTTACTGGTCCCCTGAGACTAAATTCAGATTCTCTGTTCTTCCCTGTCCACCTCCGTTTCTATCACTATTTTATTGTGAACATTTGTGGTTTAATTTCCGCCTCTTCTCTACCTTTTTTTATTTTCCAACACCACTAAAACCTGGCAGGTATTAAAATCCCTGAGTACCTCGATGAGAGGAGGGCTGGAACAGCTCCTTTGGGGACAATGGATTAGATTCTCCTGCAGTGTGCCTACAAAGTCAGAACCAAATTCTTCCTTTTTATAGGAATTCATTCAAAGCCTATTGATCCGAGCCTTCAATCTGGTCTGAACAGTCTCTGAGTCTGCATTATTTTTGATCAAGGTTTCTAAAGTGACATTCAGGTCTGAGCCTTTATCTGCTCACCCAGCCCAGTCCCCTTTGGCTCCCCCTTTTCTCAGGGCTGTTTCCCACACACTGCCCACAGCTCTGTGACAAAAAGCACACACTGCTCCAGATCTGTCCCTGTGCTCCCCCCCAACACCACTGCATTCAGCTTTTGGGCCATAGGTGTGTTCCTCACAGGCATTCCAGCCAGGAGGATTATGGCTGCTGGAATCACTCCCTGGGACTCATTACAAGCTATTACTGAGCTGAACCTGGGGACTCCTTATAATCTGAATTATTGGTCTGGAAGCAGCTCTTGCAGCCTCCTAAAGGGCTGTGCATGAGGACTCACACTTATGGATTGTGACAGCTTGGATTTACACTGTGCTACTGCAAGGTGGGAAAGAGAAACTTCCATATGGGAACAGTTATAAGAGCAGTCACAGCTCCTGCCTGCCCATCCCAGCACACCTGAACTGCTGAGGTACCCATCACACCAGCCCTTCTGATCTCAAGATCACTCAGCAATGCCACCAGCAATCCTTCCAGGCTTTTGAGAACAGCAGCACAACACAGATAGTTCCAGAGAAGGATCCCCAGAGGACTGGGAAATCTGACTGTGACTTACAGCTCTTCCTTTCAAATGGCTTGACTTATAGGAAATCAACATTAACTTCAAGGATACAGAAGGTACTCAAGCCTTGGCAGCTCCTGCACCATCTCCTGGGGTTTCCTACACCATTTTTCCAGTTGGCCATAACCCAGCCCCAGCCACTTTTGCTCAGGTCATCCCAGGTTCCACACCAGACAAGCTGCCCAAACTGTGCAAGCACAACCCTCCCCTCCTCTGTCTCTCCAGCACCATGCAAGCTGCAGATAAGCAAGGACACAGCCCCGTGACCCCCCAAAAATTGGAATGTGAGCAGAGGAGGAGAGGCAGGCAGACAGCCAGCCACGCAACAGCGAGCATGAGGCAGCAGTGAGATCACCGAGCTGACTGGGAGCAGCAATAGCCCCAGATTTATGGGCAGGTTCCAGTGCCTGTTGGAGCAGGAGGTCAGGGGAACAACCCTGCCTGGCAGGGAAGAGCAGCAGTAAATCCTGCCCTCCCCACAGCTGGCCTGGGAATTGTAGGAGAAGGATGAAATTGTTCTATTACACAAACCTGAAAGATTACATGGCTTTTCTGGGTAACAGCAGCTCTAAATTTCAGAGCTTTCTGGATGGGGCTACTGAAATCTGTAGCTGCCTCTTTTGGGCTGAGTTACTAATGGAAGATTAATTAGACCCAAACAAGGGAGCAGTTTAAGACACAGCCAAGCCACAGCAGGGTAAGATCACACCGAGGATACAGCTCTGAGGGCAGGGACACAGAGCCAAGAAAACCACGTAGGGTGGCACATCAAGGAGCCCAAGAGAGTGGGCCTTAATTTGAGCCCACTGTCACTGCAGATAAACCAGAGAAAGGGCTGGCTTCGTGCAAACACATGGATTATGTGTAGATAAAAAGGGTTAGGAGGTAGCAAGGACAGGAAAAACATGTTAAGTCCCAAAGAAAAAAAGGCATTTTACTTGTTTTAATAAATAAAGCACATTTCCATTCATCACCATTCAGTAAGTCGATAAATACTCAACATGCAAAGCAGTGATTACTCCGGGTTGATTCCTCCCCTCTCCGTTGGAAACACATCAGGACTGGGTTCTTTATGGCCCAGGCTGTGGGAACAGCCCTGTCAGGTGCTATTCATAGGAAGCTGCTACAGCCTGAAGGACTTTCTACCCATTCCCAGCCATTAACTTTCACTCATTCATCAAAAAAACCCACCAAACACCTCCAAAAACAGGTTCCAAACACACCAAGTGGATGGGCACACACATTTCCCCCCCACACCCCCTGCCTGCCCCTTTAATGACTTTGCCAAAGGAGAAAAATAATTCAGCTGTTGGCAGGAAGGAGCGTTTGGAAGTGTTTGTTGTTTTATAGCTGTTTGTTGTAGTTAATTATAGATGTGTTACAGCTCCCGTGCTCGCCTTCCCCTTCCTGGAGTTACATAATCAGCCACCACCACACACACCCACGACAACATCACACAGCTCAGGGGCTGAGTCCTGCTGGGCACCCATCTCCAGAGCTGCAGAATCCTCTGGGCTTGCAGGATGAACCCATGCAGGTGCTCAGCATCCCCCTTGGGCCCTGGGAAGGCCATGAGGGCATGGGCAGAGGGAAACACCTCTGGGGGACTGGGGGCTCTGAGATGTCACCCCCAGCTCCGGTGGGAAGAGCCCTGAGCCTGGCACTGAGCTCTGTGCCCGTGGGGCACTCGTGGCACTGCTCACACCCTGCAAGGGCTGGCACTCACACCTGGCACACCAATGTCCTGCCCTCCCACCTGAGGGGCTGGGGCAGAGAAACCCTGCCCTGCTGAAATCCCTCCTGGAGCACAGTGGGTTTGGGAGGTGGCACAGACAGAAGCTGGGACAGTGACAGCAAGGCTGGGGCTGCCACAGCTCCCAAACTGCAGCATAAGGAAGGTGACATGCCTGGGAAGGGTGGGAGCATCCAGAAGGAAGCACAGGTGCTCCAGGCACGGGTCACAGCAGCCCAGTTAAGACAGCCCCGGTCACCCCAGTCCCAACTGGGACAGGGACACTGCTCTCTGCTCCTCACGTGGATGCACTCGGTGCCTCCAAACTGTCTCACACATTAATCAACACCTTTGGTCTCCAGCCATGCCAGAGACTTCGCAGGAGCCATTTATCACAATAATTAAAAATAAAAAAGGCATTCCAAGGATTCTGGAGCCACTGGTCAAGGAGCAGAGGAGGGGAAAAGCTTTCCCTGGACTCTAAGAGGTTGCCTTTTGTCAGCCTTCCTCCAGCACCGAGAGGTGACAGCGTCAGCAGCCTGTCACATCCCTGGCCTTTCACACTCAGCCTTTCCTCCCTCTCCCTGCCTTCCTCACATTCCATTCCCTCGGTGTGTGTTGTTTCAGCCACCCAATCAAAAGGGGAGGAAAAAAAGGGAAAAGGATTAAGACATAAAAGTTTATTGATTGATTTAAAATTATGCTTCGAAACAAAACCCTCTGGATTGGAAAGCTTGTATTTCACCGTGGAAAGGGATGGTGGAACACAGGAAACACAACGTGAAATAAACAGCCTCGTCTCAGAGCATATATTTTGTCTTCATTATGCCCCTGAGAAGGTGCTAATATACAATGTACAATGTATTAATCACCCCTCTAACTTCCAAATGCGAAATGCATCATTAACATTCATGTGGGTTTCAATTAGTTGGCTGTATGGGAAGGAGGGGAACAAAGACAGGTTCCCTCACTAAATTTTGTTTCATTTCCAAAGAATGGGGATCATAAAAAGCAGCCTGGGTGAGACTCCTGCACTCCCCACCACACACAGGGGGCTGCTGGCAGGATGCAGGAAGGCTTTGCATTGATGTGGCAATTAGAAAGAGGCAACGCTAAGGAGATGTTTTCAGGCAACCAGGTAATTTGGAAGTGTAAATTCCATTTTCGGGAGTGATTCAAGTACTTTGGGACAGATTTTCAAAGGATATCAAGCACCAAAAGAGGCAGATAAGCACCTAGTGGGATTTTTAAGAGCCCCTCAACTAAGGTCCCCGAATGCTGTTGATACTTTCATTTATAATAAAGGGCTTTGAAGTTTTTTTGATCCAAAGTCTTAGAAGTTTTCCAGTCTCTCCTATGAAGCAAATCTGTTTATCAGTTGTGAAACTCTCATCCTTCACAGGCTCCTTCGGCAAAGGACACAAGGTTCAAAGTCACTTATTTAGATGACCTGTCCCCAAAGGCAGCTCAGGACCTGCCCCTTGTGTGACCACTTAAACCTGCAAGGATTTCATTTTTGGGAGCTGCCCCCTCCTGAAAGGACATGGGAGCTCCTGAGAGCTGCAAGGGCAGCACCACCAACAGGTCAGCTGGAAAATTTTCCACCCAGTCAAACTCTCCCAAGTCTCATGGTCATCCTTTCAGGAATTTGGCTTCACTGGCGAAGCTGGAGCAGCTCAAAGGAGCAACTTTAACAAAATCTGTGAATGCTGAACTCCTTTGCTAAACCAGCTCCCACTCAGAGATCAGTGAGGACCCCTGTGGGTGTCCAGGCCCCCTTCCAAAACAACCAGCCATGGGCTTCTTGAGCTCTTTCCACCTCCAGCTAAGACACATCCTTCAGGAAAAGCATCCAGTCACAAGCTAAAGTCACCAGTCAGGGATAATTGACCACAAGCCTTAGGGAAGATATTAGAGTTTCTAATTATTCTCACTTTTCCAAAGTGCCTGTCTTAGTTCTAGGCAGAGTTCCTTGAGCTCCACTTACTTGCAAGTGGCTCTTACTGTACTTTCTTAGATAAAAACCTGGAGTCACCTTGGCAGTAGGAAGGAAAAATAGGATTTTGTAAAAAGAGAAAGACATGCTGAGCGCCCAGGAGGATGAGTCACATCTGAGCTATCACCTCAGAGGGAACACAGGCCAACTCCTCTCTGCTGACTTGAGGAGAGGAGACACCTCAGGGAAGGTAAGTGGGATGGATCACATGTGTGAGCCATGAGCTCTCCCCAAAATTCTCACACAGACATGTCCCCACTCAGCTCCATGGGGTCACAGCAGTCCTGTACAACCTCCTTGGCTCAAGAGGGGACTGGAAAAGGAAGCCCCCAATGCTGCTCAGCTGAGATGGGATGGAGCCACGTCCCAGGGACCAATACCCAGCCCCCCAAGCTGCCCTCCCTGCCTCCCCCCAGGCTGCCCTCCCTACCTGCAGGAGCAGAGCCCCTGGGTGCTGCTGGCTCCATGCAGAATTCAGATTCAGCTCTTCTTGCCCACTGTGAGAAGCAACAAACAAAGAACTCCCACACGGATGAAGGCACAGACAAACACCAACCCCTTCCCAACTCCCAGGAGCTCTGTGCATCTTCCTCTAACTGTGGCAGCAAATCCCACTTAATCCCCCTCATTTCATCACGTGAGATGTTAAATAAAATAGCCTTTTGTTCAAAAGCAACACTCCTGGTGACAGAGCTGCTGCTAAAATTCAGCACAAAGCCATCCCTCAGCCATTCCCTGCTAAGCAGGATCCTCCAGGGATGGTTACTGCACAGCAGCCCCTGGGGAATAAGCCAAGCCAAAAAGTTCCCACGTGCTGGAGACCTGAATCCACCCAGTGGAATATGTTGCTATGGTTGCCAAGATTTAATCCAAAATGATACAGGTATAAAAAAGAGACAAAATGTAGTGATTAAAAATAAATAAATAGACAAATCTGGGCCTTGTGCCATGAAAAATGTGAAGTTGTCCTTGACTCCAGTAGCAAATGAGGCATGAAATGTATCAAAATGTGATATTGAATATAAGGATGTATTTAATGTTTTACAACACTGGAAACCTTGTTACAAAAGAGTTAGCTCATAAATCAGGCCGAGAGGGGCCGGTTCTTCCCTTCTCTCCCCTCTCTTTATCTCCAGTTGTTCTTAGAAAAGTTTGAGCAGCCGAAGCATTTTCTGGGGAAAACTGAACCTCGTGAGAAAACTGGAGGTGCTTCATTTGTCCATCACCAGCACAAATTCTCATTAATCATCATCTATTCTGCCTGAAAGTCACTGCTCATTTCTGCAGATGTCTATCCCTCCACACCTATTTCCTTCAGAAAGGGCTCAAAGACTTGAGCCAAACCCCTGCACAAAGCAAATGTCCATCAGTTCATTTAACCTATTGCATTAATTGCCAGGCTGGGCCACCAGTTATCAGCTTATCTCTTGTTATGGGGACACAAAGGTTTGTCACCATCCTGGAATGATTTTGCTCCCTGCTTTTCACTCCTCCACTGGATGCTGCATCCCCAAACTGGAGAGAACCAACATCACCCCATCAGCTCCAGAGCTGGGGGAATTCAGCTGGCAGAGCACAGGTTCAGCAGATGGGAGCTCGTCTGCAGGGCTCCAAGGCAAGAGATGCAATACAGATTTCACTCCTTTTCCCTCTTATTGCCCACAAACACATGCTCCTTTTAGCACTGCTTTTGTTTAACCACACTCCTGAAAATGAAACCCCGAAAAGGTAAAGAGATTTTAGGGAGATTGTGTCTGCAGTGGAGAAATGGATTTATTTTATTTTTTTTAAACACACTGCATCAGATTTAACTATCCCTGTGGTAACTGCAGCTCTGGAACCAAAGCATTCCAATCCCATCCCCTGGTCATGGTAAAGGAGCAGTTTTAATTTAAGTACCACGCTTCCCCACCCTGCATGTCAAGTCCTGTTTGTCACTGTGCTAAGGGACATGTTTATTCACACATTGCCAGAAAAAACCCTGCTTCTTCCTCCTCTCAGAGTCCAGAAATGGTGTCAGTGACTCCACCAGGTCTGTCTTCCAAAATGTTCTTCGCCCAGCTATATTTCTAACCTGCTTCCCTATGGAAACAAGGCTGGAGGAACCCACCTGCAGCACACTGGGCAGAGCCAGCTCCTCAAACCCTCCCAGTTTCACAAAACCAGCAGACAGAAATAACCAGCCTCTCAGCATCCTCAGGGACAGGCAGGATGCAAGGGAAGCTCACTTCTTATTAGAGAATTTACACACAATACAGCTTTTTTCTGTGGCTGGGGCATTCAGTCAAAGCTTGAAATTATTTCGTTATCAAAGAATCCAACCATGAGAAGGAAATCCAGAGGAACCCAGGCCTCATTACTCCCACTGCCACTGGTGCTACCTTGAACACTGGGAGAAAAAAGAAAAACATTGATGCTTCAAGAGACGGAGCTTCCAACATTTACCTTGAAATTTATTGCCCAGAGTAATTGAATTGCTGGATTGCAAACTAACACCTGCTCGAGGCTTTAAAAAGTTCAGCAAAGACAGAGAAAGGCTTTGCTTAAACCACCACCTACTGCACACCAACAAACCCAGCAGGAGCAGTTCCCAGCCTGGAGGAGACACCCTGCCCCTCCCAGAGGACTCACCAGCTCCTGGGAAAAGACAGAATTCTTTGTTTCTGCCTGAATAAAACACTTTGTTCCAATTCCAACATTTACAACCTTAATAAAAAGCTGAGCCACGTTTCAAAACAAACCCCTTCCTTCGCGGCAAACAATCAAAGCAGTTGTTCAGAAGATGCTAAACCAGCAGGTTTGCTCTTTTCTAGAATTTTAGCTTCCACATTTCATTTCCTAAGTATTTGCTTTGTGCTGAATTTATTAAACTGTGGACAGGAGCTGCTCAGTTCAGCAGGTGTCAAACAGCACAAGTGGATCCCCTCTGTCTTGCAATCACTGCCAGAAGCCCAGAGTGGTTTCCATAGTTAATTCCTCCAGCAAACACTGACGATTAGGTATGGAGCTTTCTGGGCTTGTTTCCATGAGTCTCTTTCCTTGGAAATCAGCTTTGTGGAGCAGGGGAGGAGGTTGGGATCGGAGCTGGAACAGGAGCCCCTGCACAGCACAGGCTGTGGAGCCTCCTGTGCCTGCCCTTCCCTTCCCTTCCCTTCCCTTCCCTTCCCTTCCCTTCCCTTCCCTTCCCTTCCCTTCCCTTCCCTTCCCTTCCCTTCCCTTCCCTTCCCTTCCCGCCAGCCCTGCCACAGGCTCCTTGCAGGGAAACCTCCTGATTTCCTCACCAAAATAAGACTCTAAGTGTGTAATTTCAGGGGATCAGCCCTCCTGACACAAGTGCCCCATCCAGCAAAACTGTTCATTACTTACACATTTTTAGCAACCAAAGGAATGAGTGTTCATTGGCTACAAGTTACGTAGTTCTCTTATTAATCACTAATCTCTTCTATTAGTTAGTGGGTTTCTTGAGGGTCTCTGGTGGTCATTTAAGGAGCATCTCACTCCTTAAAGTCTCCTTTTATATGGATCATTTGCCTGATAATTTGCCTGATGTCTTGACTCAGGAGCTGGCTCATGTCCTGCTGGCTTTGTAGAGCAACTTGTCTCCTTGCTAAGGAAACTCACTCACAGCTTACATAATTTTAAACAATGGATCTCAGTTTCTCCTGTCACACTTGAGATACTGCAAAAAAATGTGCCTTTTGAGTGTTTATGTCCATTGCAGTAACCCCTCTGTAAACCCAAAGCCAATGTCATGCTTAACACGTTGGACATTTGCTTGCCCTTCCTCAAACCTCTGTCCTGTGTCCCCTCCAACTGGACCAGGCTGCTCTGCACAGCATCCCTGCTCCTGCCCTGCCTGCACAAAACTCCTGCTCTTCTTCCACACTTAGGCAGAGAAACCTCTAAGGGAAAGGATCTCCTCAGAGACAGCAAATCCACCTCTGAGCTTCCCCACTGCTTCTCTCTCACCCAGAGCTCAGGCAGCTCTCACTGCACTAAACACAAACCCCCTTTGCTCAAGCTCAAAGTGCCAATGACATCTTCATTTCCTTCTCTTGTCTTCCCTCCCATCTCCAGAAGACATTTCCATCCAGCATTCTCTGCCTCAACAACTCTAAGTAAAACATATGAAAGTGTCTTTATTCATTTCTCCAAAAAGTAATTAGAAGCAAGAACAGGAGTCAAGAACGTAAACGTTATCCTTCCTAAAGGAAAGCAGATTTCTAATTAGTGAAGGAAGAGGCTTCTGTGGGATTCTTTCTCCAAACAGCTGTTGCTGGGGGATCATCTGTCTCTCTTCTTTTCCTCTTTTGCAGTAAAAAGTTCATTTATTTTAACATACATAACTGTTGCAGCACCCAATTAAGGCAGACATGGCAAGACTAGAATCAAAGAATACCAGAGTGGAATAAAGATGACTCAGTGAACCCTAAATACATGTATGCCATTTCAACCATCCTGTTTATCCTGAGCTCCATGCACTGGATCCAAGAGATGTGACAACAGTGCAAGGGCAGGCTCAGTTCAGAACTGAGGGACAAAAGTGCAGAACTGGCTGTTCGTGGCCCCCTGAGAGGTCACACACCTCCCATCCAAAGCAGCAACCATTCCACTGTACTTCTACTGGCCCCATTTCCTTTCCTCCCTTCTAGGACACAACAAAATTGGTTGTTTTCTTACCCACTGTACTCGTTTTTCTTCATTATCATTTTAACCTGGGAAAGTCTGACATGTTCCTCTGAACAGGGGGCTCTGTGGAAATGCAAATCACCCCTGCAAAGCTGCAGCAGCAAAGGCACCTTTTAACTCTGTGGGACCCTCAAGCAAGAGCCAAGCTAAGAAGTCTTGCACATCCATCCTCTGTGATCAGCTGTGGCTGCACAATCCAGCCTAAGGTCAATTCAGTGGGCAACTCCTCTACATGATCAATGATGGCCAAGAATAAGAATGGAACGAAAGCTAATGCTGCTAAGCAAGTGCTGAAGTGATTTAGGCTGCCATTCCAAAGGCATTCCCATCCATTAGAGCAGCGAGGATGTAGAAATGCCTTCCCAAAAATTAACAAAGGCAAAAACCCCTCAAGCGCAGTTTTGAGCTGGTTGGCTTGTTGAGCCTTCCCAAGGCAGGTACCTGTGATTGCAGGCTCATAAGGTCCCAGTCTAGGCTTAAATCCAATATTCCTTCAACACATCACATGGAGAGAACAGAGCAACGTGTACATATGTGGCACCCAGAGTGTTTGCAGCCAAGCCCTCCACTCCCTCGGGATGAAGGTGGCTGTGGCATACACAGACATATTGTGCACCTAAGATATCATAGCAACAAACACACCTACAAAGGCACTGCGTGCTGAACTGGGTTCTCTCCAACCCGTCTGCCGCAGCTTCCTAAAGAACCAGAGCAAACAACCCAGCATCAGGTGTTGAAAATGAAATGATCACTTAATAATTCTGCCAAATTCAAGCTGCTTCGCTTCTGTCTGGACAAATCACTCCCTCTTGGTAAGGCTCAGGTGCCTTCCCAGACCTGGAAAGGCAGGGGTGGGAGCTTGCAAGTGTGAAACCAAGAGAAAACACAGCCCCTGAAGGACACTGGTTGTTGCCAACACAAAACAAGCCCAAAGTTTTGCCAGCCCAAAGCCAGGGATTGAGTCAGACACACAGCAAGGAGAGCTCTCACACTTGTCAGCTGGGAAAGGTCACACAAACCACACTCTGTGTCTGCCCTCACAAAGTCCACAGGTGCCTAAAGGCATCCCAGCTCCATCACACACATTCCTGAATGCAGAGAAAGCCTCAGGTGCCCACGTGGAGAAGGGGAGAAAGAGGGGAAATGATTAAAAGGAAATCTCTAAGAGTAAAATCAGTCAGAGGCAATTCCCAAGGGCTCAGTTACACATGAGCTGATACAAACACACAAATACAAAGATGAGATCTGTATTAATGCTCTGGGACTGCTGCATCACCATCTAGAAACTCATAAAGCCAAACAAGGAGAGGCCAGAGACAGCCCCAAAACTCCCCCAAACCAGAAGGATCTGTGTGCCAAAGGCAAGGCAGGTAAAGCTGGGGACATCCCAGACACCCTTGATCTGCACAGCCACACACACAGAGGAATGGCTCCTGCTCAGCCTCAGGGAAACACAGACACTCTGCAGGCACAGGAAGGGTCAAGAGACAGATTTTCCAATAGCTGAAATGGAGTTTGATCAAAGGAATGCCTTAGAAATCATCAGTGCATTGCTGGGAGAGAGCACAGGACCAGATATTCAAAAGTCATCCTTCACTCCTATCACACATTAGCAAGAAGCCAGTCCTGGCCTCCCTCCCTCCACAGGCTGCCTCAATCCCAGGCCGTGCTATTCAGCACACTGATATCAGGTTTCCTCTGCATTTCACTTCCCATTATACTATCTCAATCCAGCATTATAAACCAGTCCATCATAAACATCAGCTTGATTACAGAGACTGCTGCACATAATAAATGTTTATAATGTATATGTAGGAAGAAAAAGACACCTCAATATTTTTGGTTTTGTAAAGACAAATAGCCTCAATTGTTTAATCAATAAAAATGCCTCTCCAACTCCTACTGTTATTACAAAGCTATTTCAGACAGAGTGAAAAAGAACCATTGCATCTATATTCCTGTCAAAGGAGATGGTGGCTGATGGGCCAGCAAATGAACTACCTGGACACGTCCTGTGTGCTGCTCAAACTCCCAAATCTCAGCACTCAGCAAGCTGAGACCCCACTGCAGCCCAGGCTTTCTCTGGTACCATCACTGCATCCAGCTTAGAGCACCCCTTAACTAAATGAGGATCCTTCCAGGCCAGGACTCTGCACCTAAGCCAGAAGTCCCGAATCTGCAGATTATCCAGCAAATGGCAATGACAGTGAAGGGGACATGCTGGCTTTGGAGGGTCCTGGGTGGTCTCAGGGGGCTGGGAGGGGGGGCTGAGGGGACAGGGAGGGATCCTGTGCAGGCCCAGGGGCTGGAACTGGTGCCCCCCAGCACAGAGCCCAGCCCCAGCTGCCAGGGAGCTTGGGAGAGGCAGGCAGTGCTGGAGCAGTCGCTGGGAATTGCCAGCCAGGCTTTGCTGGTGGGAACAGCAGGGACCAGCACGATGTGAGGTACAGCACCATCTGCCTCACAGCCTGCACCAGCTCCAGCTCGGGGCTGGGGGAACCCTCAGCAAAAAGGACAAAGAAATAGCATTCCTTGGAGCTGCTCTGCCCTTCCCTTCAGCACAGCTTGTCTTGAAGCTTCCTGCTCCTGGGGACATGTGGCACCTTCAGCAAGAACACAGGGGTTTCCACCTCTGGAGACACACGAACCATTTTATCCCTCCAAACCTCCATCAATGCACACACAAAAAGTCAGCCTTAGCTCTTGAGGAACACTGGAGTGTGTTTGGGAAAAGGCTCAGCAAACCCAGCTGTACTGGGAGCAAATGGCACCAGGCAAAGCTCGAACCAGAGCAGAGGACAAAGTGCTGCCCTCTCAGGGGCAGAAGCAGACACAGAAACAAGAACCCACACGTCCCCATGGACACAGCTGGGTCTCAGGGGGCACAAATATGATCCCCTTTAAAAAATCAGACAGCACAAGTCCCAGTTTCCCACTCTAACTGGGAACAGCCTTTGCTCAGGGGGCAGCTCCAGCTCTGCTACTCCTTCCTCACCTCTGTGTAACCCAGAACCTCCCTGTGGTGGCAGGGAAAAGCTCCTGGCCAAGGGTTTCCCTCAGATCCTCAGGAAGATGCAATTTGCATTGACTGGGACACTCAGGACTATTGCAGGTGGAAGAGGAGAAACCCCAGGAGTCA
The DNA here is from genome assembly GCA_013396655.1 of Campylorhamphus procurvoides. Lineage (NCBI taxonomy): Eukaryota > Metazoa > Chordata > Aves > Passeriformes > Dendrocolaptidae > Campylorhamphus > Campylorhamphus procurvoides. Next base: position 541,982 of record WBMV01002768.1, on the reverse strand, counting down.
GGCAGATGCCACACACTTCCACATCACCATCACTCTCTTCTGTATCATTTGCTTCTTCACAACAAAGACCTTTTTTTCCCTTTTTTTTTCCCCTTTCTTTCCCTGGAGACTGTAAATTAACTGTCAGCTCCCTGGTATTTTGTCCCCTGTTCTTTCTGGCTCTTTTCCAGATCTCCAGGGTGCCATTCTTTATTTTTTCTCCTCCTTGCTGCTCTCTTTTCTTCACCCCTCCAGTTCACCTCGCTCTCCCCTGGGGTTTCTTTCTCTCCACAGCTCCTGGCTGATGGACTCATGCCCACCAAAGCCCAGCAAGGCTGATCTCACCCATGCCCTTAGCAGGTTAATGTCTCCTTCTCCCTGCCCTCTGCACTCTGGGAATGAAGCCTGGCTGCCCTTTCCTCTGCAGGTGGCAAAGTCCCACGGGAAGGGAGGGGAAAGAGGGAAATATATCACCACAGTGTCCCAAAGATCCCCCATCAATCAGAGCCTGAGCAAAGCTGCCCTTCAGCCCTGGCCAGGCTGAGCTGCTGCTGGCTGGGGAACAGAACTCATTTCAGTTATCAGTGCAGGGAGAGAGATTAGAGACGTTCTGGAGAAGAGAAAAATCAGGGAATGGAGAAGGAAAAGGCTCTTGTGGAGAGGGAGAGGAGACATTTGCTTGTCAGGTACAAGCAGAAGGCAAGGGAAGAAAATGGGTTGAGAAGTGAAGGACAGGAGAAGGGGAAAGCCAGACAACAAAGAGCAGATGCTGCAAACTGTTCTAGCCTGGACTTCAGTCTTTTGTTAGGTCAAAAAAGACAAATATCCACGGGGGAGAACCCTGAATATGTGAATATTTACCATATCGTACCATTTTCCACCTCACTCTGTTCAGCATCACCCACTTTAGTGCCTACAGAGCGGGCAGAGGAGTTCCCAGTGCATTCCCAGGGCATTCCCAGTGGGTTCCCAGCTCCTCGTGCTGTCTGTGACAGTCCCAAGGGAGCAGAAAGGGACACCAATTGACACAGGACCAGCAGCCTTTCACAAGCTCCTCTTCACCTAAGATGGCCCTGCACATTCCTACAAGGCCAGGAGGAAAGCACTTCCCATCAACACACAAAACTCATATAAAAGGAGAGAAAAAACCAGAGAAGTTGGTAACAGGTCCTGGAAGGGAAGAAAATGAGCAGTGTAGTAGATTCAAGCCACAGTATTTTAGCACAGAAGAGAGGAGAAAAATCCAAACTCATGCTCCTAAAAAGAAAGGAGTGGGCAACACTTTGCTTATGGAGATTTCTCCCTCTGAAAAATTAATCCTGACAATACAAAGACACAGACAAGAAAGGAACAACTCTCTGCAGAGCACCTAGGAAAGAGAAAGCCAAGTTTGGACAGGAAAGATGATTATTTTAACATAATAATGCCTCCCCCCCTGCATTTTGGGAGAAGCTGTTTTGTGTTTCCTTCTACTACCAGGCTGTAATAACCCCACAAATACTCAGTCAGCTCCAGTAAAAGCCACATCAAAACAGAGGCCATTATATGAAACACATTTACAATAAAATTGAAAGAAAAAAACACTAAACCCAATATTTTCAGAGCAAAACCTCAATGCCTCTTGCCCACCCCTTTCATGGGTGCACTTGCAAATTGCCTCAGCTCTGTTCACCTCAGCAGCAGTTTTGGGGCTCACTGGCAGCCCTGAGGGAAATGCACTTTCCCCTCACCCTGCAGTCCCAAGCAGTGTGCTGGATGGTGGCAGGAGAGGGCGGGACCTTATTTCCTTGACCAGTATTCCCACTGGATACAAACCACCCTTAACCAGCACAGCAAAGAGAATGGAGCAGGAGATTTTCCTGCCTTTCCCTCAGCTGGACAAACCACCCCAGTGAGATGCCTGCAAAGGCAGCCCCTCCTGGGCTGGAGGGCCAGCAGAGCCCTGAGGGCAGCAGAACCTTGGCCAGCTTGGCTCCTGCCTCCCTGGGGATGTCCCAGGCTCTCCTCGCTCTGGCTCAGCCAGCACCAAGCTCTTGAGAAGGAAATGCAGAGGAGAGGAACAGCTTCTCCTGAGGTGAAGCCTCTGCTCAGCTCTCACTAAGCAGAAGTTAGGTCATGTCCTGAAGCAGAAGAACTAATAACTTCCTATTTCATTTATGCTTTTACACTTACAAGTCCATAAAAGGTCTGATAAGCAATATAAATATCTACTCTGGGTTTCAATTATACCGTGTGGCAATGAACACCATGGGCCATTTTCCCATGGTACTTAGGAATTAACCCACATCAGCAGCTCAAGTTTGACTTTAAATTACCTTGGTTTTTCCTCAAAGAAAGTCTTTTAGAACAGGGAAGGGCAGTGGAGGAAGAAAGAGGGCACAGGGGGACTACAGTCCCCTCGTGTCTCTCTCCTGTGTGTCAGGAGAAAACCATCATGGCCTTTTGTTATTTCTTCAGTTTTAAAGTTATTGTCACAAGTTCTTAAGGATGTCAACAATGAAGAATCCCACTGTTCTCCTAATTAATTCAGCAATCTCAGTGAAATAATACAAGCTGCAATTGTAATTCCAAGCTCACCCCTCGACCACTGGCATCAACTAATTAAATAACAATCAGTGCTACTGCTTGCATTTAGAAGATGGACTATTCCTTTTTATTGCTGCAATTAGGGAATGCACTCAATAATCGGAATGAAATACAAATTTACCCAGGAGCCCACTAAATTATGGCCATTCATACTTTGTTGTCTTTTCATCCCAGCACAAAAAGATGGCAATTTTCCCCTTTCCCAGCTTCCTCAGCTCCAAAGGGCACCGTGGAGCTGGGGGGCACATTCCCAGCTGCAGAGCCCTGCTGGGCAGGCACCATCCTTCCCTCCTCCCAGGCAGGATAACCTCTGGCTCTTTGATGAAGGTCCTTCGTAATCACCTCTCAGACTTCACTGTTTATTGAATAAATCAGTGTGGGGCTGCAGCCACACTCCCAGAGACCGGGAATGTGCAGCACTGCTCACCCTGCCTCAGACCTGGGAGAGCCCAGGCAAGGACAGGAATTGCTCTGACTGTGCCATCCAACAGTCCTGGATGCTCATCCAGAGTGTCCCTCCATCCCTGCAAGTGTCACCTTCCCCAGCACATTCCAAATCCTTGCAATGCCCAGAATGGCACCTCTGAGCAATGGGCAGATCACATTTTCTGCTGCAAATGCACAATATTCTGTGCAGAGCAAGAATGGCACCTAGAAGAATAGCTGGGGGATCCAGTTATTGATTTTAAATGAGGACACGTGGATGTCTTGGAGTCTTTCCTTCTGTCCTACCCCTGGAGGTCAATGGTTATAAGATCCTGTGCTTTACAAAGGGCAGAGCCAACACTTCCCTCCCAGTTCTTCCAGCCTTGGCCCAGATGAGCAGGAAAAATCCTCTGTGCAGTCCAGGCAGAGTCTTACAGGAATTCCTCCATCCCAGTGTGACTCTGGACACTACAGTGAAAGGAGTGGGTGCCTCAGCCTGGGAGGAGCAGCCTGGTTGGTACTGACCTCGAGCTGGGGGTTTCTGAGCCCCCCAGAATGAAAGGATTGGGGGCCAAGATAAGAACAGGGAGATCCCTCACCAACCACTGTCAGAGGCAAAACAGACTCCACTCCAGGAAATTCCTTTATTACCAATCAAATCAAAGTAAAATAATGAGAAATAAAACCGAACCTTAAACCCGCTTTCCCCCAGCCCACCTTTCTTCCCTCCTGTGCAGTAACTTTTCCCCCTTGTTGAAGGCAGAGGTGGCACCCCCATGGCTGATGGCTTGGCCTTGGGCAGCAGCAGGTCTGGCATTGTCCCCATGGGAAACTTCTAGAAGCTTCTCACAGGAGCCATTCCTGCAGCTCCCTCTGCTACCCAAACTTTGCCCCCCAAGCCCAGCAGAGCAGAACAAACATCCCCTCCCTGCTGGCACATCAGTTGCTCTGGTGCCACAAGCCCCAATTCCTCAGCTCAGAGCACAGCCCTTGTCTCTCCTCCCCCAGTCCTGCAGGCTCAGCTGGCAGCTGCACATTCGGGCTGGGGCTTCTCTTTTTGGCCATTATGACTCATAAAAATCACAGGCGCCAAACGCAGCCTGCAAGGCCACTGGGCCCAGGAGAACCTGGCTCTGTTGTCAGGGAGAGACAAGTGTGATTGCCTGGCCCTTCAGCTGAGCCTTCATTAGCACTTCTGGTGATGGCCCAGCCAGAGCAGATGATGATTCTCCTCCAGCTGCTGTGCTCTCTCTGCAGCAAGAAGAATAAACACAGAGAGGCCTGGCTAAAATTAGACAGGTGAATTAAGGATGAAACCACACTGAAGTGACTGTGAGAGGGTCACTGACATGAAGAGATGCCCATGTCTAGGAGAATCACCAGCAACCACCAGAGAAGTCCCAGAGGAGGAACATACCACTCTGTCCCCCATCCTGGTGAGGCAACACCACACAGACAACCCAAGTGATGAAGGGGCTTGTTTATATGCAGATCAACAGGACTTCAGCACAAATTCAGACCTGAGCTTGTGCCTCAGAACTGTCTCAGTGGGGACCTGAGTTGTCTTCCCCCAGCACAGAGAGAAACTGCAGCAAAGTCAGCTCTGGGACCAGGCACATGGAAGTTGGGATGGGAATCTTCAAGGCAATCACTCCAACAAAGGAAGGATACACCCACTGCAGGAGCAGGGAGATAACTGGCAAGGACAGCAGCAGCAAGAGGAGGTGTGAAAATAAAATTAGATAAAAGGCAGGTGTTCAGGGAGGAGTGGAGGCAGCAGAGGCAGAGTAAACAACTAAACAGAACGGGACTGGAATGGTGCTGCTGTCACTGGGACTTCAAAACATTTGCAAAAGGAGAAGAAACAGAAGGAGCTTTAAGCTGCATAATCCACCCATCACTCAGAGTCAAAGGAAAGGGGTATCTTCAGTCTGCCCTGGCCCTGCTGCAGAGGTGGAGGTCAGCAAATCCAAACTCCCAGTTGGGACTGGGCACAGCCAGGAGCACAAGAGAAGCTGGAGGAGTTTCTGAGCCAGAGGGATGTGATGGCAGGAGCAGAACTGCTCTGCCCAGCCCTTTGCTATTCCACAATGCAGGGGTGACCAAGGAGGCTGATAACATTCCTGTGACCCTGCAGAGCCCAACCTCCAGCAGGCAAAGCATGCTGTGCTTTATGGAGGGATGGGAAGAGATGTCTGGGGTAGAGGGGACCCCAGCAGGTCCCCTTCCTGCCAGCAGGGTCAGAAGGGGAGAGCAGGTCTGTGCTCTGCTGTCTGCCTGAGGCAGCATCGCTCCTCACGAGGAGGATTTCGGATGAGGCAGCATCCGTGCTTCAAAAATAATGAACTGTGATTACACAGAATGGTGGCCAAAACACATTAAAGCGAAAGCTGGGGAGAATTTCTCAAATAGTTTTTTGTCAAAAGAATGGCCTTCTTCCAAAAATCAGTAATTTTGGCAATTCAGCCCCCTCACCAAGAAGTTGCTAATTTTTCCCATGAACCCCTCAAGTAACACACTCAGTTTCTGCCTCCTTTATTAGGGGTTACTGGAGAAAACAGCTCTTACCAAAGGCAAAAAAAAAAGAAAAAGGGAGAAAGGAGCAGAAGGGAAAGGAGACCACGAGAAGGAGGAATGTGACTTTTGTTTTACAGCTCCCAAACTGCCACTCTTCTTCCACCTTATGTATTTTTGCTGTTTTGGAGCCTCCTCCAACTCTCACAGGTTTGCTCAAGCCTACACAGAGCAGGAGGCAGATGGGATAATCCAGGTTTCTCCATGTCCTGTGTTTCTGTGGCTGGGTCAGCCCCAGGCTGAGGCAGGGAAGGTTCCCCTGCCCCCAGGGATGAGAGCCCAGGCTGAGGGAGCAGGGAGAGGGAAGGGACTGACAAGCAGCAGGGACACGACCTGCATTCTCCTCCTCTGCCATGGCCAAGCCAAGTGCCTGCATTCAGGGACACAGCAGTGCTTCCAGCCTGCTGACATCAGCTCATGCTCCACTTGATTACACTATTCACATATTTTTACATACAAATGTCACTGCTTTCCCTCCCACTTCAATGGCTTGGAGAGGTTTCCTGTAACAACTGCTGAGAGCCTCCCTCCTCTGCCTGGGTGGTGATGCCCAGCTTGGCCCTTCTTGGCTGCTGGGCTGTACTTTGCCACATTTCACCCAGAAGAGGCGTCAGTGGACAGAGTCAGGTTTATTTCAGATGCTGTCACTGATTTATGTGTCTTCCTTAGGATATTTCCATTCCTTTGTTACCTATTCACTCCTGGTGAAAGGTGCAGCAAATGGAACAGCAAGAAAAGGCCTCATGCTTTGCAAGCAGCACATCAGGGGTGCTGTGTGTGTCTTCTCATATCTCTGACCTCTGCTTCCCTTTCTCAGCCCAAATCCTGCCCTGCCAGTCACCCCTGCCCTGCTCCAGGCTCTCTGCAGCAGAGCCCAGGCAGATGTTCCCTTCCTGCAGCTCCAGGACCAGTTTCAACTCACACTGGTGTCACTGGGACCAAGCAGTGCCTCCAGTGCTCCTGCCTGGCCACAGACAGTGTTTGGCTCGGGTCTGTCCCTCTGGTGAGCAAACAGGCTCCCAACCTGCTCCTGCTCCCTGCCTGACAGCCAGAGCTCCAGGAGGTTTGAAACAGCAACTCTTAATTACCCAAGCGTAATGAACTAAAGCAGTTTGCAGCAGAGCTGTTGTGTTCGAGTCAGGAGTCTTTTATCTTAGGAATCAGTGACCTGAACACTGTGCCACTGAGCACACAAATCCAAGGGATGCAACACTGGTTTTACAGTGACCACAAAAATTCAGGAATTTTCCCTCTCCCTGCTGTTGATATGAAGTCTGGTGGCTCCCGAATTTGGTGGATCTCAACTTCCAGAAGGCAAGAGACCATCAAAATTCATAATTCTTCCACATGATCAGAGGCTGCCATGGCCAGTCCTAGGTCTGGTTTTCAACCAAACCAAAGGATTTGGCGCAAGCTGCAAGGGAAAACAGATTAACCCGTCCTGAGGGAGAATTGTGCCCAGCCTTTGCCATCTCCAGCATCAGAAAAATTCCTATCCTTTAAAAAATAATAAAATATCCTGACTGCATAATACTTGCACTTGTCGATTTTGATTCTCCCACTGTCCCTGCGAGTGCCCAATCTGAGTGACTTTGAACTCAAGGATATCTTGGAGCAGCCAGGTCTGCAGGCAGAGGCTGCTTTACATGGAAAAAGATGAACTCATTGCTCACAGAATATTGAGCAGAGACTCCCCTGCCCAGGAGATCCCAGCAGAGCTCTCCCTCACCCACGAGGACCCAGCCAAAACCCTCTGCCAGGACCAGAGGGTGGGACATCCTGCAGGGGAGATGTGACCCCTGGCACATGAGCCCAACACATCCCTCGCTGCAAACAGCATGCTGAACCAAGCCAAGGGCAGAGGAAGCAAACCTCTCCATTCCTCCCCAAAACAAGGGCAGACAACCCAATTTCAGAGCAGAATCAGGTTCTTCAGTCCTACAGCAAGGCAGGGGAAAAAACCAAAGCAGCAACAATAACCCAAGCTGCTGCTTCCAAACCCAGGAACTCATGAGGCTTTTCTTTCCTCTTTTTTTAAAAGGACTTTTTTTTCTATTAAAAATATTCAAACCCAAATCTTTTCCACTGCAACACCTTAAAAAAGAATAAATAAATAAAATATCCATTATCAGGGCCGGGAAAGCAGGGTAGTTCTACAGGGAGAAGGAAAAGGAAACCAGAAGCACAAACCACAGCAGAGACACTCCTGCCATTAATGTATTGAAAGCTCTAATCACAATCCCATAAACCAGTTAACTTGATTAAGCCAAGCATGATTTAGGCAAGGTTCCCCCACTGCTGGGCCTTGTTCTCCTGACCAGGTTTGATCAGTGCAGTGCCTGACACTGCCTGTGCCAGGGCGAGGGTGTTCCAGGTCCTTGGGGATGCAGGAGATGCTCGCCCTGCTCTCCTCTCTCATTCCCCTCTCCCTGATGGATTCTGCCACATTAATACACCACCCATTTCCCAGCAGTTCCCTTCCCCACGTGCCCCCACTGGTGCAGTTGGTACAACTTGTCCCAATTCCCGCTTGCTAATTAAAGGAAGAGCCTGGAGATGAGAGATGCTCTCCTTGGGTGCAGCTTCAAAACCCTTCACAGTGACTTTGTTTTTACTGTGATGTTACCGAATCCCCTGGCACAAACCACACACTCCAGCCCTAATGAGGGCACACAGTTATGCTGCTGAAAACAAACAAATAACCAAAAACACACCCCCAAAATAAACCATTCCCTCCTGGCCTGGGGCAGGGTCCCCCCTGGCACTGGGATGCTCCATCCCCACCCAAGCCACAACCATTGGGGGTGGAAATGGGGTTGGAGCTGCCACCAAAGCCCCAAACCTGTTGCTGGTTGTATTCACAGGGACACATCTGCAACAAGTGTCTTTCCTTCTGTCTGCAATATCTCACTTGAAGGATGCATGTTTTGATGATATACACCGAGTTGACAGGGAAAATGGGCTTGTGCCTAACTTTGAACAGGTCTCCTGGGATGCTGATGCTGGAGGACAACATCCTCCAAGTCCTGCTGAGCACACCAACAGCAGCACAGAGCCAATAACCTGCTATAAATCAACACTCCTGCTTAAGTCAGACTAATTACACACTGCAGCACAGCCCAGAGAGGCCCAAGCAAGTCTCTCTTGGAGAGAGACTATTTACAGGGGCATGCAGTGACAGGACAACCTGACAGAGCAGGGTTAGATTGAGTTTTAGAAATAAATAATAAAATTAATTAGATTGACTAGTAGGAAAAAAGCCTTCCCTGTGATGGTGGGAGCCCCTGGTACAGGGTGCCCAGAGAAGCTGTGGCTGCTCCATCCCTGGAAGTGTCCAGGGCCAGGCTGGACAGAGCTCTGAGCACCCTCAGAGATGATGTCCCTGCTGATGGCAGGAGTGGAATGACACAATCCTCGAGGCCCCTTCCAGCCCAGACCATTTTGTGATTCTGTGTGAGCTGCTTCCCTACAGCTCTGATTTGTATTTTATCTGCCTTTGGTACCACATTGAAAGGCCACCAGCTGGGAGGTCACTGCTGCAGGAAGGACCAGCGTTTCTCCCACACAAAGGGAAGAACATCCCACACATAATTAAACCAGCAAACAGCACGAATTGAAAAGGCTGATGTGTTACACAGGGAAGACCTGACATTTGAAAGGACTGGGGAGCAAGTGTGGGAGAAACACACATCTTCCTCTTTAACCAAACACTAACAGGCTGCAGCAAAAGAAGCCTTTTCATCCCCCATTACAGATGCCTTGAAATGGATCTGAGAGCCCCAGAGCTGAGGTAACAAACTGAAAACACCTTGATTGGATTTGCTACTGCAAACCCCATATTTTTTCAGTCTTCTCACACATTTGAATGATAACCCACCCCCTTCCCAGGCACAAAGGGGATGTTCTGCATGGACAATGTGAATATACACTCGAGCCAGCAATGGCCTTTTTGCTCCCCCAGCTTTTGGCTGTCCTCACTGCCACCACCAGACACCTGCATCATCTGCAGCTATGAAGATTATTAATTTTTTAAAGACTCATTTATTTTAGCTGCTTCCCTGAAAGCCAGCCCCAACCTGGAGCCCTTCTGCTGACACAAGGCCTTTTAAAAAAAATGCCTTATTGTTGCTGTCGACGTTTACAAATTGTGCTGTATCCATCTGTCCAGTTAATTACTTTGTGCAGTAGCCTGTTAGCTCCTCGAAAAAAAATGGAAGAGCACCCAATTATCATTCTGGGCAGCTCTCTGGATCCCAGAGAAGCAGCACATCCCCAGTGCCACGGATGCTTTTGTTACCCTTGGAGGCTGAGGAACAAGCAGAGGGGGGTGCTCTGCAGGGCTCCCTTCGTGCTGGTGGGATGAGGACAATTCCCATCTCCTGTTGACATCGAGCCCTGTCACAGTGACAGTCCCTGGCATTGCCAGTGGCTCTCCTTGTCCTACCCCTCCCCAGCATCTCCCCCTCTCTATCCATCCCCAGCCCCTTTTGCACTCTCACCTCCCCAAACCAGCTCTTTCCCCGTGTCCCTGGGGCTCAGTCACCTCCAAACACGAGGGACATGGTTTGGTGGCCCTGATGGGGACACAGCTCTGGAGGGCACCTCCTCCCACCCCCAGTCCTAGGGGATGTCGGTGTCATTCAGCAGGATGAAGGCAGCAGGGTTTTGCTTCAATGAGAGCATTTTTCTTGGAACAAGGGGCTGAATTCAGCTCCTTGGTGCTGTCTGCCTGCAGTTTGTTGCCAGAGTAACGAGGCACTGGAGCTGCCAGGGCCACACTTCAGGGGAGGAAGGGGCTGCTGCCTGGCACCCGCCTGCCCTCGCCCCAAGGAGGGCTGGGACACGGGCAAAGGGCCCCCTGCTCTCTGCAGGACAAGCTCCTCTTCCAAAGCTCCCACATGGTCACAAGGACAGGCCTCTGGAGATGCAGAATCCACTCCTGGCATCTTCTGGAGATGCCTCAAACAGCTGTGAACCAGCCACTCCATCCCCCTTAGGAATGGGGACACCACCCTTTGGTCCTGGCCAGAGCTTCACATCTCAGGCACATCCCTGGAGGGTGTCCCCCAGCTCATCCAAAGGTTCTCCCCCAGTGGAGGGCCTGGACACACACCACGCTGCCAGTCAGGACAGGTTAATGCAGCAGATACCTTGTGCAGAACCTGCTTCAGTCTGAAATAAAACACAACCATGCCTTTGCTTTAAGCAGCCAGACCTGCCCCCAGGGGTGCAGCAAGGCCAGCAAAGGCTCAACAGAAGTGGTTTTCTTCCACAGGGACGACATAATCTGTGCTTTGTACATCGAGAGTGCTAACAGAGCCCTGTAAGACAGAGAATGCAGTCTCTCCACATCAAATCAAACACCCCGTGATTTTCCCTTTTCCAGGCAGAAGTTTCCCCATCACACAGCTGATCTGAGGCTCTGCAGCCCACCAGGCAACCCATGCTCTCCTCTCCTTTCCCTCTCCCCATGCTTATAGATTTATAAATTGGGTTTTCATCTGGAACCTCCTGTTCAACTCGCTCTCCTCAGTTTATCTTTGCAGAGATTCTGCAGATTAAAACAGACAGGGAAAGGACACAAATCCAGGGCCCCCTCAGTGTTCCCAGCACTCTCATCTCAGCACCACAGAGACAGGGAAAACACAAGTGAAACAACTCCAGCACTGCATGGCAAGAGCTCGCTGTCCTCCTGCACATGCAAACGAAGCCCAGGGCCCTGGCACACAGGGCTTTTCAGACTGCTCTGAATGTGAAGGAGCTCTGTGTCTCTGCTGATTCCCTCACTCAGCCTCTCTGAAGTCAGGAGCCCCAGCCAACCCTGCCACGCACACCGACTCGCTCCCTTGCTGCCTGTTTTGCAATTTTAATTTCTCACCTTCCTAAACAGCAAAAGATTTAGCATGCCCCAGTCAGAAATATTTAATTCTCCAAATTTCTTTTTTTTTTGTTGTTTGTTCCTTACAGAGCCCTGAAAGCCTTGAGGTCTGACGTTTTCATACAACACCAACTCCAATTTACATAAACCTGCTTGTAAAGGACAGACTGCACATCACAGGCAGCAGAACCACTCCCAGGGTACAAAAAGGGAGCAGAGGTGTCCCATCCCTGGGAATGCTCAAGGTTGGACAGGGCTTGGATCAACCTGGGCTAATGGGAGGTGTCCCTGCCCATGGCAGGGGGTGGAATGACATGATTTTTATGGTCCCCTCCAACCCAAACCATCCTGTGATTACCACCATCTCTAATCAACCATGGACCACAGAAGGACAGAATTTACCTCCAGTCCCTAACACAGAGACCTCTACTTATTGCAGAGAGTCTGGGCTGTGGTCAGGAGGTTAAACACAACCTGGCCAGGGCTCATGGGAGCTCTGGGGCACGACTGTGGGTTGAACCCAAGTTTGTAGCAGCCCAAGGCTGCTGCTTGTGTTTTATTGTCAATACCTGGCACAGGTTTCTTGGTGACCAGAGGGCTAACATAAGGAATTACCAAAGAGCCAGGTAACCCAGGGCTGTGCACACCCCAGGGCCAGGCTGTGCCAAGCTGGGTTAAGTTCAGGTCTCTCCATCCAGTCAGAGCAGGCAGGGCAGGAACTGCTGTGACACTGATGGAGGGGCCGTGGGAAACAGGGAGTAAATGAAGAGCTCTGTTAGTCCTCCTGTCCATCCAACAAGCTCAGTCCTTCCAGGCCATTTGTCTAATCTGTTCTTTAAGATCTCCAGTGACAGATACTCTGCAAACTCCCTTAGCAATCTATTTCAGCGCTTCACTATTTTTACTGTTCAACGCTTCCTGATGTCCAGCCTCGATTTTTCTTGCTGTAATTTCTGCTGTTGAGAAGAGTTCATTGCCTTTCTTTGAGACTGTTTCTGTTTCATTCCTGTGGGCATGTGTTCAGCACCGAGATGGCTGCAGGTTCCCAGGCCCTAATAAATCAAACATTACAGAACACAACTGATGGCCCATCTTATTTGAACTGCCCTCTGCAAGCCCAGCTCACAGATTTGCTGTTGCTGCATCGCCATCCAAACCTGTGCACGTGGCCCAGCCAAAGCAACAGCACAAACAGGAGCTCTGTGGGTTACACTCCCAAACTGGCAAGCAAAGTTAAACAGAAGCAGCCAATTTCTAAGGGCACTGGCCTCATTTTCCCTTACACACACATGGCAGACACTGGCACTCAGATTCCTGTTTCAGGTAAGTTAATGACCTTCAGAAATGCAACAGTCCAAGGGTGATTTTTGTGCCTCAACTGCAGATTGGAGCTCCCAACCTCTGAAACATTGGCTGGTGGCCTTGGGAAACCAGAGAGGGAAGCAGTGCTGTGCCAGAGCACTGGGACCTGGAGCCACCAACCAGGCCAAGGCAACACAAGGGAGTTTTCCAACAGAGTAATAGATGGAAGAGTCAGAGCGTGCTGGGGAGTGAATGGCAGAGAGGCAAAGCTCTCTGAGTAACCACGATGCAATCAGCGGCACAATCTCACACCTATTGTTGGAGCAGGACTGGGGAGCAACATCTCTGCTCCCAGCCCTTACACACCAACATTTCCCTTCTGATCTGGCTCTACATCCCTTCCTTCTGTGCACTGAGCCTTGGGAGGGATGCTGTACTGAGCCCTGAGCCAGAGCTGGGCACTTCTGAGCAAGGTCCTGCCCAGAGCTCCCCTTCTTTCTCACCTTCCTTTCTATCCCCCAGCCCTGTGTGATGAAGGGAACAGCCTGCACCTCATCCAGGAGGAGCTGCTTTGCTGATCCCATTGTACCAAGGCACCCAAAGGCAGCCTGTGGCCCCTGCCCTCTCCTTCAGCAAAGAGCTGGAATCCAGACACAAGTCTCCATGAGAACCCCTTCCTCCTGTTTTCCCAGACCATGGGAAACCAGAGAGGGATCTTTGGAGTAGCTTCTTTATCTTTCTTTAGCTCCTACAACCCTATTTTTCCTTCTTGCAGGCACTTTGCCCAGGAAGGATGGGACAAGCAGGCCCTAACTAATCACCTGAGACATTACCAACTGCATAGGTAATTATTTGGAAGTCCTGTTTCCCTGATGAATTCCATCCTGTGCCTCTGCAGGCTGCATCCATTTGTTCCCTGCCTTTTGCTCCCAGATCCCATAAAGAACTTTTCTTTGTCATCATTAGGGCTGGTGCCTTTTTGTATTCACTGACTAACTGCTCCCAGTGGCTCCATGTTAAAACAAAAAAAATTCCATGTTACTTCATTTCAGTTGCAAAATAACAATACCCCAAATACAAACCAATTCTCTTGGACAGGAGTGGATACATGACAGGAAAACACAGAGCCCAGCACAGCTCATTGTGTGGAGCATTCACAGACACACCAATCACACTCACATCTCCCCGTTGTTTAAATTAAGGAGCTGCATCCACACCTTGGAAAAACAAAACACCAGAAAGCCAGCACATGCACAGCAGCTGGTTTGGGTAATTCTCAGCCACCAAAAGCCATTTCCCCAGTAATTAGAGGGGTTTAGATGCTCTAACAAGGTGAACACAAGTCCCACCCACCGTGCAAAGTTCAGGAAGAGAATCTGGAAGAAAGTGAATAAAAAATGTGCAGTGAATTCAAATTCCAAAGCTCGTCATCTCCGTGGGAACACCCGAGTACACAAGACAACAGCTTCCTCTAATTAAAACCAAAAAAACAAGTCATCTCAATCTGTTTTGCACTGTCTTTTTTTTTCTTTTTAGGAAGGGTATTTGAAATTTTTAATAGATATTCATGGCTGTGTGTCCAAAAGTACCCAAATCCCAAATTATTCAGTTAATGAGGGCAAAATAGGGTCATAAAGTTCCAAATTCTCACACATCCTTTATGAATATATTTATAAATCCATTGTTCTTGAAAGATGGAGTGACAAACCACTCAAACCATCCACTTGCTCTTCATAACATAGTCAGAATCCTCAAATGTCACCACCCAAAGCACACCCCAAGTGTCAGTGAATCTAAAACTACAATTCATAGATTTGATTTGTTTCTTTAAACTGAATTCAGTCCAGCAGGCTGTCCAGGCAGAGCAGCTGTGTTCCAGGAGCTGGGCAGAATCATTTTGAGTTGAAGCACTCTCAGATTCCCTGCTCTTTTTTGCTGCTCACATCCAGGAACATTCCCTGGCCTCACTGACTCCTAAACCAAGAGAACATCACCTCAACCAGCAAGAGTTGGGGGCACAGGGATGTGACCAAACAGAGGGAACAACAGACTCTGGGTCAGCTGCTTCGTGTGGAGGACAAAGCCTCATGTAAGAGAGGCAGAGGAGGAGAAAAATGACAGCAGCAACTCAGCAGTGGAGCAGAAATAGGAGGAGGTTCCTGCACGTGACCTTGTTAAAGCATTCAGGGCCAGTTCTACACAGAAAACATGAACAGCACTGGCACTAAATGGTCCCAAACAGGCCATCCTGCTGGGGACAGGGAGAACAGCCTGGGACACCAAAAACATCCCACCCTGCAACACCAGCCCAGGGGCTGACACATTGTCACTTCAACAGAAGTTCATCCTTTCACCTGAAAGGAAACTCATTCCTTCACCAAACTGGAGCTGCCCATTAAAGGACAAACACCCCAGTAATGGAAATAAGATTAACCAGAAACCTTAATTCCCACTGGAAAGGAAAAGGCAGCACATTTCCTCCACCCCTGATGGTCCCATAAAACGCAGCCCTCACCTGGTCCAGGATTCCCAGGATTCCCACAGGGATGGTGCTTTGCCACAGAATGCACTGAGCTGACTACAAAGACCATGGAATTACAGACTGGTTTGGGCTGGAAGGGACCTGAAAGATCATCTCGTTCCTAGACCACATCACTCCAAGCCCCATCCAGTCTGGCCTTGAAAAACCAGCCCTCATCTGAAGTGGAGAGACTTCAAATCTTTGAATCATCCCCTTAACTTCTGAAACTCCTGAATCATCCTCTCCTGGGCTGGAGGCAGAGAAGAAAGGAGACACAACTTCTCAAGCACCAGCTCTTCAGTATCAAATCTGGATGCTGAGGAAGAAACAAAGAACTAAGAAACTCTTTTAACCAGCCTGAGTGTCCACTCCACATGAGGCTGCAGCAAAACTCTTCATTAGTCATGGCTGGCAAACTTGAAAGGAATAAAATGAACCAATGAGTAATGCAACTCTATAAAAATATAACAGCCTCAATAATAGGAAAATCAAAACCCGGCACAAAACCTGCACGTAAACAAAGCTCCAGAACCAGGAGGGCTCGAGCCAAGCTCTACAGCCCAAAAATTCCATCTGTAGAACTGCATTTTGAGCGTTTCCTCTCTCCACAGCAGCTTGGAAATGGTGGGTTTCTAGTCCTGCCATATGCACTAATGCACAGCCACAACCATCATCTCCCTCGTCTGGGGACTCCCTTCCCAAAATTGCCACTCCAGCCAGGAGCAGGTGAGGGGAAGTGTTTCCATCCAGCATATGTGACAGCTCTAAGAGCTGCATTTATGCAGGAAATGGAGCATGGCAGCTGCACTGCATTAACAGCAGGGCCTGCAAATGGGGCTTGGGGATTGCTGAGACTGGGAATCTGCTCAGTTTGTACTCAAGGAGAAAACTGCTCTGAGTTAGGAGTTCAGAGCAGCATTTCCAGCTCCTGTAGCATCAGCCCATGTTCATGTGCCATATTCCAGGCTTGTCCAAGTGAGGACAGGCCTTCCAGCATGATGCTCTTCCCCAGAAAAACCCCACCAAGTGGACCAAACCAACTCAAACCTCTGTAATTCCCAGCAGGTTGAACCCTGCAGGAACTGCTCCCAACACCCAGACTCCACCAGTGACCTCAGCTAAGGGCTGGGAGAACGATTTCATCATTTGTCATGATTTCTGACAAATTCTCAAAGTCTGGGATCCCCAGCAGGAGTTTGCAAGAGAATCTCCACCTCCATTTCATCAGGCTGATGGAAAACAAGTTTCTGGTGGTTGTTCTCAGTTTAAAGCTGCACTTTGCCAAAAAGCAGAAGAGACCAAATGACTGTAACTTATTTATTTTGCCACCATACATTTCTTAAGTCATTTTCCTTCTCCTGAATGCCACCTATGGATATCATCTCGTGCTATCCTTTCAATGTAAGAGCTCCAATAAACCCTGCAGGATTTTCCTCTTGACATGATGACATTCCCGAAGACCAAAGAGCCACAGAGTAAATTATTATACAATATGGTAATTGACTTGGTCTCCAAAGGACAAGCATATCAAGATACTGAAAGTTTTTTCCCTTACCAATGCAATAAAGATATGATTGAAAATGTCGTGTTCTGGGTCTATGAACAATATTCTCATAACTCATCATCTAAAACAAATTGTCCTATCATTTGTACAAGTTAGAAGATATTCCAAGTCAGACAAGCTGAAAGCAGAAGTTTAAACACACTCAGCATGGCAGAAGGAATATTAATTTCCTTCCTCCCTATATAAATGTTAAATCTCAGTCTCTCACCTCGGGTTAATTAATCTTTCTCAAGTGCTCAAAGCCCACCAAACATACACCAGGAAGATGTCTCAACCCAGCCCACAGCTCCAGGACAGCCCCCTCCAAACCTCAGAGCTCCAGAGCAGCAATAATTGAGTGTGCCAAACTGCACCACGTTGTGCCACGAGTGCTGTTCTTTGAGGGAAGATGCAATTACTCTGGGCACGTTGGATCACACAGGGGCTGCAGAGGAAGAGCATCATTTAGTGCAGGGCATTACTGGAATGTGCTGCCAGCCCCTCTTTGTGTGCCAGGAAAGGGCTCAGAGGACTCAGGGCCATGTGGATGTGGGTGCTACACCCAGCCCTCCTGCCACACTCCCCTGGGTGTGCCTCCTGCCCAGGAACCCCTTCCCACCTGCACACTCACAGCCTGCCCAGGGAGCCTCAGCTGCTCCACTGGAACATGGCAAAAGGCTTGGACAAGGAAAACGTGAAAGGATTACACAGTTTGGTGACCAGTCACCAGCATGACTTGTCCAAAATTACCCGATTTCTGAGTCGCTTACATAACAGACACCATTAAAGGAGAAAGGCTTTGGCTTTTCTTTCCCCACCTCCATCCTCATAAAACACCATTCACTTCCATAATTGAACCCTCAGCAACAAAGAACCTCTAATGAACGAAGCAATTTCGGGGCAAACTCAGACCCTAAATCCAGGCAGACAACAGCTCTTGGATGGAGTTCAAACACATCCCCTGCTTAAACTCTTGTCTAGGGCCACTTAAAAGCCCTGAAGTATTAAAGCATTAAAGGTACTTGGGCGAGAACAAGGATGGTGTGCAGGCTGAGCTCTCTGCAAAGAGGAGGAGATGGTGCTAATTATACAGCTGCTAAAATGGAACCACAGGGGAAAAATGAACAGCCAAGACAGTTTAACCGGTGCAAGAGCAGCTCTACTCTTTAATCAGGGGGAGGGTGTCCACCCGAGAGGAGAACAGCACATCAAGGTAGTGACAGCCAATCAATGAACACTCAATTAACAGCTGCAATATTACTAACTTAAGCAAAAGGTGGTTTTGCACATGGTAATCTCTCCCTTGTACTGATACAGCACTAATTGAATCTTCTTCAATGCAGCAGCATCAAACATGGAGAGGGGGGAAAAAACCCTGAGATGCCACCATCTGAAAGGAAACACCCTTCAATTCTGCAGCGGGGTGGATGGGGACAGGACAAGGCTGTGGGATGGCTGAGCAGCCTCCCTGTCCCAAGCCCTGCCCAACGTGGCTTGGTTCACGCTGCATTTTCTTGCCACTGCTCCTTCCCCACTCCTTCCTCCCTCCGCAGCTTTAAGGTTGGCGAGGAGCTGAGCATTAGGTGACAGTAACCTTGCTGAGCATGCCCTGTGCCCTAATTAACATGCCAGCCACCCACTGAGCGCTAATGATGCCTCCTAATCCCTCTCCCTGGTGCTGAACGCGACTCAGGTGGGGGCAGAAAGGGGTCGTGGTGCAGCATCCCTTGTTCCTGTGCAGGAGGCTTGGAGTGTCTCATGGAAGAGCAAAAGGAGCTGGGTCTGATGAAGGCAGAACCCCCCAAGCTGCCCTGGGCACATCCAAACAGGCTCTGCTGTCCCATCAGCACTGGGAAAGGACATTCCTTAGCTCAGACCTAGACACGGGCTCAGCTGACACCAACCCAAGCCCTTCTGAACTCCAGCCTGAAATCCTGCAGCATTCTGCATCCCTGCTCTCTCCACACACAAACAAAAGAGATTCATGGCATGACTGAAATATTTGAAGGGCAATAATGACCATTTTGAAAATCTTGTTTTAGTTGTGACTGACTCATGCTGAGTTTTTCCCACATCAAACCTGCAGTTGACCTAAAAGAACACGGCAAGATGTATAATTTCAATTTAAAACCAGCAAATGTACCAAGCCCTGGGTAATTTGCTCCTGTGCTTAAATACAAAGCTGTACAAAAATAAAACATGCCTTTTTGTTGTCTGAATTTATCTAAACACGCAGCCACAGAACCATGTCCCGTCTTCATACCTTCGGCCAGCAGAAGTCTCCTCCCCTGGCTAAGTACTTAGAGACAATAATCAAATCACTCCTTTTGTTAAAAGAAGCAGATTGAGCTTCAGTGTCTCTCCAGTCTGTTTTCCAGCCCTCACATCATCCCCGTAGCTCTGCCCTTATCTCTCTCCAGTTTGCCAACATCATTTTTAAGGTATAGATACCCTGCCTGCACACAATGCTCTTCCTGCTTGTATCCATTATTTCTTTGCTTAGACAGCCAGAGATAGCATTAGCACTCCTGAGAATTCACAACACGGCACAAGACCAGCTAGTTAGTGATAAGATAATGAAATTAAGCTCCAGCTCCTCACCTTGATGTGCCATCTCCCAGGGGTCCCTCTCTCCAGGTGTGGGTTTCCCTCCCTGTCTCATTGCCATGGATTAGTAAATTATCACATCCCAGCCCATGCACTTCTCCCTTCCCCCAAAAGCAGGATAATGGGCAACCCTCAGCCCTTGTCTCCATCCCTCCCACCTGGGAGCACACGAGGAGCTGCTGCTGACACCCCAAACCACCCACAGGAGAACTTGTTGCAGGACCAGGGGAGCCCCTGCAGGTCCCAGCAGCTTCCCCACAGCAAATCCAGCCCCCAGGGGACAAACAGGTCCCCTCCCTCAACCCCAGCACTGCCAGAGTAAATCCAGCACTGCAGGATCCAGCTCTTCCATCAGATCATTCATCACAACACATCACTGGGTCGGGCATCAGTCACGACATCCCCCAGATCCTCCTTCCCAAGACACTCCTGCTCCTCCAACACCAACAGGGGAAGGAGTTGGGGTTTGGGGAGCCAAGAAAGGGGGATTTGGGGTGGGTTTGGGGCAGCTCTGCCAGCACGGTGCAGACTCACAGCCCTGCCATCCGATGGCAGATGGAAATTGCAAATTCACGCCGGGATCTGGACCCGGGGCTTTGCTTTCAGCAGCTTTCACTCCCTCAGCCTGGCCCCAGCCCTACCAGTTGGGAGATAATATGTCTGGGTTTTTCACCCACAGTCAGAAAAAAAATTTGTCATAGGAAATGTGCGAGCACTGACATCTTAAGACAAAAAAAGACGCAGATTTCTCGACTGTTCCCAGCACATTATGGAAATACATTCTTAGGGACTATTAAATATGGGGATTATTGACTAGATGAGCAGAAGCTCAATGGACTAGCTTGCAAATATGTCTTTAGACAATTCTTAAAATGCAGATTAATTATCTAACAGACCAGAATATTTTTTTCCTACATACTTCCTAATGATCTGTTGTATAAACAAACATCCAGACAGTTTTGTTTGCATTTGTGTTGACTGTGATGTTCTTCAATAACTAAACAGCGACTGAGGAGACTTAAATCTTATTTAACACTCAGCAGGAACAGAACAAAAGGCACGTCAGCCCAAATCACTCAAAGACATCTCCTGAAAGGCCCTTGGGAGGTCCAACTATCCAAAGACCCTGTTACCCAAACACAAAGCTCCTGATCCACCACACAGCATTAAACTCTTTCTGTGTTTGTGCCATTAAAGCAACTACAACACTGATGCCCATCATTTAGCCACTAATATTCCCACCAAGCCCTTTGGAACCCAGCAAACCATATTATATTAACAGAGATATTTTCAGGGTTCTCTGCAGATCCAGGAAAATACCCATTCTGGAATTACATTTGCAATAACTGTACAGCATGAGGTTAAAGTTGGGGGAACCATTTCATCGAGCTCTGCTGTTGCTGCTCTCACCTACTGATTCCTCCCAATCTTTAAGTTAGAATTTAACATCCCATCTTGATTTTCAATATAATATCCAGCACAGCGGTCAATTCCTCACTGAAGGTAATTAACATGTTATTTGTCAACTGTGCTTTCAGCTTCCAACCACTCAATTTCTTCATGCCTTTTCTGATAGGTTAAAACACTCTTGGATATCAAACCCAATGCAAAGCAAGTGTGAAACATTATTATTCCAGCTTCACACCCACTTTCCCTCGGTGTGAACAATAATGCAAACTGCAAGACAGTGATGAATTGGGCCTGGAGAGGACCAGATGCTCTGTGAGCATTAGCACAGTCCCTGCCCCAAACATTTTTCAGTGGAAAAAGAGATGTGATAGCTGTTCTCAGAGCTGCCCGTGCACACACACAGAGCCTTTAACACCACATCACACACGAGGTGGAGTCAAAACATGGGAAATCAGCACAGGCCAAACGAGAAAACAGCCAGGGCAAACAATCAGTGTGGGTAGAGCAACAGATATTTTGGTCAACTTTCTCTGGCAGGGTGAAAACAGCAGTTTTGGGCCATGTTTGCAGATCAGCACTGGCCTCAGTGAGCTGGAGTTTGCAGGCAGGCTCTGCCCGTGGCTCAGTCACTTCCAGCCCTGCCACTTGACCCAAAACAAGTCACACTCAGAGCAACTCCATCAGACACTGCAATTTGCTGCTTCATCACAGCCTACAAAGACAAAGCCCAGGGCTGATGCCCGGCATGAATTCCACTCCAGACTCAAACATCAGTGGCAACAAGCCTTGCAGTCCCTCTGTCTCTGAGCAGGGCCACAGAGCCATCAAATAAACCCTTCAGCATCAAAACGCCACGCATTCCTTCAGAAAAAATGTCAACTTCTGTCATTGAACCAAAACCTCTGTGCTTTGCAGCAAAAAGTTTACAAAAAGGTTGAGGCTGAACAAGAGGTTGCAGGGGCTTTTAGCAGCCCATCCCCTCCTGAGGAGGCCCAGACTCTGCTCTCAGATTCAGGCAGGGGAGAGAAGGTGCAGAGCCCCTGCCATGGAGCAAGAGCTGGTTCCTGCTGCTCCAGCCCAGGGGTGATCACACAGGCTGGGATCTTATCCCCCAGACCGCTCCTGGGAGAGCCAGGGAAGGACCCCCAGAGCCTCCCAAGGGAGACAACACAGGGCACTGATGTCACAGAGCACAGGGAATGCTGCTCCCCCCCAGTCACCCTCCTCCCCCCCAACACACACATTATAGCAGTCCCAAAAAGGTAAAAAAACCCTGCTTTTTAAAAATAGCAAAATCTAGAAGGAGCTGAGCACATGCCTGAGTGGGTGGGAAATTAGTATTATTATGATGACTTTGTGCTCACAGGGTCTAGGACCTCAGGTGACTTGTTTGTGCCCAGGATGAATTTTTGCAGACTCATTATAAACCCTTGAAAAGCAGGGTTTGTAAGGTCAGAGAAGAATTTCCATTAACTGTAGCCTGGCTAGGGATTGCCAGCATGATCTGTTTCTCCCATTTATGCATATTCAATAAGGCCAGGAGGAAGCTCCTTTGCTTTATTTCCACATCATTGTGCTGATGCTGAGCTAACCAAATAAACAAACCCGAGAGCAAACGGGGAAGGCGGGCAGGAACAGAGAGGCTGAGGGGAAAAAAACCCACAAATGCCTGGCTCTCTCCCCTCAGGAAGGATGCAAATCAATCCTGCAGACTTTGAAGGCAGCAGATCTCAGCAGAGATGGAAATCCCCGTGTGCTGGATGGCTCAGCGGGGGTCGGCTCAGGCGTTTTGGGGATGGTGTGGTACAGCTGCTGGCACATAAAGCACGGGCAGGACAAACACGGTTACCTTGGCACTGACTGAGCCCGGCTCAGGGACCTGCAGTGGAGCAGAGACAGAACCCTGGGGGCTCTCTGACCCCAGCACTGTGAGACCACTCCATTCCTGGGCAGATGGACAGCTCCCATCTCGGCTCCCTCATCCCTATCCATCATCCATGCCCCTGCAAAATCCAGGGGAAGGTCCCACCAGAAGGTCAAGGAGCAGCTCACCAGGACTTAATTAATGAATGGAAGTTCCCCTCCGTTAATTCCCAAGCAGCCGGTCCAGCAGGATGCAGGCACAGCCCCTGCTCCAGCAGCAATCCCTGAGCCCCGAGGCTTTGGGAACAGCAGCCTGGCACTGCACACACTGTCCCCAGAGAGCCCCGAGGGGCACAGCACTGTGTGCCAGGCCAGAGCATCCCCCGGGGCTCCCCATCACCTGCAGCTTGGCCACACAGCCCCCACCACTGCTCATGTCCCTCCCTGTTCCCTTGGGAGAATCCCAGGGAATCCCCCCCCAGCTCCATTATCAGGGAAGGATTCACTCGTGTTTTCCTGTAATCCTCCAGTCTGAGTTACACCGACTGCTGCCCCCAAATCACTGCCACGCTCAAACCCTGCAGCCTTCGCTCTCAATTCTTGCCAAAGCAAACCCTTTCTTTTGGCACACTGGCTCTCTCTAACCCAGCTCTGATCCATTTCCACCCTCAGATCATTAAAGATAATAAATAAGCCCAGCCTCAGTGTGAGGAACTTTCACATAATCACCTATCTACGCTCCCATCAGCACTCGGCCATTACACTTCTATTTTCTACAGCTTAACTAGGAAAGCCAGCACTGAACTCTGCCCCTTATCCCACAGCTATTTATTGCCCACATTCTGCTATTTATTTCCTAAAATAGTCCCTTTTGGGTGGATTTAATGAAAAATCCAAATAAATTAGGTCCGTTGGAGCACACTGAGCTCGTGCATTCTCATCCTTCCAAGCAGCATTAGCAAGGAAGGTTTCCCTACTGGGCACCCATCCCCTGCATGTAAGCTGAGGTGATGTGACCCTCAAGATCAGACCCATCCAAGTATTTGAGTGATAATTAGGCCCTCCCAGCAGGCACAGAAGCAAAAATCACCTGCCTGATATCCCAGCTCCTCCTCAGCTTTGATTTCTGCAGAGACAGCATGTGGCAGAATTCCTGCTGTATCCACGAGGCCCCTCTGCCCACGGGGGTTCGTGGCGTGGGAACTGCCCACCGAGGAGGAAGAGACCTCCCTTTGGGGGAGGAAGAGTCCTCCCCTCACAGCAACACCTGCTGCTCATTTACACTTGATTTACTCGGGGCCCTCAGGCCAAGCATCCCCACCCCTCCTGATTTACAGCCCCTTTGCTCCGTTGCCTTCTGAAACAATCCAATCACTGCTAATTCACTGCAGGTGGGCATTGCCAGCTCTGTCCCGCCCAGCAGCCACTCGCTGTGACCAGCATGGAAATGTCCCTGTTCTGGCCACTGCAAGGTGTCCCTGCCCATGGCAGTGCTTGGAACAAGGTGAACTTGAAGGTTCCCTCCAACCCAAACCATTCTGTGATTCTGTAATCTGGTTCTCATTACATTTTCCCCCACCTTCATCCCAAGTAACTCCCACACCCTTCACAGGCACCAGGACAAACACAAAAATCACTGTATAGTAACACCTCAAACTGTCCTTCCAAGCCATGTCCACTGAGCAGATGAAAAGTTATTCTGGGGGTCCCTAAAACCACTCTGTTACCTTCTCACAGATTTTATAACTTCTTTTCTCTCTGCAAGTGCCCCATTTTCATTGTCAGAGAACCCCTGGCAGTGTCAGCAGCTCCCCTGAGGGCACAGCCACACAAACTGGAGCTCACAGTCTCCCGCAGCATTCCCACCAGTGTCTCCTCTCTGGACAAAGCTCAAACCCAAGCTTTCCACCCCTGTACAAAGCTTTCCTCCTGGAGCTCCTGATACCCCACTGATTTCTCTGCATCATTCACTCAAATCTAAGCAACACCCTTCAAGCTGCTCTCATCTTGTTCAACCACAATTCCTGTTCACTCACAGCAAGAGGCTCCTTGTTTTAACACATTCCTCAGCCTTTGTGTGCTGCCTTAGAAACCTCTTGCCCAGAACAGAAAACATTTCCAAGAAGACTTGCAAAACTTTTGCCTAGGAGCACAAAAACCAAATCAAACCTGACTCTAACAAGTGCTGCCCCCGAAGATCTCCCCGACAAGTCAGGGAGAATCAATATCCACACCCCAGGCACATCAGCAAGCCTTTAAGAAGGGCAAGACGTGGACTGCCTGCACATACTCAGTGCTGACCAAAACCAGAATAAAGCTTAAACTGCCTTAAGGAAAACGAAGTTTCTTGGAGGGGAGAGTTCTACTCCATCCACCTGGCCCAGCCATGTCTGAATTTGGGCATCCATCTGCTCATTCATCACTTGTGTCACCCCCCCCTCCTCCTGTCCCCTCTTTTTCCTCCTTCCTCTGCTGACACCAAAGCCCATCCTTCCTTCCACCCACCCACCCAGGCTCAAGCATCACCCACCAAAAGCACACAGCTTGTCCTCCAGCACAGGAGCCCAAGGCCTCTCCTGGTCTCCTCTGTCCCTTTTTCACATGGAAAACCAGCAGTTCCTCCCAAGAGAAAGAGGACCCTAAACCCACATGGCCAAAGCAGCTGCCATGGCAGAACACAAAGATCCTCCACCACAGTCAGATTCTGTCCCACCAGGAGCCCTTCAACCAGCCAGGGTTTAGCTGAGGATTTTCCCAGCTCCTGGGTGAGTTTTATGTTCATTCTCTGCCTTTCCACCAAGCAAAGACACGAGCACACACACAGAAGATGTGATTCCCTGGCACATTTAAGCTCTCAGAACAGTCTGGAGGCAGCACTGCCCATACCTGCCTTGGTGCTCCTCTGACGAGCTCCCTGAAGACCAAGTCCCTCAAATCATTCTCCATTCCCCCCCAGACTGCTGAGCACTCCTTGGCATTGAGGTACTCGGGCCTTTGCCAGCCCACATGACTCCTTGGCTTACTTTCCTTGCACAGCTTGCAAAAGAAATCTCCAGCAAGGAACTTGCAGCAGCAGCTCCAGCTCTGTCTCTGTCCCTCTCAGAACTGCAGGCAAGTGCTTCAAATCCCCCAGTTATAACGAGCCTTGCCCAGGTGATTCTTTTGAGGGAGATGCTGATGTCTTTAGCCTAAGACTCTGATCTGTCCTCATCCACAGCCCTTCATTTCAGGGTTCACCTTCCCCAGGCACCATCCCCACAGGAGCCAGACCACAAAGGGTTAAGAGAAATGTCCATTTAAAGGAAGAAAAGAACATTCTCCTTCTTTCCTGTGCTGACATTGTCTTCTCAGCACAGCCTGTCAGCTCCCTCTTCCTCATCCCAGCTCCAGCTGTCTCATCTCAGGGTATGAATTCACATCAGGTGTGGGGAAAGCACCACCTGCGAACCAGAAAGAGCCACACAGCAACTTTCCAACTTCTGTCTCTGCTAATCAGGCCCAACCCCGAAATGGAAACCGAGAGGGAAAGGTTCTGCCACTCACCATCTATTTCTCTACCCAGATGGTTCCCTTCAAATACACAGCTTAATATACATAAATACTAAAGCAGACTTGCACCAAGACACATTAAAAATGCCTTGGCACGGTGGGAACCTCGCTGCAGATGGCTTCTACCCTTCTGTGAAACAAGACTAAAGCAAAGCACGGCAGGAAAGCACCCGGCACAGTCACATCCACCTCCTACCTGCGAGCACACACGTCTGAGCGCCCGGGAGCCGCCTGCGGGAGCAGCCGAGGGGTGCGGGAGCTCTACATGAGAGCAGGGGCTCCAGGGGATGCTCCTCGCCCTCGCCCTCGTACCCGGGGAGGGGCAGGGAGGGCTCCGCTCTGCGCTCACATCCAGCCGGGATGGGGTGCGGAGCGATCCCCGCAGGAAAGGCTGAGCCCAGGGGTCGGGTCCTGCACGGGGGGCTCAGCCGTGGCGGGGGCTGCTGGAGCCCCCAGCGCTCCGGCAGAAGGGTCGGGATGCGGCGGCAGAGCTGCCCCTCAGCATCCCCCGCTGGCCGCGGGTCCCCAGGGAGGCAGGAGCGGCACCTCCGCACAAAGGGCAGGGGGAGACGAAGCAAAGCCCGAGTGTGTTCAGTGAACCTCCCCCAGGGTCACAACCTTGAGGTCTGAACGCTGCCGAGGGAAGGAATCCGGCGTGGCGGGCGGTGGGAGCCGAACGGCGCTCGCAGCATCCTCAGCGCGCAGAGCCCCGGCCCGAGCTGCGGCTGTGCCAGACTTGGGGCATCAATCACGCCGAATAAAGTTGGGCCTAGGAAGGGGTTTCTGCGTGGAGTTTTCCCCCCGCTGCCCGGGCTCAGGAGAGGGGTCTGGCAGCGTCAAACCCGCATGTCTGCGCACACAGCGAGCACCTCGCACGTTCGGAGGCGAATTATTCCCGAGCACAACTCCACAGAAACGCATTCCAGAACAATGAACCTTTTCTTTCCCGGCCAAAGCCCGAGGAAAATACTAGTTAAGCGAGCGTTTTGCTCGCTGCCTGTGGCCGTGGCAGGCAGCACTGCGAGCGCAGCATCCCCCGAGCCGCGGGGAGCATCCCTGGCAGCCCCCGCTGTGCCCGCACCGCTCCCCGCACCGCCACCCGAGCTGAGCCGCACCGAGAACCCCCTCCCCTCGCCCCGTGAACTTCAGCTCCGCTAAAAACACGGAGCGTGGCATTTTTCAACTCTCGGTGCGCTAAAAACACCGCAAAGGGCTGGTCCCCAAGTCCTCCAGCGAGTGGAGGGGGCGGTCGGCGGGCACCGGCTGTGGCCGAGGGGGCACCGAGCACCCCCGGGAGGGCTCTGGATGTGGCCGGGGAGGGGTGACCGTGGCCGGGAGGGGCAGGAGCGGCTGCGGCTCCGCGCTCCGAGCGCCCCCAGCCCCGCTGCGGCTCCGGGGGCCGGGGCGAGCATCCCGCGGGGAGACCCCCGGCCGCCCCCGCCGCCCCGGGGAGCGCTGCCCGACCCTCCATCCCTCCCTCCCTCCCTCCGAGCATCCCTGCGCCCCTCCATCCCCGCCGCTCGTACCTGGGCTGGGCTCTGCCCGCGGCTCCTCCGGCCCCGCTCCGGCAGCGGCGGCCGCGGGTCCCCGGCGGAGGATGCGGGAACTGCAGGGGGCGGCGGCCCCGGCACCGGGGGGGACCCCAAAATCCGGCTGGGAGGGCAGGGGGGACGGGGCGAGGGAGAGCGGAGCGTGGGGGGACAGGGCAGGAGGGAGGGATGGAGGGAGGAGAGGGGATAGGGCAGGATTCAGGGATGGAGGGATGGAGAGAGGATAGGACAGGATGGAGGGAGGAGAGAGGACAGGGGACAGGGCAGGATGGAGGGAGAAGAAGGGACTGGGCACGATGGAGGGATGTGGAGGGTACAGGGGACTGAGCATGGAAAGAGCACAGGGGAGGATGGAGGGATACAGGGAGGACTGAGTTAGGGGAGGTTTAGGTGGGAATCTCAGGGAAAGGTTCTTCCCCCACAGGGTGGTGGGCACTGGACAGGCTCCCCAGGGCAGTGGGCACAGCCCCAAGGCTGCCAGAGCTCCAGGAGGGTTTGGGCAAGCTCTCAGGGACAGGGTGGGATTGCTGGGATGTCTAGGCAGGGCCAGGAGCTGGACTGGATGATGATCCTTGGGGGTCCTGTCCAACTGGGGACATTCTGTGACTCTGTGACTCTGAGGATGGAAGGAGGACAGGGCAGGATGGAGACAGGGACAGGGAGGGCAGCTAAAGAAAGGAGCTGGCAAGGAGAGCAGAATGGCAGGAGACTGAGGATACGGGGAGGGCAGAAGGTGAGAGGGGGCACGGGAAGATGGGATGGGATGCAGGGACAGAGGAGGGAGGGCAAGGAGCAGTGAGACACTTGGAATTATTTCTTCCAAAACTGACCAGTTTTCCTAAGCCCAAACTAAATATGCCCAACTGGGATATTTGGGTTTGGGAAAGCTGTGCTGCCTTCCTCACATCCCAAATCTTTAGCTGCTTTGGGACTCTCCAGGGCCCCAACTCTCCCTGTATGTTCTCTCCCTCTGTGCTCCCTGAGAAGGACACAGCATGAGACATTTTGCCCTGAGCTGCTGAAATCTTCATATCAGATGTTAATCTCCTCCTTGTGCCCTGAACGGCAACGCAGACTGGGAAAAGACATGATCCAGCCCTGGGAT
This sequence comes from Campylorhamphus procurvoides, assembly GCA_013396655.1. Classification (NCBI taxonomy): domain Eukaryota; kingdom Metazoa; phylum Chordata; class Aves; order Passeriformes; family Dendrocolaptidae; genus Campylorhamphus; species Campylorhamphus procurvoides. Next base: position 513,089 of record WBMV01002768.1, on the reverse strand, counting down.
ACTGGCAGGAGTGGGACAGACAGAGCCATCCAGGCTGTGAGCCTGGGAAATGCTGCACCAGGCAGGCAGCATCCTGAGTTGTGGCTCCCTGTGATGCTCCAGCCTCCTCTGCAACGCTGCAGTTCTGTTTGCCTGTTTATTTGTTTTTAATGGGGAGAAAAGCAAAGCTTTTAAACCATCAATTAATTGGACTCTTGCGTTAAGAGCAATGAACTATTCTTTGACAGAAATTCATCTTCCTCTCCTGCTGAGAAGAAATAAGCTGGAGGAAAAGAATCAGCTTCACAGGAGAAAAATAAAACGCCTCTGCTTCAGAGACAAATTACTCATAAGATACACAGGTAACAGGCACGGGGTGCCTTGAGCTCATCCCTTTTACACATCATTTCCCTCAGGACAACAGCTACAAGTCACTTACTTTGTGACTGATCCCCAGGCCTTTGCCCCAGTGCCCCTGCCCAGCAGGCCATTCCAAGCATTTATTATTCTCAGAATAGAAGAGCATTTCCCCGTGTCTGGGCTGTATTTGCTTTTAATTTCCGAGTGTGGCCCTCAAGGTGCAGGTTGGCACCTGCCTGGGCTGCAGCTCAGAGCTCCAGTGGGAGGGCCAGGAGCACAGGTTTGGCTGAGAGAGCTGGGATTGCTCCCAGACCCTGGGAAAACGCCAGGAGTGGGAGATGGATGGATCCCCCTGCTCCCTCAGTGCTGAGCACCCCTGGGCCAGGCAGGGCGTCCTCCTTGCACCTTTGCAGGCACCATCTCCGTGGATGCTGCATCCTCCTCACAGCTCCTGCCCTGTGCAGCCCCCTGCTCTCTGGTACACATCTTCTGCACAGCTCAGCTGCATCTCTGCCCTTCACACAATTATTGGAGCCTCAGCCTCACTGCTGTGCACTTGGAAGGTAATTGAAGACCTGGAGAGCTAATCCAAGGCCTTCACCTCACAACTCCCATGGCATGGTATAATCAGAGCAGGATCACAGAAGGTGAAGCACCTTCTCAGCCACCAGCAGGTGAGAGTGACCCCAAAGCAGGGAATCCAAAGGCAACAGCTACGGGAAAAGCGTCTGCAAACAAATCTGGTTTGGTCTGGAAATAAAAGGGATTCTAAACACAAGAGAGAGGTTTCCAAACTGCCTTCTGCTAGGAAGTGTTACGTGGGGAGAGGAGGGGGAGGGAAGCCACCCAACTAGGTTTAAAATAGAGTTTGGTCATTTTATGAATGAGGTGATCTGACACAGTTCCCTGCCGAAGCAAAGGAGCTGGGTGACCTAGAAAATCCTGTTCCTGGGGATGGAACTGTTGTTGTTGTAAGACTGTAAATCCAAGTATTACGGAGTGTTTGGGATCCTGCTTGCACTCAGGGGCACGGAAAGACAGGGGAGAGATGCTGATACTTCGAAAAGCCTCAGAACAGAGCCCTGGTCCCCACCAGACAGCCCTGAAAGCTCCTTCCCTGGGAGCTGCTGCCAAGATGCTCCCTGAGGTCAGCAAGGCACAGGGGAGGAGATCAAAAGGTCTTGGAAATTGAGTCAATTACCCAAAACAGAAACTGAAAACTATGGTGTTATTGCAGGTCCAGCTCAAAGATGCTTTGGGGTCTCAACCCAGCCCCAAACACACTTTGTGTCATCAGTCCAGCCCCAAACACACTTTGTGTCCTCAGTCCAGCCCCAAACACACTTTGGAGTCTCAACCCAGCCCCAAACACACTTTGTGTCCTCAGTCCAGCCCCAAACACTCTCCCCAGCAGCAGCTTGGCCAGCTGAGCCCAAGCAGGGTGTAGGAAAGCCTGTGGGGATGCAGATGGAGGAGCCTGCCCCAATTTCCACCACCAACAGGCTGTTTGTTCCATGGGATAACCCAGCACCTCCAGAGCCAAACATCTGGGGGAAGGAGCCACCATCAGGAATGACACCACTTACCTCATGGCACATTAGATATCCAAGCAATTAAATCCTCTCTTCCCTCTCAGTTGCACTAAGGGGGGCTCTGATCTCGAATTGACGTGAAGTTGAGCTGTGAATCATTGAAACAACTGCTCCATTTCTCTTCATAGGTGGCTGTATTTCAGCAGAACAGTAAATAACAGTCCCACTGTAAGAAGGAGTCAGTCAAATGCATGAGGTACTGAGAGATTTCTGGGGATAAAAGATGCTGCAAAAGGCAAGATTTCTCTTTTCATTGAAATACAAAAAATAAATCTATTATGTGTGTGCCAGGTTTTTTCTTCAAGGTTCATAACAAGTTTCTATTGGTAATAGAACATGTCCAAATTAGATAATTTTATAGATAAGAACAGCTTTGAAGGAAGTGGTTAGAGGAGTAAGTATCTTGTGGTAGTTACATAAAAAAGCCCATCTAATTATATATATATATTTAGATAGCTCAAAGAAGTTAGTAGGATGAGTTAGATAAATAAGGAACATTTTGTGGAACAGTTTGTTTGCCTTCCTTTCCATGCAAAAGAAAATGTGTGTGAATTTCAACGAGCTCAAGTCTGAAATGGCACCTGCCATCCTGATGCAAAATTTGGGAGGATACTCCGAGTCCCATCTCAAGAGGCTGCTCCACATCCTTATTGCCAATGCTGAGAGCAAGCCATGCCTTCAACTACCATTTCATCTCCCACTGCATTTGTGTTGGTGCCTGAAGCTTCCAAAGGAGATGGATCACACACACACACACACACAGTCCTGGGACACCAGGGCACTGAAATAAAGCTCCAAAAAGCATTTTGCCATATCAGAGATGGGAAACGGGCCTGGAGCAGTGGCAGCATTTCAGGAAGGTCACCCTTAGGAAGCACATCTCAGAGCTGAGCCCAGACCCCCTCTGGTCACAGCCCTGGGCTCTCCCCAGGAGATCCCCCCTCTCAGACAATCATAAACACTGTGCTCATCATTTGCAGTTTATCTTCACTTGCATCCCAGTTTGCTTTGCTTTGTTTTGTGTTCTCTTCCTTGTAATTACTGCCATCAAAGGATGTTTTCTCCTCTGTGAATTCCACTCACACCCCAAAGGAAAAGGCAAAACAGAAAACCAAAACAATCCACCAAACCCACCAACTCCACAAATCCTCCTCTCATTGAACTGTGAAAGATCAAGAGACTTTCAGGTGAGAAATGACTAAGAAAAGAGAGAAGGAATGAAGGATGAAATGACTTCAGATCTCACAAGCAGGTTGGTCCAAGGACTGAGGAGGAGACCTCCCATCTTTGCCAGGGGTTCAGGAGCTGCAGCCCTGGAGCCTCTGCGGGGGCTGGGACTCACTGGGGGCAAATTCATCTGCCCTTAAATCTGCACCAGGTCATAAACCCTTCATTCTTCAGGCCAAGAGAATCAGAGATGCAGAGCCACCTTTTATCTCTGCAGAAAGCCTGGACTCACCTGTCTCTCAGGGCTGGCCAGTCCCTGCACCAACCTGTCTCCAGCCAGAAAATGCTCCTTTGGGTTCAGCTCTGACTGTTCTCACCAGCTCAATGCATTTGCCACCCCTAATAATTCCATGGAGAGTTAAGCAAGGAAAGCAGAGATTAGATTTAGGTCTATGCTGATGTGCACCAGCTCAGTCACCTGCACAGGAGGGTTTGGATCTGTTGAGAGTCCAAGTTCCAAATCTTTTAAGCAAATGCCAAGCCCAGAGTGCTGGAGGAACAGCTGGGGCAGGGCAGCCCCCCCAGCAGCAACAGGTGCCCTCAGAGGGTGGGTTTGTTGGGAAGAAGCCAAGACTGGAGGATTTCCCTGCTCCTTTGCTGCTCCTGGTTGAGTTCCCATGACTGACCTGGGACATCCCCACCCACATGGGCTGCACCTTCCACTGCAGCAGCAGCAGCAGCACAGAAGAGCTTCTTTCTGGAGACTTTTTTAGTTCCTAGGGTGGACTGATAGAGTCCAACCTCACACAGGCGTTTTCTCCTTGCCAGCTGCAGCCCAGGAGCAGATCCCATCGTGCAGAGGGAGACAGATGAGCCACAGCTCAGCAGTGACAGGGCCAGCTTTATTATGGCAGAATAAAGAAATTGCAGAGGAGAAAAGATGAGTTCAATAGAAGCTACAATTGAGGCTATTTGACTCCTGCTGCATGCACACACTAAAATGATGGTGATGAATGGGTCAGAGGGGCTTTTGAAGCGTTGTGAGCCTGCCTCTTCCAGGACAGAAGTTACCTAAAGACAAACAAGCAAAACAGTCAGTGTTTGGAGGTGAAACACTGTGTTAAGGGCATGCACAGGAGAACAGTTCTAGCACCAAGCTTTTGTGGGGAACAGCAAACAAACAGCAGAACTGCCAGAGGAAAGGGAGGACATCTCTGCTCAGTGCTCATTAAACCTCACTTTGGAAAGGAGATGGGAGAAGGAGCAGAAACCTGCAGCAAGATTTCAAAACGCCACGAAGACCCAAAAAGGAAGGGTTTAATCTCCTCCTCACCGCAAAGGTCAGAGGGAAGCAGATGGAGTTACATCAAATACATCTTTATGAAACTAGAGAGAAAGAGTTCTTTCAAAGCCAGCTGACAAAGGAAGAACACAAAGCCCTCTCCTTTCCATGCTAATTCAGAGCTGAGATGTTGTTTTAGCACCAGAAGTGGGATCTGAATTGAAGCTTCAAGAGGCAGAAGGAAAGAAGATGTGCTCATTAATATCCCAGTATAACAATAAGCTCAGATAATATGAATTATTGCAAAACCTCCAGAGAGCTGATAGAAATGTAGATTTACTCTCCCATCCATGGAGCTCCACTTGGTACAGTTTATTCAGCAGCACTGAGTAAATATCAACAAGAAGGTTAAAATATTGATCAGGGAAAATACTTCACGCTGAATGAGCCTCAGACATCTGGAAACAAACAAAGTGGGGCAAGAAAGCAGCAGAGATATTTTGGGCCTTTTATTGTGCCAAAAGCCCAAGTGATGATTTGCAGCTGTAAACTGCCAGCTGGGGAGGAGGGGGAAACATTCAGCTCCTGGACTGTAGGAACCCTGCTGAATTCAGTGTGGGATAGGGAGAAGTGCAGGAGGGATCTGCACTCTCATCACAAAAAAGGAACTCACTTGGAATCAAGAATTGTGAAGGTTAGAAAAGCACTTGAAGAGCATCAAGTCCGACCATCAAGCAGCACCACCCCCTGTCCACCACTAAACCTTGTCCTCAGGGGCCACATCCAGAGGGTTTTGACAATGCCAAGGATGGTGACTCTGCCCCATTCCAGACTGACAACCCTCCTGTGAAGAAGTGGTCCCCAAAACCCAGCCCAAACCTCCCACTGAACACCTTCAGGCCACTTCCTCTCCTTCCTCCTTTCCTTCTCCCAGGACTGTTTTCCAAGAGGTGTTCAGGTCAGTTAATGGGGGTGCAAATGAATCTGCAGCACTCCCAGCCCTGCAGTTAAAGGCTCTGGAATCCCTCCCAGAGTGCAGCCTCCTTTCCCCCTTGGCTGCCCCTGTGTGTGCGTGGGCAGCTCTGCCCCAGCCTTCCCAGGGCACGGCTGGAAGTGGCACCGAAGCTTTTGGCTGCCTGAGCCTCTCCCTCAGCAGTTCCCCAAGCCTCCTGCTCAAATAACAGGTGTCTAAGAAGTTTGGAAGATTTGTTAAGCCAACATCTTAACACAGACATATGCTCTGCATCATTCCCAGGCTCGTCTCTTCACCAGCTGAATTTTGGATCACGCTTGAAGGAAATACTTCCAAGTTTTGTGGGTGCTGTGCCCTGCCTGGGTCCATCTCTCTGGTGATAAATTTACCCCCCCAATAATCAGAGCAACTGGCAAAGAACCCACGCCAGGGACTGGATAACTTCCATTTTACACCAACCTTCGTAAACATTTCAAAAGAACAACAACAACAATCTAAAATCCATTGGCTAATTGATAAACACAAAGGGGAAACCAAAGAGATTTTTCAGCAGAAAACCAAGGCCATCCTTGCTGAAAGGATGTTTTCTGGAACCAAATGCATGTCCATAATACTTTAAATACCACAAGCCACAAATGACATGAGCCCATCTGCAATAAGTCAGAGTCCTTGAATCCTCTCGTGCCTCCTTCCCTATCTGTGGCAGGCAGCAAGGAGAGATTAATTCCAGCGTGGTGGATGTGAAACAGCCCCAAGAGATGCAGCTCAGTTCCCTCCCACCCCCAGCTGGGATCTAAGGGCAGAGCCTGCAGAAGACACAAAGCTCAGATTTTTCTGAGCTGTTCATTTTGCATCATTTATTTACAGCAACACGGTAAAGGGAATATATAAAATAACATTTAAATAGGCAAAACATGAAGAGCGTCATTAGGAAAGCGTAATAGAGCTCAGATTACCAATTATAATAAAGTAATAAAGTAATTTCTCAAGGAGCTTCATGCACATGCTGCAGAAGGGGAAGGAAAAGAAACTCAATTTTCAGAAAGATACTTGATTTTGTTTGTTCTCTATTTTGGTGTTGTCCTTAATTCATTTCTTTCTGTCAGCTTGTCTCAGAAATGTGACTGCATCACTTCCCAGGGCAGTCAGAAGCTAAAACAGGACTGTCACTGCTGACAGGGATTCAGGTCCAGCATCCCCTGCACAGAATCCAGCCAGGCACAGGCCTTGGCACACAACTCTCAGCACAGATGTTCCCTATTAAAAAATCTGCAAGTTTTAATTTCCCTTCCTTTTAACTGTTTGATCCCAATGGAGGGGAAAATATCCAGCCAAAGAATGGAAATGCAAAAGCCTCCACTAGTGACAGGCAAAGTGGTGTCACACAACTCCTGTGCCTCTGTCCCCAGGGCAGGCAGGGACTGGAGTTTCAGCACCCAGAAACTCTTCATTTGGGGAAACAGAGCAATCTAGACATATATAAGGAAGATTAGTCACCTTACAAAACACAAGCAAACCATAATTTCAACCCAACAGCCTCTGGTTAACATTTGACAGGAAGCTGCAGCCTTTAGTTGAACAGTGAATTCCTTATTGCAGGGAGAAAATGAGTCCAACACCATTTAAATATTGGAAAGATATTAAGATGCAATGCCATGTTGAAGGGCTACACCAACAGTTCCCAACCATCCAAACAAATTCAGTTTTAAAAATAACAGTAAGCTTATAAATTAATAAAATCAATAATTTCATTGAGTAATGGTTCTGGTTGGATTTAAAATGACAGTGGTGGAAACTTGAAAGCAACCCCTGGAGCAGGAAAATAACACAAAACTGCCTTTAAATTGAAAGCAAAACTCCCTGCTCAGATTTAACTGTCCAACAGGATCAGATGAACCAAAGCCTCACAGTGACAGCTCTGCTGGGCTTTCTAAAGTGTTCATTAAATTGCTGTCAGTGACCAAGCAGTGAAACATCAGTGACCAAAAACCATGTTGCAGCCAAGCAGAAATTCCCTGGAGAGGGCAAAATTCCATTTCCACATCCCATTTAGCACCTGCAGGATGAAAGAGGAGAGCCCGAGGGGTGCAGGACACACCCAGGGCATCCCCACCCCGGGGAATGTCCTGAAGGGTCACTCGGAGCCCGGGGCCACTGGGCAATTGCTTTGTTTCCCTGTCCCCAAGGAACATGTTCTTTGCCACCAAGACAGTCTGTCCTGCCAAACACTCCAGGCAATTGCAGCCAAACAACCCCCAAAAAAGCCACCAGACAGGATGCATTTCCTTTAAGCTTATTTAATGATATTTGAAACGCTTAAATTTTCTATTTCCCAGATCCTGAAAACAGATTTTTTTTTAAGTGACCAATATTTAATTCCAGAAACATACAACCTGTTCAGCTAAGTCATAAAAGAGCTATTTTACAAACATACATCTGGATAATTAGAACAATAAAGTCTTTTTAGACATTCAAACATGATCAGTAAAAATACAGGATTATTAATAAAGATTTTTGTGTATTTTTTTAAAGAATACTTCCAGATTTTTTTTTCTTCTCTTTAAAGTAAATCTCTGTTAAGAGTACATGATTGTATGTTGTACAAAGAAAATAAAAATATTCTAGTATGAAGAGAGCTCCACAAGACTTAATTCAAAAGAAAACAGCAGTGTTTTGGCTGCAGGATCCCTTTTGCAGTACATCTGCTTGTCAGTTGGCACCTTGGGGAGGGGGAGGGACTTGAGGCATTTCTTTGGGAAACAGAGGGAGAAATCAATACCAGATACCACGAGATTATAACCAGGGGACACCTTCTGGAGCATCACTCTTCCAACAGCAAGGGCAGGATCTGCAAAGGAGAATATCCACGTTTTCTGAGAGCCCTGGGAACAGCAGAGTGCTGGGGGAAAGCTGGCCCAGATCATCCAGACTTCTTCATCCCAGAGGTTTGCACTCCTCATCCTCCTGCCTGAGCCCACCTATGGGATGCTAAAGGAACCTCCCCTCCCTACAGACAAGGAAACCAAAATGATCCACCACCAGCTCAGAATTTGCTCTTCTGCAGGAGAAGTAAATTCCCATTCCAAAGACTCCATCTGACCTTTTTGCTTGTCCATGAACTATGTAACAGCAGAAGAAAAATGACGTCTCAGAAGATGGTTGCTACACTATAAATTTGTTCCCAAAATAAGAAAACCTTGTTATTCTTCTATTTGGGGAAGGGAAAAAAACCTCTCAGCTATTTGGGAGGAGAGGCTGGGGAAAAAAATCCCAGAGAACAGTGTCCTGCTTTACTATCCAGTTTGGATAAGGGAATGTACAATCCATCACCACCCAGGGCCAAACCAAAATGCTTCCTTACACTCAAAACTGGAATTTAAAGCAGGAAATCTTATGGCTTCCAGGAGGCAAAAACATGAGACTCCTGACTAGTGCATTTGAGCTGCAGCTCCCTCCATGCAGGGGGGCATGGCCTGAGGGCTGGGGTACAGGGATATGCTGGAGAGGAGAAAGGAATTCCCTGCATTCTGCTCTCACCAAGTAAGGCCTCCCTGAGCCCACGAGCCTCTTCCCACACGAGGAATGCCCTGTTTGGGAGGACATGGCCCAGCTGAAACAAAACCCAACCAGGACAGAGCACAGACGTGTCATTTATGTCACCCAAAAACCTGGGTTCCAAGGAGTTGGGCTCCTCCACCATTGCTGAAAGCTCTCTGCAGCCTCCTGCTCTGCAATGCCAGCTGGGACAAGGGCACCGAGTGTGGGTGTTCCCCTTGTACATCTGGGGATGTGACAGGGACAGAACTCCCCTCTCCTCCCCCTGGATCCCAAATCAGGGCATGGTGAGGAAAAACCCACCCCAGCAGCTCCGAGGCAGAAGTGTAAGGATGAGGCCACACAACCACTCTGCATTCCCAGCCTTGTCCCTGCTGCTACACCTCTGAGGGATGAACAAAGCAGTGGTGGAACCACCATGAACCTTGACATTCATGCAGCTTGGAGAAAACCACACAACCAAGGATTCTGTCTCCAGCCACAAGGAGTGAGTATGGAGTAGCCAGACCTTCACAAGTCCCATCTTTGTTGGTCATCCAGGATATTTCTTTTAAAGCCAGACTAAGCTCTCTCTACTCTAGAGTTCAGAGATAACCTTCAATCAACCACAGAAGCTTCTGGAAAGCTTTTACACCACCAAGGTCACAAAAACTCCCATTTCCAGAGTGTGGAGACCCAGGGAAGCCTCATGCAACTGATGGAGGGGAACTGGGGGCAGGAAATGGGCCTTAAACACCAAGCCTGGCTTAGCCCAGTCCTCTTTCTGGCAGGATCCACAGCCTGTTCTGGTTTGGGGGATTCTCAGAGAAGTTCAGCTGCTTCTAAGCAAAGGAAGTGTGTGGCTGAGGTGAGGAGGGAAGTGCTGGGCTAATACTGACAGTACATCTCACCCAGGTGCACCAGGCCAGGCCACATCCCAAGGAAGAGGAAGCTCCTGCCAGCCTGGAGGAGAACACTTTGGTTTGTGTTGGCAGTGTAATGATGCTTTGTGCAACTGGCTCTTAAAACAAGAGAAATTCCTACCTACTCTCTAAACTGTCACACTGGGCCCCAAATCATCTCTGCTGCCTCTGCCCATCAGTACCTGAACTCATCCCCTGCATGTTTCTACGGGAAGAACAGAGCTGATGTCTTTCTTACAGACAAAGGACAGATCTGTTTTCCTGCCAGCAGCTCAAGACAAAATGTTTGGTTTAGAGGAGCAGGGAGGGGGATCTGGATGCTGAGCAAAGGCAGTCTCAGCACTTCATGATGCAAACGATGCCCTGCCTATCAGTGGGATGTACAGGCTTGGCTTGCTGCTCAGTCTGGGTTCCTCAAACACTTTAAAACTTGGAAAGGGGGTGCAAAGGAGGCTTCTTTACACACCTTCCACCAACAGCCCTGCTCATGGTGTCTGTGATATCAGGGACAGCCTGAACCTGCTGCCCTGGGACCAACCTCAGAGCAGAGGCACAGCCAGCTTGGGCTGTCCAGTGTTAACTCTGTGGCAAACCTTTTACCATCCTTTTTACCATCCTCTCCCCAGACTGGAAGGAATTCCACCAGCAAACCCCATTCCAACAGGCCTAAGGAAGTGCTAGAGAGCTGCTTCAGCCTTCTTTGATTTGCAAATCTCTGTTTCAGTGAGAACACATTGGCACAAATTAGTTTAAAAAATAAAACAAACAAAGCCCAAACCAACCCCTCCCCAAACAAAACCCCAAAGCCCACCCCAAGCCCTCAGCAAGACATACTTTCAGGTACTAAAACTTACTGGCCCTATAATCAGCAGTACCTGTGGCTAACTCCAATGGCAGCCCTTATTCATTCAGTAGTGAATCAGGGGCAGAGCTGCCCCACATCTTTGAAACACTTCTGGGTTTGCATTTCTTTCTTTTTTTTTTGATCCAGAGAAGAGTTACAAAAGTGCTGCAGGTCCAAGTATTTTTATCACTTTACAAAGGAGACAATGATCAAAGCCAACAAAGTCAAGAAAAAAAAATTAAACCTCTCTTTCTCCTCTCCCAGTCTAATCCTGCATATCAACAGAGGAATGGGAAAGGTGAAAGGAAAATTCGCCCATCTCAAGTGCCTGGACTTTTAGTGCATGGCAAATTCTTGTTACACACGTGGTGACACGAGCCATTCCCATGCAGTTGGTTGAACACAGACAGTTCCAGCCACAAGTCCTCCTAACACCTTCATGAGTAGCTCTTGGCATGGCAGTGAGTGCCAGCAGGGAGTGCAGAGTCCAGTCCAGTGAAGTGAAGATCCACCTGCACACAGGTACCCCCCGGCCCCTCCCTGCCCCGGGGCAGCAGCAGTGGCAGCAGGAGGCACCAGATGCAGGGGGCTAGAACTGTCACTACCCAATTAGAATAGAACAACAAAAAAAGGCAGATTAAAAAATTAAAATGTGCTTTTGATACACGGAATGAAGTCAAATAAATACATTGATTTTTCTCTTTAAATGTCTAAATACATTTTTATATCCTACACCCAAAGCTCTGTACATTTGGTTTGGTTTTTTCTGTTCTGAAAAATGAATTTCTGGTAGCAAGGAGAGGAGCAGAATAGAATAGACTCCCTCACTGACAAGATAGTGCAGATGCCCCCCAGGAAAAGCACCCCATGCCCACTTTGCTAAAGTCTGGTTCATGTTTGGATGGTCCAAACCCTCTTGTCTCAGAGTCCACAAGGAGGACAGCGGGTGCTGTGTCCTGATACTCTTCATCCAATCTTCAGCCACTCCTGAAAACACGACTAGCTTTTGTCTGAAGGAGGGAAGAGGAGAAAAAAAAAAAGGAAAAGAGGTGGTGAGAGAGGGGGGTGCAATGAGAGTGACACTTCTGATCACTCCTACAGGCAGAGAACTGGGCCCAGAGAGACATCACACCCATTTAACCCTAAACCCCTTGTAAGTAATTCCAGCAATTCCATCTGGAGGATGCCTAAGGCCAATTTAAAGGGACCCATGGAACCACTACACAGCATCAGAGACATCCCAGAGGAAGAAGAGTCAAACTAATCATTTTACATGTTCAGAAATCTCTCTCTGGGACTTCCCATCAATCTGGCCTTCCTTGACAGAGATGCTGTACATCCTGAGATGAAGGTCTTTGGCAGGTGGGCTGAGACAGCTTGAAAACAACCTTTTCAGAGGAGGAACAAGCTCCTCTGCACATCTGAGTCTCAGCGGATTCAACTGACCTTTCCTGGAATCAACATGGGCTCAGCCCTGAGAGCTGCTCAAGGTGGGAAAACCTTTTTTTGTGCATGTGAGAAACATGAATAATTGACTCTGTGTTCTTTGTTTAATGTCTGAAGGCAGGGTGGAACCTGCTCCCCGTTCCAGCCAGGCTGGTTCCTACCTGAGTGCTCCCCTGTGGAGGCTGAGCCAGCCAGCCCTTGGCGTCGGAGAATGGTGTAGTCCTCCTCCACCTCCTGCAAAACAAAACCAAGCCCAAGGCTCAGGTGGCTCCTTAGTGACCACGAGGGCTTCAAATGGCCAAAGGGAAGTTTCACTGCAGGTGGGTGGACTGCACTCACCCATGCTGCACTGACCCACAATGGCTCTCAACTCCCTGAGCAGCACCTTTACCTGACCTTCCATTGGCATGCAGTATTCTGGGGGTTTCCCCACAGATTTCAGTTAAATTGAAGGCTGGCTACTGAACGTTTCACACATCAAAATGCTCTAAGCCTTCTGCAGCAATGACTATCTTGTATAGAGAGTCCCCATCACTTACAAAAAGAAATCATTTTGAATACCTTTAGCCTGAAAACCTTGTTACTGGTCTGCTGTAACTCAGCATCTTCATTTGGCATTGGCAGCAGCAGCAAGCAACAGATTTGATAAGCCTTTTTATGCCGGGAATTCATATTTCTTAGGTCAGTGGGCCCTTCAAAACTGCACTGCTGCAGACTTGTCCTGTCCCTCAGGAACCTCTCCAGATTCAAACCAATATGTGCCCACCAGCTCTAGCAGAAATACTTGGCTCTCGTGATCCACAACTCAATGCAAGCAGAACAGCCCCAAATTCCTGGGAGCTTTGGAAGCAGAAGAGCCAGAGATGATGCAAAGCGTGGCAGCTTTTCTTCCCCCTCAGAATCACTTTCAAGCCCTTTTTGGAACCAAACCCCAAGGGATGTGAGAAGGCCAATGGTGTGGCTGGGAACACAACAAACCTTTAGCTTCTCAAGGGCATCCTCAATGTTCTGGATGTACTGCATGAGCTGCAGGCGGATCTGCAGGGGGAGGGCCCTGCTGGGCAGGAGGGAGCAGGGCTCTTCCAGGCCTGCCCAGCGTGGGGGCAGCATCTCCTCGGGGAACGGGGAGCCCCCTCCGTCTGACTGCGGGTGCTGCGGGGACAGCGGCGGCTGCGCTGAGTCCAGAGGGGCCCGGCCACCCCCCGTGCACTGCAGCACCAGGGACGACACCTCCTCGTCCGTGGAGCTCTCCTGCAATGTGCCATATCCATCGAGGATCAAATAATTTCCTGTGGAGAGAGAGAGCAGCTCTTCACTCACACCTCCAGCTTGGTGCTCAGAGGTGCCTGAGGAGAGGTGAGTGGGGAGAGCCCCAACTCTGAGATGGTGTGAGACAGCTGGAGACAAAGCTACACAGAGCAGGGCTCAGCTTGGTTCTGAACTGCTTCAGAGATTGGGGATGCTTTTAGCACTGCAGACTAAGAACTATATGGTTAGATGGCCAGGAGTTGGACTCTGTGATCCTTGGGAATCTATTCCATCTCAGGATATTCTATGAGCTGGTCACCCACCTTCCTGTGCTTCCAAAATCTCTGTTTCTATTATAACGACTGAAAAACCTGCCCTTACCTGACAAACCAAACTTCCAGATTTCTAACCCCCACTTATGGTACTGAGGATGCTTTTAAATGAGTTACCTTTAAAATTTAACTTGTTGTATATGTTAAAAGATAAAGCAATTACAGATAGAAATGCCTTCACAGCCTGCACCCAGTAGGGTTCTATCAAGTAATTTCTCTACAGCAAAGGCAGCACATGGAGTCAGAATTGACTAAAAAGAGATCAATCTCATTGTGATGGCCCTGCACAGTTAAAAAAGTAAACAGTGTAAGAGGTGACAAATAAATTAGATGCCTCAAGTTGTTGGCTCAGTTTTAATAATTTAAAATGTCTCAGCAAGAAAAATTATTTGCAATATGTAGCTGGAAGGCAGCATTTGGGCAGTCACAAATGGGCTTATTCACATGGATATAATCCAACTTTTAAATAAAAGCATATTTTTGGATAAGAAATTTCTACATGACTATTAATCTTCAATCTACCTAATTGTAGCTACCTCTACTACAGCCTGCACGTGATAAACACCAGCTTCCATGGTAAGTTTAGTGTGCTCAGAAAGCTGTCAAATAGACCACATGCAGCAAAAAAGAATAGAAATAATAAAAATAATAAGCTTTTAAGAGCTTCAGACTGGGGTAAGGTCACAGGAGATGATGACAGTGCAAAGCAAAATTCTTTTCTTTTCTGAAGCTTGACCAGGAGAAGCCAACACAAAATGGCATCACGAGCCATGGGGGCTTGAAAAAGGGCTTTGCCCTGAAGGAAAACCTTTCCCTACAGGTCCCAACAGCCAGCTGGGAGATAAAGTGGTGAGGGAACCTGCAATCAAGAGCTTGGATTGTGCCTGGTGCCTCTGCAATTACAGAGTGCCCCAGTGTGTTAACCCCACAGCTTCTCCTGCCACGAAACAGAGAACTAATGAGCTACAGCCTGCACTGGAATGACTTGGCAGGGTGGAGAGTTCACTTTGTCTGCCCTGGAGCAGCTGAGCAAGGGAGAAGGCTCCAAGAGTGAACCTGAGGGAAGGGGCTGAGGGAATGAATCTCACCTGAGATCCGTATTTGCACATCCTCTTCCTCCTTCCTTTCCATCAGTTCACTCTCTGACGGGTTCTCATCGCTGTGAGCCTCCCGAGCATCAAAGAAGTGCTCTGCGCCCTCCTCAGCAGCCCCTTCCAGCTCCGAGGCAGACACCTCCAGGCTGCCACTGCCACGCTCCACTCCCGAACTCCCACTGGGCCTGGGCTCTCTCCCCAGCAGCCCTGGGGCATCCCCTGGGGCTGCAAACTCAGCTGAAGTCCGGAGGCCATAGGGAGCTGGGGACTCCTCGGCGCTGGGCAGTGTTCTGTGTGCTCCAGGCTGGGCTGTGCTGCTGTCCAAGGGCTGCAGCCCCTGCTCGGCGCCGCTCTCCGTCTGCGCTCCCTGGGACACAGTCCTGAACCTGGGCAGGCGCTGCCGCTCCTCCAGGCACCCCTTCTCAGCCAGGCCCAGCTGCTGGGCCAACAGCTGCCTCAGCAGGTCCACTGCAAGGAGACACAACCTTCTCAGGGCGTCACAGGCATTAAACCAGACATAAAGGTCACCCCTTCCCAAAGGTGCAGCTCCCCTCATTGCTCTTGGGAGGAAAAACAGGGATAAAAATAAACGTCTTAAGGGCTCGAGTCTTACTCCACATTTCACCTTAGAAGCCAGAGCAAACTTGTCAGTGCAAGTTCCATCTTCTTAGAGGAAAACAAGGGAATTGTCTGCTGGAATTAGCTGCAGTGCCTGGGTTTTACCCTGCAAAGGAACTAAGAGCTGTGGCTGTGACAGGGGATTCCCACCTGGGAAAGGAGCACACGGAGAATATTCCGCTCGATTTTGAAATGAGACATGGAGAAAAAGAAATTGAAGAAATGTTTTCCCTAAAATCTCATGCAAATTTATGCTTGTTTGAACTTCAGCCCACATTCTTTTAGTTCTCAAATTATCCCAACCAAACACTTCATAACAAGGACATATTGTTCAAAACAGAAATGTGATGCTGTCAATGTGATACCAGCGCTCATCCTCACAGAGCACTCCTGTTACCCCCAAAAAGCTGATACCATGCAAAGGAACAGCCACTCATCTCGAAATGGGAGTGACCCACTGGTGGAGAGCTGCTGTTGTAACTCTGCACAGTCAGGGGATGGTGTAAGGTCACTAATGCTGTCCCTACACAGCCCCAGCCTAAGATTATCTTAGCCCTGGGCTCTGAAAAAAAATACCAAGAACATTTGTACAACATTCAGAATTACAAAGGGACTTTGAATCCTGTAAGAATAATAATAAATGGATTGCAGAGAACTGCCATGACCTGTAGAGAGAGATGGAAGAGGGAACTGGGGCCAAAGTTATGAGTGCTCTGCACTTGGGGAGAAGCAAAGAGCCCACAGAGCAGCAATACAGACTCTTCCCTCCAAGTAGAGGGACTTAGTGTCCCTTTCGGAGTTGCCAAGAAGAGATATATGGATTAATGAATTCATTCACATTTTAGGAAGTTATATTTAGGAATTGCACTGCTGGATCTGATCAAGTAGGGTGCAGAGCCCTGCATTATTCCTCTGGAAGGAGGTACACTGGAGAACAGAGCAAGTGACTTGACAGAATAATCTGTCCAGCAGGAAACTTCAACACCCACAAGTGTTGATCGAAATATACCCAACCACCTCCCAGGTCCTCGGGAAGTCAGAACCTGCACTTTGTCAAGTTCACATATATCCAATCTCATTTCAGAATTTTACAAAACAGAATAAAAAAACATATTCTGCAACACATGCAACCTCTCCTATCCTGCTCCAGTGCTATGGAAGTAAGTCCACAGGTGACTGTCTTACAATGGCACTGTCCAGCACTGCACTAAGGTCTGCAATGTAATGGTGTCATCAAAGCACTCCATGGACAGCACCAATTCATTACCACCATTTTATACTGGGGAAAAACAGGGAGATGCCTACAGCCAAAGGAAGGGTCAGAGGATGAATGCAGAACTTAGAATTCCTGGCTGTCAGATCCATTTTGCTGTGAAATACAGCACAGGGAGAACTGATAATTAATAGAAACAGGCTTTTGATTTTAATTTAAATCATTGATGGTTGACCTAACAATTTCCACCTCCAAATGACAGCCCACTGGACAGTGCCCAGGGATACTCACAGTTCCTTAAAGCGTCCCGTGCCCACTGCCCCTCTGACAGCGAGGGGGAACTGGTGCCTGTGTGTTCATAACATGCAGAGGAGTCTTTGAGTGCCAGCTCTGCCTGCTGCACCTTCTCAAACTGCCCTTCAGACACCAGGAGACTTTCCACCTTGGCCTTTTCAGACATGATGGGTGAAGAAGACTGAGTGTTCAATATCAAGGGAGACTCAAGGCCCAGATCTTTATCTAGTGAACAGAAAACAGACACCCAGGTTAAACAACTACGATGAGAATTCTGCTTCACACAGAAAACTCTGAAAACACTAAATAATATAGTTCTTGAGCCCCAATTCTTTTCAGGGTTAAAAAAAGACACTTTCCCAGCAATTTCTAAAACAGATGGAAATAGTAAGAGGCACATTTCCTAGAAGCTCAGTATCACATCTCTACATTACTTGTAAAGAAATCGTTCCTTTCCAGAACAGTATCAAAGCTACCAAAAGATCCCCAGGCCACAGGGAATCTGGCTTGGCACATCTGCACTCCATGTAGCAAATCCACTGAGCCCCCTGACCTGAACCATTGCTTTACCTGGGCTTTGGAGGCTGCTGGCAGGAATGTCATGCTGCTCTTTGAGCTTCTGCTGCTCCTCTTCTTCACGCTCCTCCCTGCAGGGAGGGAAGAACCAACACATTCCCTCAGTCACATTGATCTGAGCCTCTGCAGGAGAATCCCTGCTCTGGCTGGCAATCTCTGAGCAGAATAAGGGGTGCTGGCAAAAGAAAACCAGCCCTTCCTCCTCCAGCTTTTACTTACTCGCCAGGCCCTGACTGTGGTAATGGAATCACTCTCCTGGCACTCCCCATTTTCACAGTCCCTGCCATCTGAGCTATAAGGTCCTGCCACCTGCAGCAGAAACATGACATAAAGACATGCAACAAGCAAAGCATAACGAATACATCTCTATTTAACAACTCTTAAATACAGCTAATACTATTACTGCTTTTCTTCTCAACAGAAATATCTTTTGTTAAGGTTCTGTTACATTCAATTCCCCACTAACACCCTACAATCACAAGAGAACACTCACCTCACCAGGATACTTTTCAGCAGAAGGAAAAGACAGACAGGACTTTAGCAGCTGCCTGATGAAGCAGTTATTTTATATATAAATACAGATAAAAGCATTATTTCACATACTACTGAAGAGTTTCGTATTTGACACATGACAAGTTGCCATGTATCCCTTAAGTCTACCCCTGCTTATACTTCAGAGGAAAAGCACTTCTACCAAAAGGGAAATAAGTCTTTTAGCCAGGGAATCAAATTCCTGCACTGGGCTGCTCCTGATGCCAGTGTCCAAGTCTGCAGAGATGTCTGGATCTGCATGAAGATGCAGGGCTATTTGAGTTACTTGCCTGGCAGTCAGTCACATAAACCCAGAATTTCAAGGGTAAAGCATTGCTGAGGTCAGAAAGGGTCTGGAGTGAGTCAGACAGCAAACACAACAACAGAAGCACTGAGGAGATGGATGGGTTTGGGGGTGTTTAATACATGTAACACACACGCTCACCAACACGTGTATGCACCCTCTCCTGCCTTCTGAAAGTCAGGAGAGCCCAACACAGGCCATCACAGCCACGTTTTCAGCTGAGCTTAGACGAGATGCTGAGGGCACCTGCACAGGCACTACAGCTGTAAGAGACCTCTGGAGCACAGCAGACCCAGCAGCAGCTGCAGCTGAACCAGTTACTTACACATTTTTTTCAGAGACAGTCTGTGCCACCAGCTCGTAAATGTGAGCGCCGTTCTCGGACATGGAGATGACGAAGAAAGCTTTGTTATCTGCACCAGACAGAGAAGGAAGAATTTAACCACATGCCTCGTGCCACACACCTTTCTGCAAAGTCCTCAAACAAGCCATAAGCCCAGTCCACAGCAAGGAAAGAGGAGTTCAAGAGATAACCCTCTGTACAAACATCGACCTTGCCCTATCCAGGAAATTTGTCCTCACAGAAAAGAGCCATTTTTAAAAAGCTTTATTTCTCCTCTTTTCCCTCTTAATAATTTTCAGAGTACCTTTCATCTAGCACAATCAGAGTACTTTAATTTAGAAGTCTATTTAAAACCCAAGCAATGCCTATTACTGATGCAAAGAAGTTAAACAGCTCATACATACTAAGCACGATGTTGGACAACCAAGAATTAAGCCTACGCAGTTTTCTATGTTCTACTCTGGATCTCTACACAAAAACTTTTATCCTCAAATGAGCTGATCTTTATTTTTGGCTTCTCCTTTGACCTTCTCAATGGGTCACACTGACCTGTTGCCACCTGCCGGACCAGCACGGTGTTGAGTTTGATGATGGGACTGAAGGTGTGTTTGCTGTCAGCAGTCGAGGCCAAGATCTTACTGTGACACTTCAGCACCAGTTTATCATCTTGCTTCTGTAACAGCACCAGAATGTCCTCCAGCAGCAGAGTGTAGAGATCTGCCCAGGGTGCAAAAGAACCCAGAATGAGTTAAAGACTCAGAGTTTCGTATCACAACCCTGCAGAAGGCCAAAAGCAGCATTTTTGATTACTCACACAGAGGCAGCAATCAATGCTCTGCTGTTCCAGGCAAAGCCTGCAAATCTTCCCCATGAAAACTACAGCAGAAAGCTACAGATGGAATTGGATCATCTCATGACTGACTGCTGTGCCCCTGCATGGCCTTAATGACACTCCAGCACATTTCAGAATTGACAAGAATAATTTAATCAGCTCTGAGAAGCACACAGGCATTATTATAGGTGGCAGGAACAAGAATAATTGGGAGCTGCAGCAGTGCTTTCTCCTTCTCTCCTCCCCAGCAAACACACACAGACCCAAGGGAGGCAGAGGATGGCACAGACTCACCAATGGTTTTGTCACGATTAACCTTCCAAGTCAGAGGCCCTTCATGGAGCATTTTTCTCTTTGTTAAGTCCAAGTTCTGGCACCAGGGGAAAGAAAAAAAGGAGCACTATGAAGTTTCCATGGAAGCAAGTCATGATAAAACACAGGAATGTCAGAGGGACTCCAGTTTGGAGATAAGCAGCTAAACTCAGTCTGGGAAAAGAGCAGGAGTAGGGTATGAGCTTAAACCCAAATGTTGTGAGAGATGTTTGTTATCACTCTTCCTCTTTTGCAGATGCTGAGTGTCACAGGGTGGAGGATTGCCCTACCAAGTCACGATGTCACCTGTTTCTAGGAGGAGCTTTTCCAACATCCTGTATAAAGTCTGCAGTTCTGGTATTACAACTGGTTAATGCTTCAGCACTTGATTTGCAAGTCAAGTGTGCCTACAAATGATATACAAATCATCCCAATGATCTGACGGAATTTATAATGTCAATGGATTCTTCAGGCATTTCAGTGCTTGTGACATTTAGATCTGCAGGCAGAAGTGACAATTTTCACAATTCATCCCTTCCAAGTCTCAGAGTCTACAATCAATGACAGCAAGATTTCATAACTGCCAGTAAGTTGTTCATTTCCTAACTGAATGCTTGCAGGTTTTTATTTGTGGAAGGATACATGACAGAGTTTTGTAGAAAAGTCTTCATCTAAAAATTTTTTGGGCACACACTGACTTTGGGGAAGCAACCAGCAAGTAATCAGCTTCAATAACATAACTGCAAGAATTTACAGGGGTCAGGAACCACAGTATTTTTAGCACTGAATTTCAGACTATTTGGCTGTACCTGTGGATCTCTTACCAGAGATGGGCCTGTGTACAAGCTCTTTTTTTAAAGCCACCTGCTCTGCTACACCTCATGGCTCTCTGAGGTCTCCCCAGTTCCAAGAGCACAACTAAAATGTGCAACCACATAAGATACAATCCACAGCAATACTCATCATCCATCAGATACCTCTTAAGGGATCCACTGCTTGAGCTTTGACCATTAAGACTTGTTTCACAGAGCTTCATCAACACCATTATGTGCAGAATATCCATTTCTGAGACTAATTGTTTTCATTTCCATACAGAAATATTTACCTCCAAAGACCATCTCATTGTGCACCAGAAGACCGTGGTAGAAAGAAGCAGAGACTGAATAACAGGGTTGTAAACACAATTTACACAGAGATGGGTTTAGTGTTGTCACTCACCCTGAACTCATCCATCATGGGATCCTCAGACTGCTTCAGGTAGGACAGGTCGAGCCGACGCTGATAATCTTCCAAATGCTGCCAAAAATGCAACAGAAATGGTCCCTCTGATCAGCACCACTCACTGGTCTGAATGTCTGCATGAACACCTCCCCACACTCCCAAATGCTGGGCTCCCCTCCCACAGGAACGCTTTGTGTCACTCCAGGTGCCTTAAACAGCCTGTTACTCTCTGCAGCCCTCAGTGCTCCCCTGTCACCTCCTACCTGCTTGTTCTCTGACTCTTTGACAGCCTGGTTCACGTGGTTGAGGACCTGACGACAGTGATCTGCTGCCTTCTTGACTTTCTCCTTCTCTTCAGGCAGTTCTGCAAGAGAAAGGGTAATGATGCTTTCCAAGAAAGGTCTGCAAAGTCAGCAGTCTGGTGCAGTTTGCTGACCTCAAATTTGAGAAAGAGGAGCTCAATTCACAGAGAAGTCTATCAACAAAAGGTGCACTGCAAAGGTGAAGTGATAAAACCAGATTTGTGACAGGAGATAATTCATTCTGACCTGCAGATCTCCATACACATTACAATGCTTGTTACTCTCCCTTTGTTTGAGGGGTTTGTGACAACCATTCACTCCACAATAACCTGAGTAGTACTTGGAGAAATCTAAATAATCTTTACTACGACTGCACTGTGTACAAAGGGAACAGACCCAGGTGTGAACCCATCAATTCTCACTATCACAAGTCATATTGAGAATTTAGTTAACAGGCACATAAACCAGTACATCAAAGATAATGAAGTATTACATGCTTTCCTAATTATGATTAGAGTGAACTTGTAAATGCAGCCTATTTTTTATGAGTAATGAAATTACACTGCAGAAGGTATCAGATGGTAAACGTGGAAAGGCTTTTTGTGGGTTTATTAATCACTTTTTCACCTGTTGTGCTGGAAGTCTCTTCCAGTGTAACACATTCTAAATCCCACCCTCTGTGAGAACATGAGAACGTTCTGTGGTGCTTTAGAGATTCAACAGATTCACATATTTCACAGGGAATTTATTTTTTTTTTAGCTCTGAGGGAACAGATACCTTGGATTTTTGTACACCAAGGATCTTCCTTTTCATTACTTCTCTAACATGTGCAGAAGGCAGCAGGGAGGTCACAATGAAAACAGTGACCCATAAAATTGAACAGTTCTTCAACACATGCTTTGAACTCACACTGACCTGAGAAAACCTGCTGAGGTGCATCACAAAGCCCCGTGGGAAGGCTTTACCTGTGTACTTAGCAATGTTATCCAGCAGAAGGGGGTACTTTGTCAGCCTCTGCATCTCCGTGGGGATGATATCCTTGAGCTGCAGCCGCCGGCACAGCGGATTGCTCTCGGCATCCTGGGTTGGAACAGCACAGAATCTCAATTTGTTATCTTTATTAAGGCCATAATTACCTGAATGCACAACATCTATTCATCACATAAACGTCTATTACTTGGCTTGCCAGTAATTAAATACAAGACAAGAAATGCCAAGATCTATCACCCAGACAACGCAGCCCCTCTCCCTCTGCAATTACCCCGAGGAAAAGCTCATCACAAAAGCAGTGCCTTCCTCCCCTCATTACTTCCC
The DNA here is from genome assembly GCA_013396655.1 of Campylorhamphus procurvoides. Lineage (NCBI taxonomy): Eukaryota > Metazoa > Chordata > Aves > Passeriformes > Dendrocolaptidae > Campylorhamphus > Campylorhamphus procurvoides. The sequence continues at coordinate 490,454 of WBMV01002768.1, read as the reverse complement.
AGAGGCCAGGGACCATCCCCAATCAATCTCAGTCACCACCACACAAGGAGCACATCAGTTTAGGCTTTCACACTCGAGCAAAATACAGTACATTTTTCAGTATAATCTCCCCTTGTATTACCCAAGTTCTTCCCAGCCTGTGGTAATGAAGATAATGTTCTCTCCTGCAAATGCCACATGTAGCCAAGCCCCTTTCCTGGCAGGCAGAGCAGGTGCACATCATCTGTCTTCTGCCCGTGGCAAGCATTGAAATAGCACTGCTCTAAGCACTTTTCCCCACAGAACTCCTCCTGCTTGGGACTCAGCCACCTCAGGAGAGATGCCATCTCCTCCCTGGGACGCCATGTGCTTGCCTGCATTCCACCAGGACATTCTGTGCTCCCCACAATGAAAGGCTCCTCCCTCCAGGAACGATTAGCAGAGATAAATACAGCACTGGGAAGGATCCCCATCCAAAGACAACGTTAGACATGATGTCACTAATTACTAAAACTTTATCTGCAAGCATTCATTAGGCTGTGCTGGCCCCCAGCCACATCCTCAGGCAGCTCAAAGCCCTGCCTAAAACTCACCTGCACAAAGGTCTGGAAACGCGAGTCCTTCTTCTGGCGGGACTTGATGACCTCGAGGGCAAAGGGCTGGTTACTGCAGAACGTGGCAGTGGCAAGTTTCAGCTTCTCCTCTGCTGCTCCACTGAACTGTGCCAGAAAGACAAAAGAGCCAACTTCAGACAGACTCAAGCTCAGCACGTGCCACCCTCAACACACACAGAGCCACTGGTGTCGCCAGGGAAGAAAGGAATTGGTGACAAAACACGAGGAATAATTTCTGTCCTGGTTTAAGGCTTTATCTTCCCTTCTCCTGAGGAACTCTTTACATCTCAAACCCTACAGTTCTCCTGCTTCCAGCCCAACCACATCACAGAATCCCAGAACAGTTTGGGTTGGAAGGGACCTTAAAGATCACCCAGTTCCACCCCCTGCCATGGGCAGGGACACCTTCCACTAGTCCAGGTTGCTCCAAACCCCATCTAAGCTGGCCTTGAACACTGCCAGGGATGGGGCAGCCAAACCTTCCCATAAGGACCTCAGAAACAAAGCCTTCAACAGTGCTACAAACTTGCAAAGGTTCAGCTGTGTAAATTCTAAGATTAGAAATAGGTATTTTTAACTGTGTTTTAACTGCACTGCAGGCAACACAAGACATTTCAGTGCTACTGAAAGAAATGGTGCTATTACATTTTTCAAAATCCTACTCTCACCTTTATGTCTCCAAAACTACCTCTCTACTCTACCCACACATCATAAGGAAATTATTTCTGTTCCTTAAATTACTCTTATCTCTAGCCAAATGAAAACCCAGAGTTCTTCCTACTTTCCTTCAACCCTCATTCTCCCGCTCTGTGTTGGCTCCATAGAAATGACAATTCTCAGACCTTCAGTTCCTGTTAGCTGTGAATTACCTTTACCAGCCTCTGCCTCTGTTTGTCATTCTATGAAATATGATTTTCAAATAAGAAAGCATAAAAGAATTTTACCCAGGAAAGTAAGTCTTCCCCAATTTGGCCAATAACAGAAGTCTCATTCCTTTTTCGGACAGCTTTCATCTGATCATTCAGTGCAACTTAAAAATAATTTAAAAAAAAAAGTCAAAATGTTAATAATAGTGGTCAAATTGCTTATTTTTCAGCATTTATCTTAAAATAAAACCTATTCTAGAAAAGGACTAGATTTGCAGTACTTTCAGTTAAATAAAAAACATTATCCTGCAACATAGTAAATTTAGCAGAATACCCAAGAAAATGTTACACAACTCCTCTGCACTTTGGTCTCACCTGTCTGCAAATGACCCCTAAGAACCATTCCAATCTTATCTTTTCTGAGGCTCAATACCACTTTTCTCTAAAAAGAGGAATAATGTACAGCAAAACTCAAGCCACCTGCATAAAATCATGCAAGGGATTATCCAGTGGCAGAGCTGAAACTCCCCTTGTGAGCTGTTCTTTCCCTAAACAATCAGGAAGGGTCACCCTTCAAAATCACCTGCAAGACATCAATCTTTGCAGCTCTGTTTTCACATTCCCTTCAAAACCAGTTGTAACATCTTGATGTTGACCCATCAAGCCCACTCATCAAAGCACTGCTCCTTTTATCCCCCATGAATCAGCACAAGGCAGGCTGTGCTCACAGATAAGGGAAAGCCAGCACTGCAACATGGGGCAGATGCTTTCCTTCTCAAAATATCTTTGCAAATCAGAAATGGAGCCACTGTGTGCCAGAGGGAGTCCAGCTGTGACACTGGTTTATCTCCGGTGTTGTATGAAGCTGCCTCTTGTTTCAGGGTCACTTTGCCTAAATTTTTCAGCCATTGGCACCCAGAATTGCAGCTGGAAGGCCCCTCAGCTGCTCCTACCATGCAGGCCAAGGATATCCTCCAGATTGGAGAAGATTTTCCGCTTGTCACTGGAGCTGAGGATCCCTTCCCTGGTGACACGCTGGTAGAAGACGTTGTGCAGAACCTTCAGCGTGCGGACGTGGGCTCTCTCTGTGTAAAACAGTTCTGCAAAGAGAGAGGAAAACAGGGCTGCACCTCTGGGTGGGGCACCTGCATCTGAACAGGAGGCACACAAAGTCAGGCTGTTCAGTGAGAACAGCCTCCCCCACCCCACTCCCCTTGCTGGTCAATAATTCCCACTGGCTCCAGCACAGAGCCACTCTCTGCTCTCACTCCATGTCTGAAAGAACAGAGAAGCCAACTGATTCATGTCTCATAACTGGCCCCAAAACCAGCAGTGACCTCTGAGCAGCTCATAAAGCCACACAGAGAGCTCTCCAGGGCTGCAAAACCTGGGATTGAGATGAAGCTTTGAAGATGAAATTTCAGAGTAGCACTTGCACCATGTGCTTTCCAGAAAAACAAGCCTTCCTTGCTTCCTTTTATAGAATATATTGCAAACTGACCTTTCAGTGCCTTAATATTGTTTAATAACCACTTAATATTGTTTATTTCTTGTTTAAGGACTGGATCAATCTGTTCTCAGGATACTTTTCAGCAACAAGTACAATTTTCTCACACAAGAACTCTGCAAGCCAGAAGTAACAGCCACTACTTTGAGCAGACCAGGAAAAACAGACCTAGTTTTAAATTTTAACAACTTCAACGCTCCAGAGGACAGGTTTCAACTCTGTGTTTGGTGAGCCAGGAAAGAACATCCACCTCACCATTAATCACTTCTTGGCGCTTGATCTCGTAGGGTTTGAGCCCCATCAACACTTCTCTGCTCACAAGCTGCTGCCAGTTGGGAGGGTCCATGTCCATGTCAAAATCATAGAGCTCATCTTCACTCTGGACATCTGCAAAGCCAACACTGTCCACCCTAACGTGAGAAAAAGGTGTCAGACACTTCCCATCTCAGGCATGGATGTGAGGAAGAAAGAAAAGCCAAGTACATGCTCTGCCTGTCAGATGGAGGCTGTTTGATGTCTGAACCTATAGGCACATTCTCTAATTTTGCCCTTTACAACTAACAGTGAATATCTGCTCTTCCAGTATTTCCATAACCCTCCTTTTAATGACACAGATCGAATAATTTGCTTGAAGTCAAACATCAAGACAGAGAAAGGGCATGTTACAATTTCTTTCCTCTGTCCATCTGCAGACACAGAGCCAACAGCAATACACAGGTTTAAAGGGAAGATATGGAAATCTCTCCTCCCTGCCCTACCATCCATTCAAATCAGTAGATACAGCAATCACTCTCCTTCACTCACAGATCAAAGGGTTTATTTGCATATGACTCACTCCACCTGTCCTACATATGGCTGCCAATGTCTGATTTCATGTAAGTGTTGTTAAAGAAAAGGAAAGATCCTGCAGACAACTGTGCTGGCTCAGAACAATGAGCACTGCTGCATTCTGCTCCCTAACCTCTTAAAACCTAAACAATTCAGTGAAGTTCAAACATTTCTAAGCATACTCACTTGCGAAAAGGCTTTGGTGTTCCCATGTCAACCATTCTGCAAGGAATAAAAGAAATTATTAGGGATGCTTATGCCTGAATTCACCCTGCTCAGACACTCAGCATAACTCCAACTAGAACATTTTGTGCCCTATCAGCCTCACCCCCCTGATAAGAGAGTTTTCAGTAATACCACGGCAGCAGGCACACACCAGTGGTTCTAATTCTACCAAGAATGCTTAATACAAATGATGGCACTAATTACTTTATGGACTGAGCTTCAACAGTCACTGTCCCACTGACACAGGAGCTGGACTACAATGATCCTCAGGGTCCCTTCCAACTCAGGATGCTCTGATCCTATCACACTCTCTCAATGCTCACTCAAGCCACCACAGTTACCTCTCTGATTCTCCCTCCTCCTCCTGCAGGTTTTCCAGAGGAGATGGGAACTCAAAGGTGGTGTTGGGTGTGCGGGGTGTGCCATCCATGGAGTCATTGGCAGGTGGAGCTTCTCCTGTCTGCTTCAAACCTGTACAGAATGGAAGTGTGAAATGTCAACAACCAAATCAGAGGACACCAGAGAACTTCCCAGCCCCTTCAGAGCCTCTTGATTCCAGCCTCACTTCAGCTCAGAGCTGGAGGAACTGAATTCCTAGGCTGGTAAGAAAAATCTCAGTGACAAATTGCAGGTGACACAGGACAGGCTGGTGCTTACAAAAGCAGGCACCTGAGGCTGGGTTCTTCCTGTTGGATGATCCAATGCCACAGTGATAGAACCCACTAACAACAATTTCTGATTGTGGTAACATTTCCTAATTCAGAAAAGATGACTAAGGCAAGGAAGGTCGTAACTAATGACGTAGAAACATTTCCTAATTTCTCAAGTTTGTTGCATCAGAACAGCTTTGCACATCCCATTCACAGCACAATCCTGAATCATTGCTCTGCATTCCACCCTACCTGTTTCACTGTCCTTGCTTCCCTCTGGAGAGGAGAAGGGCCCCATTGCCAAGGGAGACATGGGGTTGGCAGGTGGATATGCAGCATCTGCCCCATCACTGGAGGTGCCACTCTGGCGCATCTTGCTGGAATCTGGGGGCTCTGGGCTCACAGAAGATGCTGTAGGTAAGTGCTTTGGGTGCCTGGGCTTCTGCATCTCCATGGCTCTGCCAACTGAACAAACACAGAGCAGTCACACTGCTGAAGCAGCTTGTGTGTTTTCAGGGATAAGGACAGCAACTGGTTCAATACGTCTTCAAAACCGTATTTTAGAAGCAAAAAGTTTACTGAGTCTTAGCATGAATTTTTAAAGGCAGCAGAGACTTTGTCTGGCTTTCAGACTGAAAGAGAACATAGATTTCATTGTCTGACATACTTGCACTGCTATCATGTCGACTTGGTCTCCTTGGTGGGCCCAGAATATTAGGAAAGCCTCTTCTCTTTCCTTTTTCCTCTCCTTCTTTCTCTTTCTTGATACTTTGCTGCAGTTAAAGAAAAACAAACAGATCACTCATTGCTTCAAATTCAGATTTTAACTAAGAAGGGAGAGAAACACATCTTATCTTACCCTTTCCAAAAGGTTGTGGGTGCCTGATCTAACCTTTTCACACTGTCATTGCAGAACTGCTCATAACAGTCTTAACATTTCCAAAGAAGCTGGAATGCTGATGGAAATAAGTGGCTACTGTGACCAGATACACCCCCAGGCTGTGGGAGACAAGTGATCACACCCACAGACACAGAGTTTTGGTGGAAAGATTCATTATGTAACTTGAAAAGTGGGGGTAGCAGGAAGAATAGCTTTCCTGCATTGTGAAGTATGAATTTTTGGGCAAGTTTCTCAAGAAGAAAACTAAAGTGTGCAGGCCAACAGCTTGATTAGCCTTCATGAGACCAGCATGGGATTCAGTGATCCCTGTGTGGTCCTTCCAACTCAGCATATTCTGTGACTTTATGAAACATTTCTCACCCAAAGTTTTAATAAGGTGAAAACTGTGAAAACCATGCAGGTGAAATTCAGGTATAAAAAGGCCACTCATTTCTAACTCCTGTGTGTGAAAACAGATGCAGAACCCAATTCCAGCTGCTGGGTTTGCTGTGCAGCTCAGTCATCCCAGATCCTCTTGGTGCAGCAATGAAGAGGGTGAAATCAGCCCAATTTTTGGTGTGTCATGAAGAAGGGGATTTTGAAATGCTCTCTGGCCATGACACCCCTACCTTGATCTTTGGCAGGAAACCAATTCGGCCACGCTTCTGCTCCAGGTTCCGAGGCTCCTTCACTTTGACCCCCAGGTGTTTCATGTAGGTCAGGATCACATACTGCATTGTGGAGCTACCAAGGGGATAAAAGAGAGGGAGGATAAGGAGAAAGGGAGTGGGAAAATACACTTTGCCAATAAAATTAAGGTCAAATGCAAAGGTGTTATTGAGAAGTTGACTATTTTTAGATTAAAATAAGTTGGTGGGTTTTTTTAATATAAAACACGCTATCCCAGGCACTGGGAAAAATCCAGTTAGTATCAGAATTTCTCCTCTTGCAAAGATAAGATGGAGTTTATAAAGGTGAATGGGTTGAATAGGTTGCCCAGAGAAGCTGTGGCTGCCCCTGGATCCCTGGGAGTGTCCAAGACCAGGTTGGACAGGGCTTGGAGCACCCTGGGACAGTGGAAGGTGTCCCTGCCATGGCAGGGGTGGCACTGGGTGGGCTTTAAGGTCCCTTCCAACCCAGCCATTCTGGGATTCTCTGATAAAGCACATAGAAGCCCAGGAGGTAAACCTAAAATTTTGAGAATTACACAGAAGGTCCTAAAAATCTATAGCAAATACAGATTTGATATCACATAACAGCTTTGAGTTCTGGTAAAAATAAGTAACAGTAAAAAGTTACTGTAGAGTAGAATAACAGCTACTCAGACAGTTGTATACATACAAACTGAACCACACAAGGCACACAGAGAAAATAAATCAAAAAAACCCCATGAACTCTCAGTGAAAATAATTTTTAAGATCTGAACACAGGCAACAAACATCAGCTAGCAAGAGGTGTGCTCTGAATCCCAGTGAGTTCTGGCAGGGGATTTGGGAGATGAGAGTTGGTGGCACAGCCAGGAGAGGGCTCTCTTGCTCTGCTCAGCACAACAGAGCCAGCACTGGGGCCCTTCCTGCACAGACTAAACCCCCCAACTTCCATTACCTCTTGTCTTCCTCCAAAGGCTGAGATGTCATCCTAAATAAAAGAAAGAATTTAAAAATGAAACTCAAAACCAATTAACACCCAGCCATATCCACCCAAGAGCATCAGTGGTTGTGTTCAAAGTGTCCTTTAGGGTGCTAAGAAGGCCCAGCAGGAAAAAAAGCATAAAACTAAAAATCAAAAATGAAGGTTCAGCTGCAAAAAGTGGCTTCAGCCCACATTAAAATTAAAAATGGGTTCTGAAGCTGCAGGTTTCTAAAAAAAAAGGACTGATCTAATAATCTACAAGCTGACAATGGCAGCATTTCCTCTGCACTTTTTTTCACTATTAGCTTAATTTTGGCTGCCATTATTCGAACAGCAAAGAGGGGAAGTGATATAAATGCACTGATATCAAATTGCAGTTCCCAATTCCTTAACTCTGCTGGTTTCAGGTTCAGGGCAGATCCCCTGTTCCTCCTCCACCCCCACAGTCCCACTGCTGTGACTTACAAGACCTCCTCGATCTTGGCAATGATCTGCTCTGCACAGGTTCTCTCCCTCTCCACGGCGCTGCGGTCCCGCACTCGCTCTGCGTCCAGCCTGCTCAGCTCCCCCTCGGCCAGGGTGAGCCCCATGCTGCGCTTCTGCCTGCACAGGGACAGGGCACAGCACTGAGGGGAGGGAGGGAGCCCTGCCCTGCAGCCAGGGGCACAGCACTGAGGGGAGGGAGCCCTGCCCTGCAGCCAGGGGCACAGCCAGGGGCACAGCACTGGTGGGAGGGAGCCCTGCCCTGCAGCCAGGGGCTCAGCACTGAGGGGAGGGAGCCCTGCCCTGCAGCCAGGGGCACAGCCAGGGGCACAGCACTGGTGGGAGGGAGCCCTGCCCTGCAGCCAGGGGCACAGCCAGGGGCACAGCACTGAGGGGAGGGAGCCCTGCCCTGCAGCCAGGGGCACAGCCAGGGGCACAGCCAGGAGTCTCAGCACACCCCAGTGTCACACATGGCTCCTGGCCGTGTCACAACAGAGAACTCCTGCAGGGACTTTGGGGAGTGACAGGACAAGGGGGGATGGCTGCAAACTGGAAGGGTGGACTCACACTGGGTATTAGGGAAAACCCTTCCCTGTGAGGGCCTGCCACAGGCTGCCCAGAGAAGCTGGGGGATATTTATTAAGATAGGCATTGCAACCATCAAGAAGTGGTTATTCTGCAGCCAACTCTTGTGCACACAACCCAGGCTGTATATTTAAAGCATATACTTGAACTGAGACAATTTTAGGGATGAATTAAATGGGAATTACACAGACAACTGGTGTTACCTGAAATCTTCCAGATTCCTCTGAACTTCTGGACACACCTTATCTTGCATGGTTTGGATAAACTGGCGATGAAGCTCTTCAGGAAGGAGCTCTGGCCGCCTTCTGTCTGTGAGTCAGAGAAGTTCACAAATGATTTGTTGAGAAGTGTCCTCTCCATTTCAGAATAAAGTCATTCCCCTGACTACTTTAACCCAAGGCAAGAATACCCTACCTAGTTCCAAGGATATTTCATCTGGAACTGGAACTTTGAGATTCTGTAAAAGAAAAGAAAGGCTGGGAGAACAAACAACAACAGCAGCCCAAATAAAACCCACAGCACAAACCAGACAAGAATATCCCAAAGCCTAAATCACACAATCTCATGCTTTTAAACAGGAGACTCCTATCTTGAATATATTTCCCAGGGATATTTAATCTAAATATGTGGTATAGAAACCTCTGCTACAGTATCTGCTAGTTTAATTCATGACAGTAAAGAATCTTTTCAGTCTTTCTAACAGACAAACAGGATTTCCCAATCCTTGTAATAGCCACATCAATATCCACAGCAACTATTAACCCAAAGGCAGTGGAGAACAGCCAGAGCTTGCTTATCTATCACTACATTATTTCTCCTATCAGGCAGCAAATTCCCTGAGTGATGGTGTTACCAGCCATCTGAGGCTATATTCATTTTCCTGTACTCACTGGTAACATTTAAACAAAAATCTCTAAAACCTTTTTTCAGTTCTTATTATAACATATTATTAAATATTTTATTTTTTTTTCCTTTGGAGGACTTAGTGTTTTCCAGTTCAGGTAAGTGGAGAAAGGTAAAAATCAGCTTGGCTAGATGTGCTTGAAATTGAAGGCAATGACTGGAACCTACTGCAGCTCTGTCCAGGAAGAACTGGTAAAACTCCAGGAAGACTCTCCGGGTCTCTTTGGAGTTGGTCTGCTTGTACAGGTCTGTGTAAAGGTAGCACAGCTGTGGGAGACAGGAGGGCAAGAAATCAAGGCATACCACAGGAACTCTTCCAGCACCCCAACTCCACATTTTCTTTCAAATATTTCACAGAATTCCCATGGCTGGATTGAAACCCTCCCCAGGTATTTTCAGTCACCGGTGGAAGGGGCAGGAAAACAGGCAGAGAGAGATCAGACCTTCCCTGCAGACAACTAATTCCACAACCTGAGGGTGGAATGAAATGCTCTCCAGAGCTAAATATTTATTTGTAAGCAGCTACATGTCAAGGAGACAGACCTCTTTGTGCTCCTCCCTTTATCTGAGAACACAAAGGAAGGATTTATCAGCTTCATGCCTGCACAGGGTCTGCATTTCTGCCCTTGCCAAGTCACAACAGTGAGTATCACAGAAGGAGATCCTGATCCTACCCATGAGGGCCAGGGAAACAAGTCCAGAACATCCTACCAGTGCTGCAGGATCAAATTGAGACACCACGTGGTGCAGCAGAACAGCCAGGTGAGCCGGGCGAGACTTGAGCAGCTCGATGTTCTGGAAGCAGCTGCACTGCCCATTGATCTGCAGGACACAGGGAGGAAATGCTGAATTAGCCAAGAAAGTCATGCAGAGATAAACCAGGGCAGCTAAAATAACAGAAACTGAATCAGCAGATGAAATAAGGCAAATTAATTTCTAGAACTTTGAAGTTTTGAGAAGAAACAAAGAATAAGAGACTCAAAGATGGCATATTGTCATAAACCCCCCAAATGTTCCTGTTTGGCAAGATCAGCCATAACAGCAATCCCATTCCCTAGTTCTTGCTTCACCACACAAGAACTGCCCAATACAAGCAAGTCATGAAGCACCGGTAGTTTACGTAGAGAGGAAAAGAAAGGGATTTTTCCCATTCTGGTCAAGAAGAAAAAGGATGGTTGAGGCCAAGATTCATTCCCACCTGCTCCTGTTCCGTGTCAAAGTCATCATCCTCTGCTCCAATGATCTGAGTGCCCACTCGGGACAAAGGACTTCCAACACTGCACTGGGAATCCTGGGGGAGTTGGGAGCAAGGGGAGGAGAAGGGAAGGGAAGAAAAGCATGATGCTATTACTGTCTCAGCACAGTAAACCCACTTTACCAAGTTGGAGATATTCCTATCCCTGTTTATGCTTCTCAAAACTCCATGGAAACCCACATGCCTTCCCTCAGCCTTGGCCAAGCCTGCAGCCATGAGGTCCCCTCAGGAGCCAAACACTCAGAGCCACCAAAGCAGATGATTCAAGACCAACTGCATCATCTACAGACACAGGCACACCAAGCATGTGGCATATGACAAATGCCATCTTAGTGTAAATGGAGAAATATGACTTTGGAAAGATAGACAGACGAGGGGGAAAATAATTGAGAAGTCATCCTAAGGATGCTGATACGTTCAGACAGGTCTGCACTTCCTGCTGTGTTCCACTGTTACCACTGCTGGTAATGCCAGCCTCAAAATGACTAAATATCCTGGAAAAAAAGGCTGGACTCAAGGATTAAAATATGTACAACTGCTCTACCTATTTTCTGCCCAGCTGTTTTACTGCTGATTATATATTTCTCACCTCTAAATGACCCTGCTCTTAAGTTCCATAAACATTTACTCAGCTAATTAACTTTCCCTGCACAATTTTAATTGCATTTTTATTTTCTAAAGCAAAGTTCATGCATGCTCCATTAAGAAGTGAGGGAAAAGCAGCAAGATTTTAATGGGCCCTTTACAGGAGATGCTGTTGTGACACCTGATGTTTGGTACTCACAGTATCTTGAACCTCAGCCTTTTCTGGGCTCTCATCTGAATAAATCCTCTCCTTCAAGCCACTGCGAGGACTCTGGGAAAGAAGGAAGTTCACTTCTGGTCAGCACCAGCAAATCCAGCAAAGTGAGAACTGCACACCAAGTCTTTCAGCCACAGCAGCCAAAACTTCTCCTTTCTCACAGAGCAAACTGCTCAAATGTGTGTCAGTTAACAAAAAAAACCCCAAACTCGGCTGAGTGCAGCAGCAGTTTTGGTAACAAAGCTGGTGACACTGAGCAACAGCAGAGCTGGAAAGTCTACCACTTGTCCTTAGCCTTCTGCTTGCTCTCCCCACCTCTGCTGACACTTCATCATTAGCTCTCTCCACCTCCTGGCAATCCTCTTCCTCAAGAGCCCTGCAGCCCCTTGGCTTTATTCACACAAACCACGTGCTCTTGGCTCATCTTCAGCGTGTCCAAAGGTTTGCTCAGCCAGGCCACCACTCAGGCTGTTGCTTTCCAGCCTGTCTTTTTCCACAAGGTTATTCCACCCCAGCTGCACAACTCTGGAGTTCCTGTTCAACTTCCAAAGGTTTCTACTGCCTCCAATCCTTACATTTCTGAGTCCCTCCAGATGAACAAGCTCGAATGTTTGGTGTAACAATCACCTCCAGTGATCAAATACATCCACAATACTGACAGGATTGTATTAGAAAGGTAACTGTGAATTTTTTCTGCATTTATCATATAGAAACATAAGTGACATCTGGTCAGATTTTAATCTGGAGGAGGAATGATTCAAATTAGAGTCATGTCTGCTCACATGTGACCCACCTTCCTTTCACTTCCAACTGCTGGTACAAATTTAGCTCCCACATCCTTAAGTTAATCAACAAACTCAGGCCAAATCCAAGCACAGAGTCACAATTCCCCTGCACTAATCAGATAGTGACTTAATTAAGGATTAGGCACTGCAACAGGGAGAACACACGAGCTCACATTGACAACTAATGAGTGGACAGATTTAAGAGCCTTTACTTCTGGCAATAACTGGAGCTTATTTGGTAGAAGGAAGGCTCTTCCCACTTCCATGGCAACTTGCCCATTGACTGGATGTGAGTCACAGTACTGCAACTGGAACATTCTCTTAGAAGATGTTCTAATTGGCATGCGAGCTCTGAGAAAGATACTGGCATCTATCTTTCTTTGTCTGGTTACAGGGAAATCTAATCCTGGAGAGAAGCCCAAACCCACACTATTTCTTTCCCAGTGCCCAATACAAGTCCAATATATCATGTTTTCTCAGGGCAGGAGCTTTGGTGGGTACTGAGGAGCCTATTCCAGCAATGCCCAGTGTTCCTGAGACAGCACATGTGTCATACATGGGACAACACAAGGAACCTGCACAAGAAAATGAAATCCAAAGAGTAGAGAAGCAAAGTCCTGGAGCTGCTGCAGACTCACATCAGCAATGTCACTGTTGGGTCTGGAGGGGCTGTCCCCACTGTAATCCAGTTTGCTCACACAGTCCCCACTCTCGGCCTCCCCTTCACTGATCTGCAGCGACTCCGACACAGACCTGGAGGACAAGACTCCATCCTAAAAAGATAAAATGAGTTGGGAGACAGCACAGAGCAAGGAGAATATTTTAAGGGATGATCTTTAAAAGTCAGATGTTTCAAAAGCCAGTTTGTTCATGCAACTTATAAAACTTTCTTAATTTATCTAGAAGAGGCTGCAATGCTTTTCTAAGAGAAAATGACAGAAACTCACACCCACTTTTCAGGACTTATCACAGGCAGAGGGAAAAGGGGAAAAATAATACCAACTATATTTATTTTTTTGCAAAAGCAAAGCCTCTTTCACATCCTGCCTGACACTACACTGCACTGCCTGGCAGCCTCTACAAGCTTAACTCCAAGTCTCAGCTCTAGAGGGTGCAACCTGCCTGTCCAAGCAGAGCAGAGCCTGGCAGGGAACTCCTGCTTGCCCTCAATGCCATCATCCCCCAAGAATTTCCACCTGGAGCACCCCAGAGATGCCTGCCACGTGGAGTTACCTGAGTGCAGCCTGTGGCTTTGGAGAGCTGCTCCTGCAGCTGAGGAATGTGCTTCTTGGCCTCCTGGATCTCTTTGAGCAGGCGGGTGGTGGGTGATCGGCCGTACTCCTCTTGGAGAGACTGCACAACAGTGGAGCTGCCACTCAGCATCTCAGAGCTACAGCCCACTGCTTATCTTCAGTCCAGTTACACATTTCAGCAATAAACACCTGCTACACAGTGTCTGTTTCCTACAGCTCTGTAAGCAGTGAGTCAACAACCCATCTCTGCCTTTGCAGCAGACCTTCCCCCATCCCTCTGCACCCTGCACAGCCCCAGTACCTGCAGCCGCTCCTGCTCCTTCTGTAGCATCTTTCTCAGAATCTCCACCTTCTGGTTGTGGACAATATTATTCTCCTCCTGGAAAATACAGAGAGATTAAGGGCTGCGTTTCTTTGGTGGGGCTGGGAAGATAAGGAGAATGGACATGCCCATTTTTCATCTGCTTCCTAAACACAGGCTCTAAACAAAAAGCAATTCAAGTTTCCAAACACTACCCCCTTTGCATTTTTTCCTATTTTTGAACACAGCTGTCAACATTTAAAAACCCCTGAGATGGGACTGGATATTTTCACTTGCAAAAATGTTTTTCACTAAGTGAATAAATACCCAGTGACAGGATAAATATTGCAATGTGTGATTTGTGCAAGAAGCTCTAAACAACCCAGGAAAAAAAATACCTGACTATGTTTCTTCCTCTGCTACACCAGTTCTTTGGAAGGAGAGCTTTAAATCTTACCCCCATGAGCACTGGGCTAGTGATCCTTTCTGCATTTCCTGATGTGCCAGGCGAGTGGGGAGATGTCATGATGGGAGACATATGCCCAAATGCTGCCAGATCCACGTCAGAATCAGCCAAGGGAATCTGGGGCGACCCTGGTGGGCGCCCCTGGACAGTGAGAGCTACATAGGAACCCGCTGCAGGGAGACAAGGACAGGCCACAGGTCAGACATCTGGAGAGTTCCTGGATTCCATGTCTGGGATTCACCCTGGGGACAAAACTCAGACCATTCTTCACCCATTCCTCCTTCAAACCTGAGAGCGCTGTCAGCTCTGGTTTAGAAATATCCATTTAAATTTCAGGTAATCCAACGACTTTCATGATAACCATCCTTTATAAAACCAAGGAACCCAATTTCTAGCCCAGCAGGTTGTATTTACAGCATACACAGGTTCATGCCACAAAATAAACTCTGCTAGGGTGGAAGGAACCACCACCACCTTCTTCCTTGTACAAGATAATCAACCAAGAACACACTTCCTTTAGCAATGCCAGTACTTTGCAAGCATCATACAGCAATGTACTTAAAAGTGCCTGAATAGCTCTGGTATTTAAGGTGGAAACAAAACATGGGAAAGCACCTATGCAAGTTCAAACATCAAGCTAAGGAGAACCTACAGGGGAATGCATCAGCTTAAGGTCGAGATGTCAAAATTACCCCAATTTCACTTCCCTGTTTCATACACTCCCTTTGTCCCTCACTGGGCATGGTCAGACCTCACCCCTGTCACCTGAAGGCTCAATCAGCCTTTCAAATGATGCCTGTCATGCTTTAAAGGAGCCCAGGGACAGAAAGAGCCACCTGCCTTTACTTACACTTGATCAGCTTTACCACCTCCAAATGGTTCGAGTGTGTTACGAGGGTGCCGTTCACCTGGGCCAGGGAGGAGGAGAAAATCAAGTGTTTAGATACTGATTTCCAACCAAAGCCATCCACACATTGCACAAAAAGCACTGCAAGGAGGAACAGTATTTTCTTTCCACCCCCATCTCTATTGCTACATCTTTCAAGACACCACCCAGATAAACAATTTTCCCTCTAACAGTTTATCTCAGTGAGCAGAGCAGAAAGAAAACTACACACATACAAAAAACCTCCAGGCAGTCAAACAAACATAAAAACCCAATCCATCTCTGACTGGGCAGGAAAACAACAGGGTAGCTAATTTAATTCATTAATTTAAATGCCTGGTTGAAATCCCAGCTCTATTTGTGTTAGTGGCTGCTGCAGCACAACCATCACTCTGCACCAATAACCTACACAGCCTTTTCAGCTCCTGATTTGGTTTCTTAGTTGCTTGGCAATAAAAGAAAACATGGATCTGGGGACACTCAGGGGAAAAACAGTAATTCAGGCACACTTTTTATTTACAGGTGATTATTAATAACTCTCCATTCCTTCTCTCCCCTGACATTTCTGTTTCTATTGTATTTGTGATATTTGAACCTGGTAGGACCCTGGACTCTCCCACAAAGCTCTGAAATGAGAGGGATCCCCACAGCAAAACTAACATTGAACAGTGGGATTTCAGTGGTTACTGGTGTGGTATTCCCAGACCATGGACACAGACCATTCCTCTATCTGCCAGGCAAATGAAAACATCCCAGCAGATGTAACAATGGCATTTTTTCAGGGATAGAGCTCATTTAATACACAGGATCCATTTCCCTTACCTTGATAATTCTATCCCCTGTTTGCACTCCAGCCCGCATGGCTGCTCCATCTGGAGGGGAAAGAATTCCTTTAGTTCCCATTCCAATACAAACATTCAAAGCCAAAATGGTTTGAACACTTCTGTAGTTTCATGCAAAACTACTTCCTGCACTCAGCCAAGCTTCCTCTGTCTCTAGCAGGTTAAAATCTCTGGGCATCTAGTCTAGTCCAGAGCAGTTCTGTCCTCCCTCGGCAGTGGATACCCCAAAGCCACAATCCCAGCACGTTCCAAGGAGTCCTTTCCTTCCCCCTGGATACAAGAGGGCAGTTTCAATCCCTCAGACAGGGAGGAGATGATTCACTGCACCCCAACAGCTCAGCACTGCTCTACACACCCACTCCCAAGCCCCAGCCATCCCACCCGTGGGGATTTTGGGAGGTTTGTCCTCCCTGTCCCGCCCCCACTGCCCTGCTCCCCATGGGAACCCCCAGGCTGCCCCAGGCTGGCACCCTCAGCACCCTCCTTGCCCACCTTCCTTGACGGACTGCACGAAGACCGGGTTGTCTCCGCTGACTGTCAGCCCAAAGCCGTTCTCATCCCGCTGGATCACCACGCACCGCTGAACGAGCCCTGCAGAGCAAAGGTGGGCAAAGGGCAGCAGAGAGAGGAGGAGAGAAATACAAAGAGACACAAGCTGGGCATCAGTCCAAAACCTTATCCTCCTAGATAATCACAGAGCACTGAGAGGAACTGGTACAGTACAACAGAGGGGAAATATATGAGAGACAGAAACAGGGCAGCAGTCCAGGAACAGAGAGGGATGTCAAGACAGGTCAAGCTTCTTGCTTCAGCTACACAAAACAGGGAGATACAGCAGCAGAGATGCAGACAGCCCTGGCACATCACACACAACTCGAGGTACAGGCAGCTTTTAAAGAAGGGCAGCAGTCCACAAACCAATGAGCATCATTTCCCTTTGTCTGTGTTAAGAATTTTCCCAGTACAGCAGAGGGCTGTCAAGTTCTGCTTCATCAAAAACACCACACACCTGCAAGAACTCACAAATCCCTCAGACTAACGTGAGGGGTTTGGACTAAACCAGATTTATTGATCAGGAAAAGTTCTCCCCATTCTCAGCACAAATCTCCTCTTGGGGCACCTTCTGTTCCAGGTGAGAGTATCACACAGACCCAGAGCAGCAGCAGGAACTACCCTGAGCAGGACTTGTGGAATAAAGACCCTGCTTCAGGCTACTGAAGTTCAGGGCCAAAATCCCAGGAGATTTGAGTTTGAATCTGCTCCTCCTTTAACTTGCTGTGAGACATCAAAGGCAATTTATTTTGTTTCCTGGTATACTCAGTATAATGTGTACAGAAATGCTGCTGCTGAGATAAATTTCCTTAGTAGGTGCAGCATTTTGACAAGGTGAGATGCTTCCCCAACGTTCCTTTAGTTACATCACCCTTATTTCTAACAGCTTGCTTTGCTTCTTCCTTTCTACAGCCACATCAGGCAAAATTCCTACACCAGTGTCCTGAGAAGGAATTGGGAGTTCTTCTCCATCAGATACCCAAATCATGGCAGTTTTGTTTAGCACGGAGGGAGCAGGGGGAGCTTTCCCAGACAGACTGGCTTTTCTGGAATAATTTTTAAGGAATGAACTGTAAGAGAGTGTGGAGTCATACCCACGTCTTAAATTACTCTCACACCACTACAGCTCCTTTCACTTCTCCAGAGCAACTCCTAATGGAAATGAGAAGCCTCAAGTGAAAACACAGCCTGCCCAGTCAATCCTGTTCTCCTCCAATGTGGCATATCTGCAAATGGGTGTGGGAACAGGCAAAAGGGGGTGTTCCAGGACTTTTGCAGCAGACTGCTCACAGTGTCATATCCCAGAACTCATGGGACACACACAGTCGGATGGGATGGATGCAAGGTGAGAGCAGACAAGGGGAGACCCCCCTGCCTCTCACCCCCTCTTTGCAGGGTTAAAGGAAAGAACATGCCTCTCCCTTCTGCACCTCCCATTCTTCTGTGTGACCAAGTCTTGAAGTCTCACTTCACAAGAATGATGCCCCAGGGTGGGGTGTGGGAACATGTGCTATTTCAGAAAAACAGCTCCTTTCCAAGCCTGGTGCCAGCCCTACAGGTTTTATGAGTAAGAAATCAAAGGAGTCTTTAGACTCCTAAGAACTGTCCTTGTTTAAAGACACAGAATAGCCCTGAGTACTCACTGCTCTTCCACTGGATTCCTTCTTTCCCAAACCAACAACCCTTGGATCTATTGATAACCTTCCTCCTTGAATGAGCCTGATGCCAAAGCAGTGGCAATGCAGTAAGTGAGGCAACATAAACTGGCCTTACAGAGTACAATTTAAGTTCCCAGAGTAATCAAGTTAAAATGTTTCACACCACAAATCTCAATTTTACTCCAAACCCCCTTTAATGTGGAAGCAATCGAAATTAGGACAACCCAAACCCAATATTGGTTGTTCCCTGTATTTGCTCCCTTCAGACATGGAACGGGCACTTAACCCTTCTCCTGACACAACATAAAGGCTGGAATGAGGTGGAGGTAGGCCAGCTGAGAGATTCCATGCTTGACTGGGATACACAGCAGCTTTATAGTGATTTCAATGAAATTATCTGCAAGTTTCCTGAAGATAACACTATTACCTGCAGAACCAGACCAGCTCTGATAGCACTCCCTGCTTGAACCAGGCACACTGAAAAGAACAACCTTGAAGTGCTCTCCTGAACCCCCTAAACCTGCCATTTGCTCACTTTGGTCCTCTAAGTAAAACCCATTCAATTTGAAATCTGCTGCGTGGTGGAATTTTAAGAGCAGAGCAGCAATGTTTTCATAACCCACGTCTGGTACCTTGAACACCTCATCAGACACTCTGGAATGGACTCACAGGAAAGCCACAAACCACTGGGAGCCCAAGGACACCAAGGGGAAGTTTCCAAGAGCTGTTCCCATCACGCCTGGATATCACAGGGCCGTGAAACTACCAACTAAAGCAGCTTCAGCCCCTGCAGGACTCGGGGGCAACATTGACCAGCCCATGTCAGCAAGTGACAACCAGCTTTTCAGTCACATTCTTCCCTCTGTGTTCCAATCCTCAGTGTTCCCTGGATGGAAATCCTGAGTCATTCATTTTGAAATATCTTACCATGATCTTTCACTTTTTCCAGATTAAACTTAGTGAATATTACAAGGTCAACAGAACTCATCACGAGCAGTACTTAAAATCAAATCAATAATAATGTTATTCCCACAACTGCTTTCACTTCACACTATCTCGATGGCACAAAGTGAGGAGACAGCACTTAACTGTGCTTTAAGTATACAAAATTAGATTGTATGTTTGTGCCTTGAGTGGACTCAAAATTCTGTGGAGAAAACAATAAATCTTAATCTTTAGTTGTGCTCATGCAGATGATGATTGCCCACACTCCCTGGTGCAGCCTCGAGGCAGGAGCACAGCAAAGCAGCCAGCTGAGTGCTGGAGGTAAAGAGGTTTAGGATGAAAAGTGAAAGCAGAGAGAAATGCTGCAAGCAGAGCAGAGAGGATCCATCTTCAGTAGGTGGCACTAGTCCCTCTCCATTCTCCAGCCCCGACCCAAGTGTGCCTTTGGAGAATGGGAAAGGGGAAAGTCGAACTTCTCAAGGTCATTGACACCCCATGCTTAAAATTACTGTCTCAAACAGTCTTGCCAGATACATTTTGATTCTCCAAGAGCTTCTTTAGTAAGAAGGTCATTTACTTTCTTCTCTTCTACACAGCTTAACTATTTGGAAGTTACTCAACAAAACAGAATTTATTAGCAGCTCCCAACAACCAGAGAAGTGCTTCATTCTTAAAACCTGACTCCCTGGAGAGAATGGAGAGAGCAGGTTGGATAGGGCTTGGAGAAACCTGGCCTAGTGGAAGGGGTTGGAAGCAGTTGCTTCTTAAGGTCCCTTCCAACCCAAGCCATTCTGTGAGTCCATGAGCCATGAATTCCATCTCCCATAACACAGTGGAGCTTTCCCTCTGCTCCAGCTCTGCAGGACACGATGGGAGCTGAGAGTTCTGAACTATAACCTCCCCTGGGGGCATGAGGCCACAATAGGAAAATGCAGTTTAATAGAGTGATTTGAAATGAATCATTCCATAAACAAAACCCAAACTCCTTGGGGATTTGAGATTGTCCAAATGTTTCACTTCATTTGGGAAGCTTTCTTTCTATAAAATATTTTCAGAAACGCTGCTCCACAGAATAAATAGAACCATCAGCTTTTATAAGGACAGTTTCTCAGCAGATGAAATCCTGAATTTCAGTTCTAGTTATTGCTATGATTTCATACCAAATGCCATATAAGCAGCATTCCTCAGATTCTTGCACTAACAGAAGTCATGCAAAGTCAGTGCAACAACTATATTGTTTGAAGGAGTGCAGTCCATAGTGCCTTGCTAGAAGTGTTATTAACAATGGCACTGAATAGTGGTCATAAAACAAGGGTTGGTAACCTTTTTAGAAAAAAAGAACCATGTATTTTAACATGATAAATAGGACTATCTGTTCCCATGGCAACACCACATTCAACCCCTGTGGTCCAGCCCCCCCTGCATTCCCAGCCCTTCCTGGCTATTCCAAAGGGCTCCCAAAAGTCCTTTAAAAAGTCTGCAAAAATAGTGGCCACATCACAAAGCTGATAAGAACTGCAAGGAGCAAACCAGGAAGTGTAAGCTCAATTTAAAACCAGCTCACATCTGGGGTTTCAAGGCAACAGAAAAATAACAAAATTTATCTGAAAGTTGGAGACAATGTGAGTGTGTGTAAAGTCTGGGCTAATGTTTGGGCCAGAAACTGATCATTACTAAATATAAAGGTAGATATTTTTGGAGAGCAACAGAGTCATGGGAAAAGGAAAGGGAAACTGATACCTCACCTAGCACCCTGAAAGCTAATTTCAGTTTTAAGTTTATTTAAGAGATGAAAATTCTACTTTGAGAAACAAGTATTAAGTATCGTGGGAGATTATGGCACTAATTAGTAAATTACAGTATATCAAACTACACTCAGTCTCTCTCCTGATCATCTAAATTTTGTTGAATATACAAATATGAGATGGTTGGATTTATGAAAGGAAACATCACACTATGAGCTTCGTGTCACTATAAATTAACTTGTGTATATCAGAGCAATTTCCCTACCTAACCACTTTGCTCCCCCAGCCACTCATTTACTTCAAGAAAGTCTGGTCTCTTGCTCCTTAATTAAAAATTTCCAGGGGTAAGAACAAACACTCACACAAAGCCACACCTCCTTTTCCTGCTGTCATTCCAGACTTCTCTATTATCCCCTCTCCAATGGCCAGTTCCTATCCAGCCACCAGCACGAAAAATGCCAGTACAGTATTTCTACCTGTAAGTTTTGGAATAGTTTGGCACCATCCAAAGCAAACAGCAGAGCTCTCCACACACCCCAGAGAACCTGGGAAAAGCAGAGGGCAGAGACAAAAGGCAGGGCCAGCCCAAGCCTGCAAAGGCCACTGGAAAGGAAGGATGAGTGGAAACTGCTCCCCCAGATCCTGGACACGGCAGAGCATCTGCAGGAAACTCGAGGGGAAGTCCAAGCTTACGTTAGGAAGTCGTGTTTCTTTCTGGCACACATGAAAAGCCAGGACACTGCACAGACTGAGGGAGGTGAGTAAACACAGAGACATCCCATCAAACACACCAAATGTTTCCTGTCATTAACCTCCAGCAGTTGCACAGCACCCCCAGGATCTCAGGGTGAGCAGCACTGGGGAAGGAACAGAGGCAGCCCCAGTAAGCAGCACCCTGGCAGGGGCAGCACCCTGGCACACAAACTGCAGCAGCAGCCCCAAATCCCTGCTCTCCAAGCAGGTCAGTTCCCTGCTCACTCCCTCTGACAGGGCAGGAAGAACTACAAGCTGCAGCAAGCCAGGTCTCTCTGAGACAGGTTTCCAGCTCTGCTGAAGCAAATATCTCCCAACTTGTTTACTGAGGAACACCCTCACACCCTGAGGAACATGACTATCATATTACATTTCTTAAAACAAACAAAAAAAACAGTGTGTGATTCAAAATTCCAGGGGAAGCAGAGAGATCTCATTTCTACACAAGGAACAGGACACACCTCCCTCCACTGCATCAGCTAAAGGGCTTTCCCAAAGATTGGTATAGAAGGAACTCTTCAAGGCTGGTGGTTTTTTGGAAGGTTTAGGGTTTTTTAAAATTACTTTTTATTGAGTTTTTTTGGGTTTAGGTTTGTGAGGCTTTTTTATTTTTCAGTGTTCCTCACAACCAGAGCTATGACAGCATCCTTTGGTATTACAGAGGTGGTTTAAGCAGCTGGATCACAGCCACCAACACCTGGCAGTTTTATTCCAGTGGAATGATAAAAGCTGATAGTGGAGCAGTCATTGCATCTGCCCAAAACCCCACAGCAGGTTATGCAGCAGCAATTTTCTTAACAGATTAACACAAGAAGGTATCACAGATTGTTTTAAAAACATGAAGGAGAAATAAAAGGAAAGGAAAAGAAAGGCAACCCATGGCTGGAGTCAGGACATGCACACTTAGAAACATGAAACGCAGCAGCCCTGGCCACGTTCAGCCCAGGTCCAAGGGTCTTTACAAGCTGTAGGATCCAAAAAAACCCTTTAACTTGTGAAAACTTCCTGCTTTCTAGTTTCTACCATGAGTGCAAGTACCTTTAGAGAGTGGAAACTGAGCAAGTCAGTGCAGACAGAGAGGATGGGGAGTGTCACAGACTGACAGGGTGCACCCAACAGGCCATCACAGTGCAGTGACAGCACCGTGACATGTGGGGCCATTCCCAGCCCAAACTGCCTGTTCCATGCCACTGGTTCCAGGCCACAAGCCCCCACACAGCAGTGATACACAGCACAGCAAGGTCACTGACTCCCTCTGGAACAGAGAATGGGGAAGCTCATACTCTTACATTTATTTAATTCATTTGCAGATACATCTTCCCATTTCTGTGAAACACACAAAGGACCTGAGTGGAGATCATGTACAAATAATGCCAAAAGATGCATTGCTCACTCCAACCTCCACAGTCAGAGCAAGACACAGGCTCTTCTACAGCCACAGCCCCTCCTCAGTCCAACATGACACAATACCCAAAACCCCAGTGGCACAAGGTCTCTGGGTGGGTAACAGGAGAACCCAGGTGAGAGCTTGCCAGGTTAGTTTTCCAGCCACTACAAAACTAGAAGCTGATACACTAAAGCAACACTGAAGCCCAGTTTGCCCAGTCCCTGCTGCAGAGCCAACCATGCAGATCATGGGAAGGGTGGGAAAGCCTGGGATGCACAGACAGAAAGCATGGAGCTGCCCAGGGATGAGGCTGCTTTAGCTTACCATACGTCTCGGATCTACTCTCCTCAGAACTAGACTTTGTCTTCTTGGAGGAGCTATCTGCACGAGAGCAGGAGAGAAGGAGAGAGAGATATAGAAAATATGGAGACCAAACATGAGAAAAAAAAAATTCATGAAAAAACACAGACTGATTTATTGGGTTAAATCGTGCAAAACACACAAACGAGATGTGAACAAAACACAGGCGGAACACTTGGAATAAGGGGTGAATAATGAAGACACAGGCAACACCACACAGAACCTGCCACAGAATTTAAGATACAATAAAAGATGTTTTCTGCAGGAACTACAGAAAGGATTCTGGATAAAAACAGTCCCAGCAGAGACACTGGTGTTGTTTATCTGCAGAATGAGTACCCAACACAGGCACAGCAGTTCAGCACCCTGAATTAGCCCGTACCAAGAAGACCCTTTTCTGCAGGTTGCAGTGCAGGGCCCTGGGGCAGAGCAGAGCCCAGGCTGCACACAGTGCTGCCAGGTAACAGCTCCCAAATTTGGAGGGACTGGCAGCAAATTAACATCAAAGCACTCCTGAAGTTTGTTTCTGAAGAAAAGAAGCTTCTTCATAGCCCAAGACCTCCTCCAACCTGAAATCAGTTTACATTCCCTATTCTCAAGGACAAAGGGAAAGAAGACAAGCACTACTTCATGTCTTCTCCCTTATAGGATTTTTTAAGGCCATTTAAAGCCCATTTGCATTTATTTGTGCACACTAGGGAGGTGTCATGCAGTAGTGACAGAAACCACTAACAGGCTGGTTTATAAACATCAGCTTCAAATGTCATTTTGCAAAAAAACATACCCTACAAGTTGTACCATTCAACTCTCCTGCCTTCCACAAGCCCCAGGGACAGCACAATGCACAGACATGAAAAATGCACATTGCAGGGGGCCAGGAGGCTCAGACAAGAGCCTGTCATGCATTTAATGAACACACACAGAGTCACTGGGTTAGTGTTTCAGAGAGAGTGAAGAATCCCTGTGTGCACCCTCATTTCCCAGACAGCTCCAGACAAGCTGCCCAAATTGACCCTAATTCAGCCTTTGGGAAGGTTAAAAAAATAGAATAGCACATCCTTTAAAAATAGATGTTTATCTTAAAATGTATCACGCTGGAAACAGCAAATTCACTTTGCAAGTGGCAGAGAGGGATCCAAATTTACTAAGGCCCAAAAGTCAAACCAAACCCCCCAGAACTAAAACCCAAATGAGGGAAGGCAGCCCTAGTCGAGCCTACAACAGCTCCAATGTCACACTCCAGTAAAGCAGCTGACAGAACTCCTCACAACTACCTACAGCACTTGCCTCCTGAAATTTCAGGCTGACTCTTCTGAAAGTGGAAGTAGTTCTGATTATTTACTGAGCAATTATAATTATTTACTGATACTCTAATCCACATTTATTATTAGATGTGCATGTTTAAAAGCAATGCCCACACGCTTCCAAAAGCCTTTGCAGAACAACCCAACTCTGAAAACCACATTTGCTGGCACATGAAAATAGTTTTTAACCCTAATTTCCAGTGCTTTTCAAAGTGAAATGTAGATTTTCAGACTGTACCTGTGGGATCGAAGTCGTGGGTGCTGCTGCAGCGCTCAACCTTCTGCTTCTTGTCAGCTGGAGACTCTCTGCTCAAAATGCTGCCGTGTCTGTGGCAGAACAAAGCACAAACCCTCACCACAAGAGCCCAGAGGAGCTGTCTGGCTGCTGGGGCTCTCAGCAATAACCTGAGCCGGGGTTCTCTGCTCCCCAGAAATCGAGATTAAAGCAGGGGCGTTAAGTTCGCTTAAAACATTTATTCCCAGGCTGAATTCAAGTGGGAAAATGATCTCCCTCAGAACCTTTGGGAGTGTGTCCAAGGTTCTAGAAACAGCCTGGTTAACCTTCAGAATTAGTAACAGCAAGGGCATTCTCTTTATCACTCCATTTTAAAAGCAAAATGAAATTAAGCTGCATAAAACTGATAAGGCTCCTGCAATCTTAACTCTGCCTCCTCCCCAGCACCCATGCAATATGTTTGCATGCAAGAATTAAAGATTTAGAATATCCCCCTGTACATTGTGTGCCAACTGAAGTGTCCCTTTACCATCTCAAATCTCAGGTAAGATGAGCCTGAGTGAGGTAACAGAATGCAAATGTAACACCACGACAGGCACTTTAAGTCCACCACCAACTATATTTTTGGCCCCTTGTCCCCATCTGAGCATTCATTTCTCACATCTGTAGTGGGTACTGTGGTCTCTGTCAGTACAAGTACTTATTTTTCCTTTTAAAAGCATTTCTCATTCAAAAATACTGCAGCACAATTTGCAATAAAGGCAAAAAGTCAAGTTTCAGGAACTCACCTCGTCGGTTTTTTGAGAGGAAACCTGAAAAGGAAGAAAGAACAGAAGTTTAATGAACTTTTGTTTCTCAGTATTATCCTTGGTACCAGCA
Source organism: Campylorhamphus procurvoides (assembly GCA_013396655.1). Taxonomy (NCBI): domain Eukaryota; kingdom Metazoa; phylum Chordata; class Aves; order Passeriformes; family Dendrocolaptidae; genus Campylorhamphus; species Campylorhamphus procurvoides. The sequence continues at coordinate 464,894 of WBMV01002768.1, read as the reverse complement.
CAAATGTTTAAATACAAAGTTATTTTACACTTCTCTGATACCATCACAAGAAAACTAATTTTTTTTTATTCAGCCAATCATTAGTCCACTTACAGTTGATTCAATTAGGCAAAATACGTTTAAGGTTTCAAAGAGAATTAAGAACAGAGGCAGAGTCTGCTCTCAAATCCTGCATCCAGCAGCTCTTTCTTTGTCAGTACAGTGTGCTGGCTCCTGGATCATCTTCCTCTCGTAGCAATTAATTCCACACACTAAAAATTAGTATCCCTTGATTGTTTTGCCCTGATGGGCTGAGTACCTGGCATGTAATAAAGGTCCAAACTAACTGAAAACTCTCCCTCTCAGTAACACAGCTCGTTGTCATGGCATAACATCTCTGTTTTCATGAAACTCCACAAACTTGCTGTCTCTGAGACATGTGCAACCCTGTAAAGTTAAGCTGAAATTCTGCTATTCCAAATATTACTATATATACAGATAACAAAAGCAATAAACTCACAGGTAAGGGAGCAAAAAGGTGTACATATATTTAAGTAAGGAAAACACGTGGAACTTAAGAGATTAGGATTTCTCCCTTTGAATTACTGCAGAAAACTGAGAGAACAAGGTGTTTGCCAGCCAGCACGAGGCACCAACTCCCACTTCCATAAAGCAGAATTCTTTCCTCCTCAGAACTTACAGATTTAGCTCCATTCCTACTCAGTTAATGTTTTTAGATCCTTCAGCTGAAAAGCAATACATACATTTAGAGCTGTGTGTGAACACAGAACAGGCAACTTAAGTCACTTTTTATTCTTAGTGAAGATCTACAGATGTTTTCTAGCTGATCATTTCCCCCCATATATATATAATAGTTCTTCTTGATGCATTCTCTTATTTATACAGGTTTCCCAGGTGCTGGAGGGAGGGTTAGAGAGAGGAAATTCGAGTCAATACAATTCTAACACCACAGCAGTTACCAGGGCAATAAATGATAATTTTATAATTTTATTTAATTAAGTTTAGCTTAGTTTAAACAGACCAATTTGGTAACAAGCAATAGTCCCATGGCAAGTGTGTATTAGAAAAAACAACATGAGGGCAGGACACTCCTGAGAACAACAGCTCCCAGCCAAGGCTGAGCTGAAAGGTCGGGCTCTGCTCCCAGGGCACAGGGACAGGAGCAGGAATTTCTCCATGGAAAGGGTTGTTCAGTATTGGAAGGGGCTGCCCAGGGAGCTTTGGAGTCCCCATCCCTGGAGGGGTCCAAGGAACAACTGGACATGGAACTCAGTGCTCTGGGCTGGCGGACAAGGTGGGGACTTGATGATCCTGGAGATCTTTTCCAACCTAAATTCTCATTTCCAACCTAAATCCAACTTCATTCCTGTGATTCTGAGCTGAGCACTGACCCTGTCCAAGAAGCTGCTCCAACACACAGACCCAAACCCTTCTCTGAAGGCTTCCCACAGCATCACAACCACGCCAATAAGCTCCAATAACTCCCTCCCCATTACCTGAAAACCACAACTGGCTGCACAGAAGTGCTCAGCTTAATCCCTCTGCTGGGTTAATAGCTGTGCCATTAACTGTGGATCCACCCAAAACGCTGGCCAGCTCCCACATGCCAATCCCCTGTGCAAACATGCACTAATATGGCAACAAAACGAACATCTGATGACACATTGGGCAAGTGAAATTAAAATGTTGTCTGTCTGTTCCTGAAAATAATTACACACAGCAAGACACTCGCCATCTTTGAGATAACAGCATCAAATTTGGTTCAGCTACAAGACCAGCCCCCAAAGGAAGGGGCAGGTAGGGCCTGGGATTGCAGAAGCCTTAGGAACCTGTGGGCAAAGCAGCACAGAAGTCAATTAATTGAAGACAAGAAGAGATAGATCTCTTTCCTCCTAACCCCCAAAAGCTCCATTTTAATCCTAGAAGTCTGGGAAATCCACTCTGATTCAAATCAGGCCTCTCCTTGCTCTGCTCTACCTGCAAAGCCACATCTCTTTAGCATCCAGTCCTCCCATTTCCCAATTTCAGCCACTGAAGGACGATTTTGTGCAAGACAGACAGCTTGAATCCCATAGCAAAGAAAGCAAAAGTCATCTCAGGGCAATCTTGCCCTGCCTGCACAGTCAACAGATGCAGCAGCAATCAAGTGTTTCACTGAAAAGCAAAAAGGGGATGAAAAAAAAAGGGGGGGAATCCAGGGAAAGGCAGGAAAAGATGCTTAAGATGAATTACACCACATTTTTTTTATCTAATGCATTTGAACTTTTGAGCTGCATAAAAAATCCTAACACTAGGAACAAATGCTTTAATGAAGCATTTAAGTGACAGCCTTTATCCCAGAGTTTTTTATCAGCAGCCAGAACTGCAGGCTCTGCTGCTGCAGCAAGACAAGGTTTATGGGCAGCATAAAGTGATCCCACTGTCCTACCATTTGGGCTGGTTCAGAGCTCTTTATTATCTGCTCCAGGAGGAGACACAAATGTTCTGTTTCACAGGTCCAGAAACCTGGGTAAAAACGTTCGACTTTTTATACACAGGTGACGTTCATTCTTTAGGAAGGAACCCTAAAGTTCTTGTACATAAACCAGCCCTGAAAGCCCTGGAATTTCTGCCGTGTTTTGCTGCACATGAAGTTTGCAGCGGGGCAGGAGCCAAAGCCCTGCTGCTGGTGCATGGCCGTGCTCCCAGCTGGGCAGGGAAGGGTCAGGAGCCAGCTGGCCTGGAGATTCCCCAGCCCTGGGTGCTGTGCCCTGGGTGCTGTGCCCTGGGTGCTGAGCCCCGGCCCACACGGCTCTGGAGCACCGGGAGCAGCTCCAGGAAGCTCTGGAGCCCCCTGGCCACCCGCCAGCTTCCTGCCTTTCTTTCTTCTGCAAGGCAGGGATGGAGGCAGGGCCCTGCCTGGTGGGGAAGCAGGGCAGGCAGCAGGTCAGCCCAGGCAGGAGGGGCTGCAGGCTCTGCTGCACTTGCTCTGCTGCACAGGTACTCCTGAAACCCAAGGGAGTAGGAAGGGGATGGGCTTTGCCCAGCCAGGCTGAAGGTGAAGCTCCCCCAGCCCCCCAGCAAAACTCCCCTCCTGGAGCTGAAATCATTCCTGGGCAGAGTTATGAAATCACAGAAATCAGAGGCGGAAGGCTCGGCCGAGCTGGGGCTGGGACAGGCATTCGAGGTCCTTGCTGGGCAGACTCAGCACAACATTCCTCCTCTTTTCCCACTTTCCTGCCTCAATACCACCTGGAATTTCTTGCTGTGCTCATTTCCCACACACCGTGTCACTACAGCAAACAGCAGAGCGGATAAAATACAATCAAAGAACACAGAGCAGCTCCCACGACTTTCTCCAGCAACTCTTTGTGTTTCAGTACAACTTATCTTCACTTGGAAATATTCTTCAGCTTGAAAGCAGCAGTGAAAATCCCCTCACCGTGTTACAGCATCCAGCACCACATATTACATATTTAATGTGTTTCAACTCCTACTGTAAACAGCAGCAGGCTGAAGGCAGAGCAGGGTGGGGTTAACAGCTGGAGACTTAATTCCAAATCGAGCTGGCAAGTTTAGGCTACACGATAAAAACCCTGTAGACATTTTGTCTGATAACTGATGAACATCAGCACATTTTCAAACAAGTTGTTCCACTCTCCCGAATACCAGCAACAATTAAAAGCCAACTCACATTTTGTTTTTTTAAAAGAGCGGGTCAAATAATTTAAGCCATTTAAATGCAGCAAGTTACTAAAAGTATGCCTTCTTAGTCATGGTGCATTAGGAAAATCTATTTACTGCAAAGCCAAATGAGGAAAATCCACCTACAAGGAGTAACACTGAGGATTAAAAATCATCCTTCAAGTTAGCTCACACACACGTGCACTCCTGGGCCAGTGCCTAATAACTACCTTGAAACCAAGAGGAAAAGATAGTTTTAAGACCTAATGTGTCAAAACACACCAGAGCAGGAAGGATTCCCAGCTTCCAACAGTACAAAGCATTCCATTCTAGCCCAGGAGGTTGAAAATATAGCTGACCATAAATAGCACAGCATTCTGATAACCATGTTGGGGTTTTTTCCTCCCATACTAAAATATTACCAGAATTCAAGTATCTGCTATCTCAAAAGCTGATCAAAGAGAAAAATATTTAGATTCAGGCAAGGGCCTCAACCTTGGAAACATTTATTCATGTGCCTAACTTTAGTCCCATTTCCTCCAGCAGGACTACTCTCATGCCTGAAATGTGCCTTGTGTGTGTTTGCACCATGCAAGGAGAAATTACTACAACTTGTGCCGAGATGAGTAAGAAATATTGTGAAACCCATGGAGAAGAGAACAGCCAAAAACTGCTTGCTTGACAGAACTAATCTTTAATTAGGAGATGAACAGTTGCAATAGAAGCTTCTTTGCTTCTTTATTAGTTTCATTTAAATAAGATGCTGTTTGTTACAGAAAAACCCTCCAAACAAATCCTAAATCAGAAAGAAAAGCAGCAAAGCACACCTGATCATACCAAACTCAGGAGACATGAGAAACAGCACAGGTTTGTTACAGCTTTGCTCCTGAAGACGACAGAATGAAAGAAAAACAAGGAAGGGAGTGTTTTCCCAGCTTGCAGATGCACATATATCCATCCACCAGAGCAGCAATTTGCAGGGCTTAAAAGCCCTGGGAGAGGTACCCTGAGTGGTGGCATGACCTGAACAAAAGCAGTACCGATGTGACCTTAGCATGGAGCTGAAGGCACTTTTCTGTCACAACAAAAAGGGGCAGCCTGCTCTGCACAGGGCAGTGGGTGAGTCAAAGAGCCTGAGGAGATAAGAACTGACAGGCAGATCCAGGGAAACAGGGATGCAGCAGTGGGAAAACACAGACAGCAGGCTGCCCTTTCCCTGGGCCTGCCCACAAAGTGCAGCTGGAACCAGACCAGCCAGGCTGGGCCAACACTGACCCGACACATCCAGCCTGTTCACCTCAGCACCAGCCACTCCAAGAGCAGCTCTGCACCATGTCATCCCTTCCCCTGATCAAAGCACAGGAGTTCAGGAAACCACAGGCTTTTCCTCCAAAAAACCAGCCCACTGCAGGCTGATGACAACAGACTGGGCACAAGGTGCAGGGACACTGCAGGGACCCACACAGGGAGGATTCCTGGGAGCTGGCACAGCCCACAGACACATCTCATGGATCCAGAGCAAGTGCCCAAGGAGGCAGAGAGGAGTTAGGCATTAAAATTTCCATGTTATTTTTGTAGGAGTCCAAGGCAACAACCACAGCTGACGCAATGAGTCATGGAGGAATCGTTCCTGGCATCATCAGCCTTTGCCTGCTGACAGCTCCAGGAACAGGCCTGGTCACTGCCTTTGGAGCAGCAACCCAGGAGATTCAGGGAAGTGACTGGAGAGCCCATACAGCCAACATGTTCTCGCCCTCTAAACATTCCCAGCAGCTTCAGTGTCCCCTCTGCCCTAATAAACCATCAGCAAATACCTCCAACTCAATGTTACATTGTTTTTCAGGCCACAAATGTCTCTACCCATAAGCAGAATATGCCATTCAATTTTCCTTTTAGGAGAGAAAATGCAGAGTAGCCAATACAGCCCATCAACACACTTCCTGATGGATCAGGATGTGGATCGATGCAAGGGCCTGGTGCTATGGCAACCAACGTGCTGAGTTAGGGACTTAAACTAGGTTAAGATAAATTTGATAAAAATCAAAGTCTGGAAGGCTGGCAAGTTCCTGTTGGGCTGTAAGATGGGAATGCCAAGACTCCAAGAGAAAGGTATTTCCACTGGTGCTCGTTAGAGCATCTGTCCTCCACAAGATGTTCCCTCTCTGAGCTTTAAAAAATTTAATATCTATATATAAAGTCCTCTTTCACTCTTGCTGTTAACCAGAGATTTATTCTGGGTGCAGGTTTCATCAAGAAGGGTGAGGAGAAGGAGGCAGCATGAGAAGGGAGCAAGAAAAGAATAAAAACCCCCAGTTTAGAACTATGAAAGAAAAACAGAATGCAAAGATAAGAGTTCTTCATAAAAGAGATAACAAGATAAGGAGATCTGCCTCCACACACAGAATTTCCTGATGATACAGGTAGCATGTCCTGTAAAAATGACACGAAGGGTACTCTGAGTTTCCTCCATCCAGCTGTGGCTCCTTCCTTAGCACCCTTCCTGTAAAACTCAAGAGATGGGAAGGGTTTCTCCTGCTCTGTGAACAGCAACATTTGGGAAGGGGAGAAGAAAAGCATCTCTAGAGAAGTTTCATCCACAGTTCAGTCATTCACTCCCAGCCCAAGCAAGTGCCTCAGCTATTTTCCATGACACAAGCACTTGGATTTTTCCAAGAGCTGATGTCAGGGCTTTTCAGGGAGAAAGAACTGCATTTACAGGGCAGGCAAGGAAGGAGGGCTTCCCCAGCAGCCATTCTCAATGTGGCCTTTGTGCTGCTCTGCTGCTCAAGCCAGGACCCTGCAAGAACTTTTAGTCCCCACAGAAACTCTATAAAGGGGAGGGGACAGGGACATTTTCAGCAGCCAGGGCTGTTCTTCCACCCCTGACTGACTTCCAAGGCTCAGAAGCATCAGCTTTCCTTCTCCAGACCCTGAAGTTACAGCCTTGTAAGACAAGGCCTCTTATTGTTTAATATCTCTGGAACAGGGTGGGAGCAGACAAACAAATGGAACTGGGGAGGGGGCAGTGGAGAGGACATAAATAAACCATGTCTGCTTAATGCTGCCTTTAGATTCAGCCTAAAAGCAAGATGTGAGTAACAGGGCTGAGGTTTGGCCACTGGATGTAGCTCAGAGCAGGTACAAACCCTGCTTAGAAACTGATGGAGAACAGAGGCTGCCAAATCCCAAGTGATTTCCTACTGGTTTCCCAAAACAAACTACTGAATTTCCACCTCTGGGGAAGAAAAACTGAACAGGAAAAACTTAAACACCAGAAATACTGAAAATGTCCAAGTATTACTCTAAAAAAACTTTCAGAAAATGTTATCATATTAGAAATGCAAGAGAAACCAGTGCACAGCAGAGAGGACAAGTCCACGACCTGTTCCTTGGCTGCAAGATTTTCCTGCATGACCCATTTCCCAGAAGTGAGCAGGTACAGGAGAAAGGTCAGCCTTGTGACTTCAGAAGTTATGACCCAGTTTCTCATTTATTTATTTTGAGGTATGCTATAGACAAATATTCCCAGGCCTGGAGAGCTCAAGCTTCCCTGAAGCAAGAAAAGGCAGCTGAAATATGCAGAAGAGCCCCAAAATAGCCTTTTTCTCCACACTTTCATCTCATCTTGGCACCCTGAGCTTCAGCTGTTTGAAGGAGGGGGAAAAAGAGGGACAGAACATGTTGGTTGTGATTCTTACTCCAGCTTTCACTTCTGAAAATCATTTTAAACCCCTTTGCCCACAGACTGAGAGAATCAAACCAAGCACCAGGGTTTCTTGTGCAGACAGGGCGTGGAGTCCAAATTAACCTGCCTCCCTAAACTGGAGCTAATTACGGGGAAATGAAATGTTTGCTTTGCTTGCCAATAATTGCAATCCAGAGCTGGCTCGATGGCAGCAGCCCCACCAGCACTCCTCCTACACGGCGTCTGGAACAGCTTTCGAGTGAAATGCTCAAAAACAAGCAAGAAAAATCAAAGGAACAGGACAATTTTCTCTCCCTAAGCAGGCCAGGCAGAGCTAAAGCCACGGAGTGCCACAGGATTTGCTTTCACCTGACCCACACACGGGGCTGGGGAGCACTCGTGTTGCCCCAGCGTGTCGAGCAGCTCTTGCATTTCATTAGGCACAAAGCCTAGTTCCTTATTAATGCCATACCCAGCTTGTGGTTGTTATGAACCAGCAGCGAGACTAGTGTGGAAACAGTCCTTAAAAACAGCAAAAGACAGCAATTAGAAAGGGAGGAGGGGAAAAAAAACACACACACAGAGTGCATGTAATACAACTGGAAATGTAGCTTTCAAAATAGCGTAACGCTAACTCCAATTAGGCAGCTCTAAGTTTTGCAAATATATGTACAAGGTTCAGAGGCACATTTGAATATTTGGCCCAGAGTTCACATTTCTGGGGAGTAAGGGAGTACAGTTGCCTGGCTCAGAACACCACACCTCTATGGCCTGGAACTAGTAAGTGTGGCTCAGGAGCTACACAGCAGTGAGATAAAACCTGCATTGAGACATATTTATTACTCCTCCAACACATCTTTCAAAAGACCTTTTAAAGGAACCAGCAAGGCCAAGCCATTGTTCTGTTCCTCAGCATTATGAACTTATGTCTGATTTAATATATCACTGGCCACCAAGTTGGTCAGAGGGATGGATGGAGCTGCTCTGCTGTGAGGAAGGCTGAGAGAATTGGGATTGTTCAGCCTGGAGAAGAGACAGTTTGGGGTGACCTAATTGTGGCCCTTCCAGTACCTGAAGTAGCCACAAGAAAGAAGAAGAGAGACTGTTTACATGGGCCTGGAGTGACAGGACAAGGGGAATGCTTTAAAATGAAAGACATTAGATTTAGGTCAGGTATCATGAAAAAACTCTTCCCTGAGAGGGTGGGCAGGCCCTGGCACAGGGTGCCCAGAGAAGCTGTGGCTGCCCCATCCCTGCAAGTGTCCAAGGCCAGGTTGGAGCAACCTGGGCTAGTGGAAGGTGTCCCTGCCCATGGCAGGGGGGGATTGGATGGGCTTTAAGGTCCCTTCCAACCCAAACCATTGTATTATTTATCCTGATACAGATGTAACTACAACTTGAAAACATCAGCAGAAGTGCACAGCTCAGCAACACCTTCATCAGTGCATTTATACATTCCAAAGGTATTATCAGTTTGTCTGACCTACTGTACAACCTCAAGTTTTCATTAAGTTACTCCCATGCTAAATAAGGTCAGCAGGCACCTTGTCTTAATTTAGATTTCCCTGGAATTCTCTTGTTAGCTTGTTTTAAAGGTTAATGTGTATTTACTGCTGTGGAAATGTAATTCCAACACTCAGACCCAAGACTTGCCTGCTCATCAGAACTAGTTTATGAGTTCAAAGCTAAGCAGACACTCAACCAAAAAGTATGTTAAGCCCTGCCTTCTTCCAGTCATGAACCTTTGGCCAAATTACACCCATTCTGCATGGGATGTGCAGACAACATCCACCCTTACGACCTTTGCAAAGCTTCTAAATATGTCCCAGCTGCAATAAACTAATTTACAGCTAATATGTCTCAAACCACCCAAAGGCAAAGTGCTCCCAGTGGCTTAATTTGCACCAGGGAAAAATTGGATCCACAATTTTACAAAGGAAAGCTGCAGCAAGGAGAGGACCAAGGAATCATTACCACAGTGTTGCTTAACCTGTACAGTGTGTTCTTAGCTCTTGGTCCTTCCCAGCTTCAATCCAGCTCATTCTGATTCAGATTTTAAAAGCATGCATGGAAAGTTTCTCAACTATACGTTTCAGTTTGCCAGGACTGACAAAAAAGCAAGTGTGATGTCAAGTGAGCTACAAAGAGATCAGCAGTGCTCTATCCCGAAATTGAAGCTATCTGAGTTGTTTACATGGAAGAGAAAAACAAAGAGGCTTCTGGGATATGCAAACCTCTTATTTCTCCCCTGAAATGCAGGTCCTGCCCATAAAACACAGGAGGAAAGATGCACATAGCACGCATTGCATGAGAAGAGAAAAAATGTACACAGGCATTCGTGGCATGCTTTGCTCCTTCCCATTTCATCTTCCCTTCATCTAAATTACAGGAGAAATCCAGAGAGAACCACTGCAAAGGACTGGAGCAGAACACAGGATGAGGATTTCACAGCAACATCAAACCCTCTTCCTTCTACTATAAAATGGAAGATAAAATCCAGTAGTGAAGCTACTTGTAAAATGGCTCAAGATCCTGAAAACAGGGAGTGAGGCAAACACAGAGCTATTAATAGGCCTCTGAATCTGCTTGTATTAGTATTTTCCTCTTGGGGCTCTTAAAATAAATAAAAATACAAGCAAAGAAAAAAACCCCAAAACATTTGCTCAGGAAACCCAGCAACTGCCAAGAGGTGATGGCAGCAAATTCCCCATGACATGACAGAGAGAACCAAGTTCTCAGAAATATCAATACCAGATTGGAGTCATTTCTCCTCTGACACCAGGTCTTGGTGCCTCCCTTTCAGACAGGCAGGATGCTGAGAACTGCCAGCCCTCACTGGCTGTATTTCTACAATAAATATATATAAATATATCTAAAAACCAATCTCCCCACCAGCATGTGACAGCTCTTCATCAAATCCTCACAGCCATACATTAATACAAACTATTGCAAATGGAGAGGAGTCCCTCAATGCTCATCTGATGATTGTCACTCTATGAACACTCTCAATTCTGCATCAACAGCACTGTCACCACCACTGTGACTATCCCCCACTGATGCAATTTGCTTCAGTTTTTAGAACACTTCACAATAAAATTTAAAAAAATTATAGAGATCAGTGAAAACTGTATTCAGAAAAAAAACCACCCAAAACACTCAAAGATGGTTCCTTGAACAGCAAAAGCTAATTTAACATCAACATGTGTAAAATATCAGCCTAGCAAAAATCCCATTCCCTTCCACTGCAAAAGCTGGTGAGGAGGGTCTGCTGACATGCTGGGATGGAATTCAGCATTGGGAAATGGAAAGGAGGGAGTGCTGCCAGCATCTACATCTAAAAGCATCTTTCCTGGCTGTCAAAACCTTTGTTCTTGAGCTGACACACCGAGGCACAGATTTTCACAGCAAACATATTAAATTAGCCATTTTCACAATGGAAATACAAAGGAGTAACTAAGGTTCACAGAGCAGCTATTAAAAAAAGGG